>WNWU01000075.1:392214-424423 GCA_012654045.1 Ptyas mucosa
ACATACATACATATATATTTTATTGTTGGATTATATTCCCCTAAAACAAAGAAGTATCTAATTTGGTGGTTGTTTCTATCACAGTCCCTGAAGACTTTTGACATGTTATCAACTTTAGTTGATATACCAACTATAAGGATCCAGGACAGGAACAGCCTGAATATTACTGTCCAGGAAATGGCAGCTTCCTATTTTTCTTTTCCTACTGTTCAATTGTGTCTGAATCTTGAAGACTGCCTGGATAAGTTTCCCTGCAGTTTTCTTGGCGAGGTATTTCACAAGTGGGTTTGCCATCGCTACTTTTCTTGGGCTGAGAGAAAGTGATTGGTTTTGTGCCCAAGATGGAAATAGAACTCAGAGTCTCCCAGCTTCTATCTTGATGCCTAGATCAAGGTTCGGCAACCTTAAACCCTCAAAGAGCCACAAAAGTCCTAATCAGAAGACCCCAGTTCAATTCTGGAGCTGACCGGAAGTCCGGTTCCCCCACCAGAGTCTCCTCTTAGTGTGATGTCCTTTTTCGTCTACCTGTCCTAACCAAAAGCCCTATCAATTGTGGAACCGACTGGAAAACCTGCCCCTTGTCATAGAATCTCCTCCTGGCATACCATGCTTCCCCCATCCCCCCAACCGGAAGCTCCTCTCAAAATTGCAGTGCCGACCAGCGACAGGGAGCCGCAGCAGAGGGATGAAAGAGCCACATCCGGCTCCAGAGCCACGGGTTGCTGACTCCTGGCCTACATCAAACTGGCTTCCTAACTTCCTCTTTACCGAATTCTATTCTTATACTTGGGCTGGAAAATGAAATTCTTGCAACGTATGGCATCAGGTTGCTGAGTGAGCTGTCTAGGTTCCATGATGGCATCTACATTTGGGAAAGTGTTTTCCTCTAAAAATTTGTTGTGCAACACTCCATCTATACCTTTTCGGTAGGAACATTCGATGGGATGGTTTTCCTTTCTGCTTTTTGTTTCCTTTCTGTCTCCCCACCTGCTTGTTGTACATGACATTTTCAGTTTGTTTTTTTATTTTGCAGGTTATATTTTGCAAAGTGCTTCAATGTGATTTTGATAGGAGGTGATATAAAATATATTTAATATGTTTTATTATTGCTACAGTTATAACGAGGTCGGGAATTATGAATCATTCCATGGGGCACATTACCTTACATGGAATAACACCTCGAGGGTTGTCCCATAAAGTTAACTATGGTGACAGAAAATGATAACAAGATAGACAGTTTTGCAGATGAGTGTAAAAGCTGTTACCTGCTCATCTTACATGCATTTTGTTTTATTTATTTATTTATTTATAGAGTGCGTTCACAAACTCTTGTCCCTTAGCTATGTATTTAACATGTCCCAAATCTAGCTAACATTCATATTTATTTTATAAGCTTGTATGTTGTCCATTCCAGAGGTGGGTTTCAGCAGGTTCTGACCAGTTCTGGAGAGCCGGTAGCAGAAATTTTGAGTAGTTTGGAGAACCGGTAGTAAAAATTCTGTCTGGCCCCGCCCCCATCTATTCTCTGCCTCATAAATCCCAGCTGATTGGGAGGGAATGGAGATTTTACAGTATCCTTCCCCTGGAGTTGGGTGGGAATAGAGATTTTAGAGTATCCTTCCCCTGCCCCGCCCACCAAGCCATGCCCACCAAGCCACGCCCACAGAACCAGTAGTAAAATTTTTTGAAACCCAGCACTGCTCCACTCCCATGATTCTGGAAGGCTTATACATGTCCAAAAACAATATAATAATTCTAACAAAGCTAGAAAAACTGCTATGATAAACATTAATGACAAAGGTATGTTTAAGGTATGTAATACGAAAAGAAGCATCCATGGACATGTTCGGTCATTCAATGCCAGCACCAGAAAAGACAGAATTAGTTGTTAAATGCATTGTGGTCGGTGGTGGGTTTCAAATTTTTTTACTACCAGTTCTGTGGGTGTGGCTTGATGGGCGTGGCATGGCTTGGTAGGCATGCATGGGAAGGATACTGTAGCACTCGTGATTTCCGCTACTGGTTCAGGCGAACCAGATCAAACTGGCTGAATAACATCTCTGGTGGGAACTGGAACCATTTGATTATTCTTAAGACTATGAAATCAAGTAGGAGGTCCACAAGATGCCCCTGTACTGTTCACACTTTAATAGTGTGCACGTTTCACACTCCTTTACCTACTCCCCGAATTCTTTTGTACGTCTTTATTTTGTTTTCCGTGTACTATGAAGTGCTAATTTTCCCATTGTTTACTGATGATTACTAAGATTACATATCCAACTCACTGGAGGATCTAATTAAATGAGCCTGTCTGGAAAACATTGAGTAGTGGAATCCCACACAGATAGTTCAGTCCTTTGGATGACTCAGATCTAGCTGGATTCTAATATAGGACAGAAGAATTGCCTGGAAAGTGAGGGAAGGGAGGGAGGGGGGAAATCTGTGGAGGTTGAAGCTGCCCTACAGGCCCCGGGAATAGTTTGGTGAATCTAGCAAAACTTGAAATTTTCCCTTATTCAGAGGCAACTCACAGTGGTTATGGTTTCCTGATGTTTAGAATTATCTGCAGCTTTCCTGTATTCGGGAGCATGCTAAGGTTTAATCACACCTCATTCCCAGCCAAACAAATACATTTCAGTCATTTTACTTTTGAAAATGAAATAAAGCAGATCCTTCTGATTCGGTATTGTTTGCTGCGGGCTGTAATTATATTTTCCGATGATCATCACACAAATGATTAGATTCTTCCTCAATTTCTAGGTTTTTTTTTTTAAATTCTCCCAACTAGCAACGTTCTCGGCGACCGAGTACTGTGTATGAGGAGCAGTATTCGTGTCGTGGTTCGCCAGCAGCCTGTGGAGGTGGCAGAAGAGTCGGACAGCGATGAGGCTGAGGAAGAACAGGGGCCAGTACTGGAAGCTGGGGAAGGCCCGGATGAGGGCTCTGCATCGGAAGCAGAGATGGGGCCAGAGCCATCGGGGAGTGATGTGCGGTCTCTGGAGCCTCCAGAGGCTGACAGTAGAGAGGCAGAGGAACAGGAGGAGCCTGTTCCTAGTGCACGCATGAGAAGAGCTGCCAGAAGGCAGGAGCAGATAAAGCAGAGAGGATGACTCAGCCAAGAGATGATTGGCCCCTCCCATAAGGCTTAAAAGACCAGCAACGGCTCTTGGGCTCTTTGTCGGAAAACAACGTTGATAATCTTGCTGCACTTATCTCTTGTCGGCGTCTTCTGCTTTTGAAATTTTGCCAATAGGAGCCTTTGGCAGTTTGCCTAATTGTACCAAGGTTGGTGATTAGACTGAAGAATTTGTGTTATGAAGAGTTTGTTTTAATTTAGTTTGGACTACGCTGAGAATGAGTTAATTCTCAGCTGTTCTAATAAAGTCTGTTTGTTTTGCGTCGATTACTACTGACTTGGGCCTGGGTCACAACAATTCGCCCTGCAGCAGGGGTGTCAAACTCAAGTCCCAAGGGCTGGATCTGGCCGCCCTGGAAACAGTGACCGGCCCGTGGTGCCTCTGCCAACGAAAATGGAGGTCAGGAGAGCCGTACACGGCCCTACCAAGCTCCGTTTTAGCCAACGGAGGGTTTCAGGAGGCAGTCCCAGCCAAAAACGGAGCTCGTGAGAGCCATGTGCAGCTCCCCCCCTAAGCTCCATTTTCACTGGCAGAGGGTTGCAAGAGGCCGTCCCAGCTGAAAACAGAGCTCACAAGCCTGTTTTTGCTGGCAGAGCGCTCGGGCCGCCACAGGCGCCCCTGACAGAGTGACATCAAACTGGCGACACCCACTCTGGCCGCGCACACCCGTAGCCCCCCTAGGTCAAACACAACCCTGAGGCGGCCCTCAATGAAACCCAGTTTGACACCCCTGCCCTACAGAAACTCGGTGAGTGAAGGCTCTCTTGCAACCCTGTTGCAATTAAGGAAGAAGAACAGAATACGAACTGTAGAATATGCTCAAGGATGCTTGTGGAATTCCATTTCCTGGTATCTTTACAGGTAGCCTTCAACTTGTGACCACTTGCTTAATGACCATTCGAAGTTATGATGTCGCTGAAAAAAGTGACTTGCAAATTGGTCCTCACTTGATGACTGTTGCAGCATCCCTATGACCATGTGATCAAAATTTTGGTGCTTGGCAGTGTTGTGACCCGTCAGTGGCCTGTGCAGATTGTAGACAATGAGGAGGCTGGTCTGGTGCTGCGCCAGCAGCCTGTGCAGCTGGCACTTGAGTTGGATAGTGAGGAGGCTGGAGAAGATGTGGTGCCAGAGGCCGGGATTCAGCCAGGACTTTCAGAACCTCCAGAAGCTCCCTTAAGTGAAGAGGACGAAGAGGAGGAGCCTCTTCTCGATGCACGGGCACGCAGAGCTGCCAAAAGGCAGGAGTGGCTCCTCAGGAGGAGGTCTCCTCAAGAGTAAGGTTTGGGGCTAATTGGCCACTCCCTTAGCCTATTTAAGGAGGAACGCCGACTGAAGCAATTTGTAGGGAAAAACTTTAGTTCACTCTACTTCACGTCTGGATTCTCTGCAACTTGCTTCTGGGATTTCTGCCAACCTTCTTAAGATTGTGATTACTTTATCTTTGGTTTGTTGTAGGCTGTTAAGAAAGTTAATTAACAGCCTTTGTTTGAAAAACTGATTTTATTTTAGTAAACCAAGGTTTGTACAGACTTTGTGTGTGCTGCATTCTTTGCGGTCCGTAGCTGGGGCAGAACAGGCAGCTGGCATGTATTTATGACAGATGCGACATCCCGGGGTCATATGATTGCCATTCATGGGGTTTCTAACAAGCAAAGTCAATGTGGGAAGCAGGATTCACTTAATCACCACAGCAAAAAAAAAAGAAAAGGTCATACAATTGGGGCACAACTCAGTTAACAGCTGCATCGTTTAGCGATGGAAGTACCTGTTTCAATTGTCTATGGAGATTCTCAGCCATCCAGGTCACGGCTGTCCCAAAGGTGCTTTTTTTCAAGAGACAACTAGACTGTCTGGTTTTTCTTTGAAGACTTTTCGCTTCTCATCCAGGAAGCTTCTTCAGCTCTGACTGGATGGTGGGGAATGGAAGGATTTCTGCATTTAACTGGAAGGATGTAAATGTATACATCCTTCCATTTTCTCCACCATGTTTATTTTCATAATTTACCATATGTAATGGCACAGACAGGTCTATGATAATTGTGGGCTAGAGAGGCCATGTTAAAAGTTTCTACTAGTCCTCCAAAAATTGTGATGGAGCTCTTAATCGTTTTGTTTTGATTTTGGCACTGGGCTTTTCTTGTTTTTGAAACGCTTAGGAAAATATCATCCCAAAGCCTAGATCTTCTTTCCTCTCTAATGCGTACCATTATTTTAATTACTACATTAAGTCAACGGTGCTGCTCAAATTATTGAAACTCACAGAAATGTAATTATCATATAATGATGATAAACAAAGCAAACATGAGAAGTAATTTCCCTCCCTACTTATGTCAAGAGGTTATACAATAGACGACCAGAATGGTTATAATGCCAAATATGTGCTCAAGCGAGAAGTGAAATTACCTCCCCAGGATGCAAATATCTTAATGAATTTTTAAAAATGATGCCTGTCTTTATTGATTTAATAAAAAAAAGACACTGATAAGAGAAAGACCCGTACTCTGAATTGGCTGCATGACAACATGGGAAATTCCCAAATCCTTCTGACATGTAGTGAATCTCTAATAAAAACTTTTTGTTGATTTTGCTTGTATGACAGATTTTTTTTTTTTTTTTACGTGTCAGAACGATTCGGGAATGTCGCATGTTCTCATGCAGCCTATTCAGATTATGGGCCTTTCTCTTATCACAGCCTTTCATAATCAATGTTGATTATATAGTCCCGTGATGGAGAACATATGGGACGCGTGCCACAGGTGGCACATGGAGCCATATCGGTGGGCACGCGAGCATTGCCCTAGCTCAGCTGCAGCTGATTTTCGGGTCTTCCGGGCACATCGGAAGTTGGCAAACGGGCCGTTTCTAGCCTCCAGAGGGCCTCCAAGGGGGTGGGGAAGGCCATTTTCACTCCTAGAAAGTCTCTGGAGCCTGGGGAGGGTGAAAAACAGCCTACCGGGCCATCGCGTGCCAAATACAGGAGGCGCATGGGGGGGGCGGTCACGTGTCAATGCACGGATGTGTGTCTGTGGGGGCATTGAATTGTGGGTGTGGGCACGTATGCACGCAACACCCCCTGTGCTACCCCCACTTTCGGCATGTGACGGCAAAAACGTTAGCCATCACTGATATAGTCAGTATTGAATTCTCAGAGCAGTTCTACAGAGCTACCAGGATCTGCCATGTAGAACCTTACAAGAATTGTTATGCTGCCCAGTGTCCTTACAATTGTCTCCTCAGAAGCTGCCCATCACAATGTCACCCTCCTCATCTTTGTTCTTGGTTTCTTGTGCGTATTTTCCCGGCAGGAAACAAAAACAAAAACTCTCCCTTTGGCTAAAGGCCCTGGTGAAATGATGGATCGAAAGAAATGCCACATGTCCCGAGTGGCATTCAAAGACACACAGTCCCATCTTGTGGAAGGAGAGGGGGATTTCCCATTTTTAGACGGTTGGCCCAGGATTCAAAGAAGTGTGCTCAAGGAGCTGCTGATCCAGTTCTACAGAGGAATTATTGAGTCTGTCATCTGCATCTCTATAACTGTCCGGTTTGGTTCTGCAACCCAACAAGACAGACATGGACTTCAGAGGATAATTAGAACTGCAGAAAAAACAATGGCTACCAACCTGCCTTCCATTGAGGACCTGTATATTGCACGAGTCAAAAAGAGTCTGGGAAAATATCTACAGACCCCTCGCATCCTGGACATAAACTGTTTCAACTCCTACCCTCAAAACGATGCTACAGAGCACTGCGCACCAGAACAACTAGACACAAGGACAGTTTTTTCCCGAACGCCATCACTCTGCTAAATAAATATTTCCCTCAACACTGTCAAACTATTTACTAGGTCTGCACTACTATTAATCTTCTCATCGTTCCTATCACCCATCTCTTTCCACTTATGACTGCATGACTGTAACTTTGTTGCTTGTATCCTTATGGTTTATATTGATTGTTTCCTAGTATGATTTGATTGCTTATTTGTTCCCTATGACTATCATTAAGTGTGGTACCTTATGATACGCGATGAATGTATCTTTTCTTTTTATGTACACTGAGAGCCTATGCACCAAAGACAAATTCCTTGTGTGTCCAATCACACTTAGCCAATAAAGAATTCTAATTCCAATTCCAATTCCAATTCCAATTCCAATTCCAATTCCAATTCCAATTCCAATTCTCATGTATCAGGTGAAGATGCATTTTAGAAAGGTGTAAGTTCTTTGTGCTATATAATATACCACGACTGAATTCACAGCAATTTTAAGATACACATTTAAAACAAAACAAAGGAAGAAGAACCATAGGTATCTTAGATATCACAAGTCCATGGTGAACCAAAGTAGCTTTGTGGATCCTTGGATTTGGCTTAATAATTTACTGATAAACTTAATTTTGCTATAGCATTTATAGTACCCTGTTTCCCCCAAAATAAGACATCCCCTGATAATAAGCCCAGTCGGGCTTTTGAGCGCATGGCAATAAGGCCAAGCGCTTATTTCAGGGTTCAAAAAAATATAAGACAGGGTCTTATTTTTGGGGAAACACAGTATTACTAAATCTGGTTTTACAGCAAACATACTGGCCCGTAAGCCTTTCTCTTGAATAAATGATGTGAGAGTATAAAGACATTTCTAATTTCAACTATCAACAATCCCAAGCAGTAAGATCTCCGGCTATGAAAAAAAATGCATCAGTAAGAAATAATTTTGTTGGAAGTACATGGAAGAAAGGAAATGTCTTAATTCTGATTGCTGCAATGAGAGTTATCAACAGAGAGAAGACAATATTACAGGTAGAATGGAAATTTGCACGTCTTATACAGAAACTACAACTAAAAATGATTGGAGAAAGCATTACTGCAGGCAATATATCTACCGATCGGCATAATCCACAATAATTGCTGCAGCTGACATGTATCTCAGCAACTATTGAGCACCATGTATGATAGGAGATGATGCCACTGAGAGATGAAATGCTAGTGCTGAGATTGTTAATACATTGTCATGACTTGTTGCCTGGAAGCTGTGAAAAATTGGATGGGAAGGAGGGGGGAAAAAATCTGAAACTGAATTCTGGTAAAATGGCAAGACCATCTGTCCAGAAATTGTCTTGATTTTCTTTTGGCTCCGGTTATTATTCTGGACAACAAAGCACGCTGCCATGAAGGAACAGTTTTGCTATTCGGGAGATTGTCCTGAACTACTCTGGCCCAGGAGTAGGTTCTACTTATCTTTACTACCGGTTCGCAACGGGATCGCTCGCGCACACGCCTTGCTTCTGCGCATGCACAGAAGTTTCTGTGCATGTGCAGATCGCTTCTGATGATGTCAGGGTCAGTGGGCGGAGCCTCCCGCCAGTTTTACTACCGGTTCTATAGAACCGGTCTGAACTGGGGGCAACCCACCACTGCTCTGGCCCCATCTGGAGCAGGAGGCCATGGAAATGGTTACTCTATTCACCTCGACACTGGGCTATTGTCATGCTTTCTAGAATGGGTTGCTTTTCAAGACTAGCCAAAAGCTGTCATTAGAACAGAATGCTGCACTCAACTTTCTGGCTGTAAGGGTATTTATTTATTTTATTTACTTAGTTTGTCAAACATGTACGAGATAATACCGTGTTTCCCCGAAAATAAGACCCTGTCTTGTATTTTTTTTTGCACCCTGAAATAAGCACTTGGCCATATTTTCGGGGAGGTCTTATTATTTTGGGACGCGTGGTGCAAGATGGGTCTCCTCTTGCCATTTTATCTGATTTCCAGCTCTCTTTCCCTAACCCTAACCAGAGGAAATGGTAGGGGACTGGCTGTGCATGCGTTTAAATATTTTTGGGGACAGCTTATTTTCAGGGAGGATTTATTTTAGTGCAGGCACTCAAAAGCCCAACTGGGCTTATTATCAGGGGATGTTTTATTTTCAGGGAAACAAGGTAGGTACTAATAAATGGGGACAGTAGGCAAGTGAGGATGCTTGAAGGAATTGGGCTACGTTTTCGGTTAACCCCAAGCACATGTGGTGAGCATACTTGTCACATAGGGAGCATTTCATGGTACTCTCATCCTTCTCAAAAGATTCTGTACATATGAAGCATGCGCAGGAGTCGTGTGGATCATTGGTAGAATGACTTGGGAGACTGGGTCCAGAGATGCTGCCTAGAGCAGGGGTCTCCAACCTTGGCACCTTTAAGCCTGGCGGACTTCAACTCCCAGAATTCCTCAGCCAGCTGGCTGGGGAATTCTGGGAGTTGAAGTCCGCCAGGCTTAAAGGTGCCAAGGTTGGAGACCTCTGGCTTAGCCCTAGAGAATAGTCAGGTAAGAGACAGCATAGTCTGCAGCTGGATCAGTGGGTGGAGCAACAGGCTTTAAAAAGGGCCCTCTTAATTCCTTGGGATATACAGTAAAGGAGATGGCGGATTTGTAACTTCAGACTTGCAAGCTTTTGTTTGAGTCGCCTTACAATAAAGTAGAATTAGCTCATCCTTAGCTTATTCCTGTCTGGTCCATTGTGTGATAGAAAATGATAGAAAGGAACTGGATTTCCAGGAGGGAGAGGGGGCATTCCAGAGGAGAAAGAGGCCACTCACTCCAGATGTTCTGTCTGAAAGAAAGAGGGTGAAGACAGTTCCTCCCTAAAAGTTCAAGAGAGTATATTGTAAATGTAAATTATAGGGTCCTTAATAGTCCAGGAAGATTTTTGTCTGTAGGTGTGAAAACAATAAAGAACTCAGATATCATCACCATGTATCACTTTTAATTTTGAGCCTGACAGCCCGGTAAGGCTGAATTAGGAGACAAGAGCTACTGGAATTCTTAAGGACGGTGCAGTGGCTTCGGAATACAATTCAGAGTGCTGCTCGTTGCCAGGAAAGTTCTTTATGGGATAGGCATTAAGGTACTTTTAGGATCACTAGCTTTGAGTCAGCTCATCCAGTGCTCACTTCTGTCCCCATGTGGAATCCAGGAAGGGAGAGCAAGGAAGCAACTTTTCACAGTATGAGCAATACAGTATTGTTGTGACCTAGGCTTACTGAGTCACTACAAGACACAATTAGTCCCCCCAAAAAACTATTTTATTGTAACAGCTGAGAATTACGATCATTCCCAGCTGAGTCCCAATTAGTTGCAAAACAAGTCCTTCGGAAGATGTCCTTCGGGATAATCACCAATCTTTATCTCCTTTGACACCCTGCCAAAAGTCTTACTTGGCAAAGCCCCACGGAGTTCAGAAACAAAACAAGAGATGCCGACTGGAAACAGAGTCAGCAACGTTGTTTTCCTGCAAAAGGCCCAAGTGCCTTTGTTTCTCTTTTAAGTCTTATGGGAGGGGCCAATCATCTCCTGGCCTTACTCCAGAGTCGTCCCTTTTGCTCTAGCTGCTCTTGCCTTCTGGCAGCTCTATGCATGCATGCACTAGGAACAGGCTCCTCCTGTTCCTCTGCCTCTCTGCTGTCCGACTCTGGGGGCTCCGGAGTCCATGCATTACTCCCAGATGGCCCTGGCCCCCTCTCTGCCTCCGATGCAGAGCCCTCATCCTGGCCTTCCCCAGACTCCAGGACTGGCCCATGTTCCTCCCCAGCCTCCTCACTGTCCGACTCCACTGCCAGCTCTGCAGGCTGCTGGCGGACCACAACAAGTATAATAGTTCCTGCTCCTCCTCCTGCCATATCCATCAACAGACGTTGGCGATCCTGTTTTTATTTTATAGTTTATCCACAGAAACTCATTCCCGTTCCTGTTCACTTATAGGAAGACAGTTTAGTGGTTAGAAAAGTATTTGATTCTTAATGATGTTGGATATAGCTACCACAGGGACTATTATTTAGCTTGTAATATATTTTAATGTACCCGTAATGGCTTGATTAGGATAAGTTTATGTAAACCATTAAGCTTCCATAGTGTATCAATGATATACAATGATGTCATTCATTCATTCATTCAGAGAGTGTGTGTGTGAGAGAGAGAGACAGACAGACAGAGACAGACAGACAGCGTGAGTACATGCATAAATTGTCCTGAGGGAGAAATGTGGATCATGAATTTTATTATCTAGATGTCTAAAACTGAAGTGCCTGAGTAGAAGTCGGACAATTTCTCCAATTCCTCTGACTGGTAGAGATTCCCAGATCGGCAAGATATTTTTTAAAATAAAGGCTAATATTCAGAACAGGTGCAACTAGTATAGTAGTAATATAGTAATAGCTGTTCCTTTGTTTTTTTATGTTAGAAATGAAGCCCAAATATGGATTGTTAGTTATTATTTCTCTGGTTGATGACCATTTGCTAAATGAATGCATCTTCAGAAGTCCCGTGAAAAACAGGATAAATGAAAGCTTTATAACTTAAGAGTTTAGCTATCATGAATAATTATAAGAATCCAAGCTGGAGATATAACCACAGATCATCAGAATAATTTATGTCAATGCGAAGAAAAGGAAGCATCCAGTCAAGTCATTTTTGGTTATGGTTTCGTGAGCATCCCCAGATTAGAGGCTGCACATCTGAATGACAGTAAAAGACAAAAGAAGTTATCCAGGTGTTAAAACTTCTGTTGATGCTTTGAGAACTGCAGATTTCCCAGCCAATGTTAGCAAAATAAAACCATCCCAACTTTACAGCTTAAAGCTGTCTACGGTTAATCAAGAGGCCTAGAATTCCACATGCTTCTACTATTTATTTTGCAATTTCTGAATCTCAAGCTTTTGTGCTGGCCTGAAATAGTTTTTCACCATTAATCATAAATTATGCATTGATCCAGTGGTGAAATCCAATTTTTTTTTTACTACCGGTTCTGTGGATGTGGCTTAGTGGGCATGGTATGGTGTGGCTTGGTGGGCATGGCAGGGGAAGGATAATGCAAAAGAGCCTTGGTAGTACAGTGGTTTAAAGCACCCTGTTATTAATACCAGCTGCCTGCAATTATTGCAGGTTCGAATCTCACCAGGCTCAAGGTTGACTCAGCCTTCCATCCTTTCTAAGGTAGGTAAATTGAGGACCCAGTTTGTGGGGGCAATAAGCTGACTTTGTATAAATATACAAAAGTATGAAGGCTATTCCTTAGCGCATTGTAAGCCGCCCTGAGTCTCCAGAGAAGGGTGGCATATAAATCAAATTAAAAAAAAAAAATCTCCATTCCCACCCCACTCCAGGGGAAGAATACTGGAAAATTCCCATTCCGTCACCACTTCTTGGGAAAGGATACTGCAAAAAACTCCATTCCCTCCCCACTTCTGGGGAGGATATTGCAAAATCTCCATTCCTACCCCACTCTGGGGCCAGCCAGAGGTGATATTCCCCAGTTCTCTGAACTGCTCAAAATTCCGCTACCGGTTCTCCAGAACCTGTCAGAACCTGCTGGATTTCACCCCTGCATTGATCCGTATTTAGGCGGACGTAACACAACTAATCATCTTGCCACCAACTGGTCCTAATGTGGGATGTACAACTGGAATGGCCTTATTAATTTGCTCCCTACCAAATCTAATTTCCTCCCCTTGCATATGGTTCACTATTATCATGAAACATATATGAGTCACAAACAGTTTGAGGGCATGCAACCTGAGGGAATAAAAACCATTTTTGCTTCTAAAAGATCTTTAGTGCTAGTAGGTATTATAACATAATCTTGAAGCCTGCCAGAGTAATTCTCCGGCTCAACTTAAAAGTAGCATAATTAAGGCAGTTATTGAGTCTCTTTCTTATGCTTTTGCCCTCTCCTGGACCAAGGGATTTTTCTATAATGGCCTTGCTATCAATCGGTCTCCCGTCTCCATGTTCTGGTTACGTATTCCATCACAAAAATTTACAATGCAAAATGACAGGGTACTTGCTGAGAGTTTTCCACTTGCTGCTATTTCTATTTCTCTCGCTTTCTGAAAACAAATTATCTTTACAAACAGAGCAATATCCTATCCAATACCCCTTTGATATACTTTTGATTAAAACAATCTTCCAACAGGGCTCAAGCCTGGGCCCAGCTTAGTGATTTTAGTTTGAGAATGAGTAGTAGCCCTTATGTTGTAAACTAAAATTATAACATAACTGCAACTTTCAAACCACAGTGCTAACTGCCTTGTCTGCGGACAATGTAAGCCACAATTACTGAAATAATAGAAAATATTCCAGGAACATAATATTTGCCCCTGGAGACTAAATCACATGGTCTTCTGAGAATTTTCATTAAAGCAAAGAGTACCGTACATCATAGTCCTAGAATGGAGAAAATAAAATGTAGAGTTTTGAAAATCTAAACAATCCCAAATTGTATAAAGTAACTCAACTTATTCATTCATATAAATTCTATTCTATGGGGCTAACTTCACCCCGCCATCTGAAATGTTCCAATAGGCAGGGGCCACAGTAGAAAAGGCACGGTGCTTGGATCCCACCAGACAGAGCTCCTTTGGAGATGGAGTATGGGAACAGAGGAACCTATCTGTCTCTCAGTCACTTTCTTCTCCTTCCTAGTATATTCCCGCAGGTGCAGGGTTCACTTTTCAGATCATTGAACACCACTTTCCACGGTCAGCTGCGTCTTTGGCTTTGTTGATGGTGTTTTGCCATCTCTGTTTTGGACACCTGCGAGGTCGCCTGCCGTTGACTTCTAGTTGGTAGGCAGTCTTGGCCATGTGGAAGGTGCTGCTCTCTGGACATGTCCATACCAGTGGAGTCAACCTTCTGTCATCTTCTCTGTAATTGGTGCCACACCAAAATGTTGTCGAATGGTGTCATTTGTGACATGGTCAAGAAGGGAAATGCCCGATAGCCAATGGAGCATTCTTATTTCCATGGCACGGAGATAGTTTTTGGTCCCTGTTGTTGCTGCCTAGCATTCAGTGCAACAGGGTGGATTGTTGTCTTGTAAATCTTAGATTTAAGACAGGTTGGCCTTTGTCTGACACATAACACGGTCTGTCACGTAACACTAACATCTGTCATTCAATCACCGATGAAGGGATTATTGTAGTTGATGGAACTATTGTGGATGAAGAACTTCTTAGATGCCCAGAAATTTGAGTTTAACTTTTGACCTACAGTTCATTGTCCATGCACTTTGATCCATCCTACCTGAATTGGCTTTCATGAATTTATGTGACCGGAGATTAATCAACAACTTGCTCATCTCTGCTGGGTACCCCCGTTCCACTTCATTATCATATTCCATTACGCCCAGACAGTTCACTTATTAACGTCTAACACGTAGGCTTAACGTTACAATAGGAGAAGCGTGCAAGGTTTGAATTTCACAGCTGCCTTGATGCTATGAAATGTGATTTTTGGGCTGGCTTTTTAATCTTATTTGTTCACTGAAAATTTCACAATTGAATGGAATTAGTCAACTTAAAACTTCTCTGAAAAAGTTTTTGCCAATGAGTAGAAAACAGTTTGAGTTTTTTTAAATCACTGCGTATAATTACGTTTCTTTCAAACTGCAACAGTTTACATAAATATATAACTCTTTGGGGAGGCTTCCAGCTTTTCTGTGATTTCACTATAGTTTCTCGAATGTTTCAGCAGGAATGATGCTATTCCGTTGTTTTTCCTAGATGTTTTCCTCACTTGTGATACCTTAAGGCTGTAATCTTATACCTAATTATGAATAACCCCTACCAAACATTTGTAACATTTATTTCTAAATGCATGTATAGGAGATTGTACAATTATTTTTACTTCTTTGCATGAACTTTCCTGATTTCAAGATAATTCATTTATCTTTCAAATTTAGTGTCGATGATCTTTCCTTCTTTCCTCCTTTGATATTGTTGTTATCTATACTGATGATATTCCAATGCTTGAATTAAAGTAGAGTCAGACTGAATTAACCTCTTTTAGCAGTCTGCCAGCGACTATTTTTAGAAGGCTATCACGGAGTGACAATTTCGCCACAATTAAAGGGTGAAATTTTAGCTTTCTAATTTTTTTCCCCTATAATGAAGTTATGTTTTTAATGTGTCAATTCTTTAACATTCTTAGGTTTCATTTTTTTAAAAAAAAAATTCTGCATGTTCATTTTCTTCAGCATTGAATTCTGTGGTTCTGTGTGGTTCATTAAAGCTTGCATTTTTCTCTCTGTTTTTCATCTTGATTTTTGCCTTATTAGTGCTTATTTATGGAATTCATTGCTCATGGGTATTTAATTAATTCTTTCTCCTCTCCCCCCCCAACTTTTTAAAGAAACAAAATTGTCTATTTATGCTAGCCTATGACTAAGTTGCTATGGTTTAATTTTGGCATTCTCTTTTTGTTCCTCTAGTTTTTAATTATTTTGGGTTTTTTTCTATTGCCTGTATTACACAGCAAGATGATTCAGATAATGCCTGTTTTCATATATGCTTGGTATTATGAATGGGTTATGTCAAAGATGAGTGATTTAAAATACATAGAGAACTATCAAAAGAGTACTACCACCACCTGCCTACAGGTATGGAAGGATATGCAAGCTAAGTTGTGCCAACAAAAGGTACAACTGCCTTCACTTTGCGATTCTTCCACAAACAGCAAAAAATTGAATCTGTTCCTAAGAAATCACAAAAAAATGGGGACAAGCAAGGTTTCTGTAAAAATTGAATGGATGATGTTATCAAGTATTTGCTTGGCTCAAGCAATTTGTGTATGCGTGTGTCAGTGGTGGGTTGCCCCCGGTTTGCATCGATTCTATAGAACCGGTAGTAAAACCGGTGGGAGGCTCCGCCCACAGACCCCAACGTCATCAGAACGCTTCTGTACATGTGCAGAAGAGCGCGAGTGAAGTGAGCACACGTACACGGCCCCCATTGAGAACCGGTAGTAAAGGTAAGTAGAGCCCACCCCTGGCGTGTGTGTGTGTATATATATGTGTGTGTGTATAAACTGTATTTTTTGGAGTATAATATGCACTTCCCCTCCCCCTAAAAGAGGCTGAAAATTTGGGTGCATCTTATACACCGAACGTAGCCAAAAATGCGAGGCACAGAGGCAGTGATGGTCTGTGGCAATCCCTGCAGCCTGGAACAGCTGATTTGGGGTATTCCAGGAGGCTGATCCACCTGCCAGCTCGTGCTGAATCTGGCTGCAATAATGTGCTGAAGCTGATCTGGCTGTTTGCTATTTGATGCAAGGACTATCAGAGTTTGCAGCAGCAATCGCATCCAGAAAGCACACACAAGTAACTGATTCGGCAGGATTCAATAACTTCTCTTTATATATAATATAACACATGAAGTAAATATACAATACCAAAAGCAGGTTTTCCAACGTGGTAGTAAATTCAAACAAAACACAAGCAGAGGAGAGGAGTTTCAGTTTCAGCAGACTTGTTTAGAGCTCAGCACAGACTCAGAGCTGCAGAGCTAAGCCACGCCCAGGCTCCTTGCTGTCTCCTTCCTTGTTGCTCACACAACAAATACTGTTTCAGTTTCCAGACAGCTCTCAACTCTCTCACACACTGACAGGATGCTAGTCAGATGAATACCAATGGATGCTGGTAGGCAGAGGCAGAATTTTTTTCTTCTTATTTTCCTCCCCAAAAACTAAGGTGCGTCTTATACTCCAGAGCATCTTATACTCCAAAAAATACGGTGTGTGTATATGTGTGTTATCTATACACATATACATACACATACACATACACATAAATATATATATATATAGCGAGAGAGAGAGTGTTAATTACTGTAAGATGTGTGAATTAGGTTTAAAAGTGAATTAGACTCACCCATCATTTTTATTTGTAATTTTGTATAAGAGAAGAAAAGCAGACAACTAAATAAATACGTTTTCATGTAATTATTGCATAGAAGAGAATTTAAATAGCTTCATTTTTTCCCCTTATCTATTCTGCCTAAGCAAGTAGTGTCCTGAGAGGCAGTATAGAGAGCCAATCCAATTGTCTGAAAAAGTAACCTGATAGTTATTTTTACCTTTTTTCCACATCAAAGAGAAAATGACTGTAAAAACAAGAGAAACTCAAGGTATTTAATGTAACTGTGATGGACCATCAGTATGTTTATCACAAAGTGCGGTAAAGACTAACATAAATAAGAACTTGTTTCTTTTACTTTTTATAATGCGTTGTTTATTAGGAGACTTAATAACCTATCAAGATATAGATGTTTACTCTCTAAATTTACTCTCTCTCTCTCTCTAAAGCAGGAGAAGATTAAGCTATAATAACAGAAATAAAATTACTTGAGATTAAAGGCAAGCTAATGTTTAAAAGGGTTGTAACTGTTCCACTTTTCTGAAAGTAAAAATAATATATATTCCTCTGTGTGGTACTGTATGAAGGAAGACTATGACGAGCTTTGGGATGGGATTCCTGGACTTATCTCTTAGGAGTTATCTATTTAAAACATTTATATAGCCGTCCATCTTATATCGAACTCTGGGCAAAGACCTAAAACAGTGATGGCTAACCTTTTTGCTGTCGCGTGGCAAAAGCGGGGAGAGCGGGGGTTGTCGCGTGCGTGCATGCCTACACCTATAATTCAATGCGCCCCACCCCTGTGCATACATGCGTGACACACACACCCCGCATTCCCCCTGCTTTTGGCACGCGATGGCACATTCGGTCCAGTAGGCCCATTTTTCGCTCTCCCCAGGCTCCAGAGCCATTCTTGGAGCCTGGGGAGGGCAAAAACGGCCTTCCCCACTCCACCCGGAGGCTGGAAACGGCCCATTTCCTGACTTCCAGTGGACCCGAAAGGCCCAAAAATCAGCAGGCCGGTGCGTGCATGGACGCTGGAGCTCAGCTAGGGCAACGCTCACGTGCCCACAGATATGGCTCCACATGCCACCTATGGCACGCGTGCCATAGGTTCACCATCACGGACCTAAAAGGTTTTTGGTCTAAATATTATTTAAAAAGGTACTGATTTTTGACTGACAATTTATTACATCTCCACCACCTGTCTTCATCTGAGACCCTTAAGATTTAAGCATTTTTCCAGTCTCCGTCCTGCCCTGCGTAACGTTCATTTATTTTTCTATATAGCCCCAAAGGGGACGTTACCAAGATCCTTCTCCCAAGGAAGACATTCTTTTGAGGCTTTGCACAAGCTCCTCCTCTTGTTGGAGAAGGCAGGCAAAGTAGAAGTTGAGGAATTCTGTATTTTCTTCGCCCCTTGGTAATATTTTGCTTTCTTCATTGAGTGTGACTTGCTTTGCTCATAAAAAGTTTTAACCAGGAAGTAATGACGACTGGCTGGGTGGGTGGAGCCTCGTGCTGCCGCTGCTACTGGTCCTCTGAACCAGTAGCATTTCACTCCTAAATGTAGCTGTTGAAAATATAGACTCCCAACTCAATCATGACTTTTACCTCTATACTTCTCAGAAGGATTCTGGAGATTGTATATTTTCACCTTTGAGGAAAAGGGACCATATTTTATTTTATTTATTTTATGCAGTTTGTCAAACGTGTACGAGATAACAGGTATAAGTATAAACGTGGACATGAGCACATGAAATGAATACAAATAAATGGGGACAGTAGGACATGGACGGAAGGCATGCTGGTGTGCTTATACACGCCCCCTTCCAGACCTCTTAGGAATGGGGTGAGGTCCACCCCAGTTTAAGGTTAAAGTTTGGGGGGGCTCAAGGAAGTAACCACAGAGTCAGGTAGTGCATTCCAGGCATTGACCACTCTGTTGCTGAAGTCGTATTTTCTGCAATCGAGTTTGGAGCGGTTCACTTTAAGTTTGTATCTATTGTTTGCCCGTGTATTATTGCGGTTGAAGCTGAAGTAGTCGTTGACAGGTAGGACATCGTAACAGACAATTTTGTGTACTATGCTTAGGTCAGACCGTAGGCGGCGTAGTTTCAGGTTGTCCAAGCCCAAAATTTCAAGCCCGGTGGCGTAAGGTATTCTGTTGTGATCAGAGGAGTGGAGGACTCTTCTCGTGAAGTACCTCTGGACCCGCTCGATTGTACTAATGTTTGATATACAGTGTGGATTCCAGGCAGATGAACTGTATTCAAGGATTGGTCTGGCAAAGGTTTTGTATGCCCTAGTTAGCAGTACAGTGTTACTGGAGAAAAAGCTTCGCAACATTAGGTTAACAACTCTTAATGCCTTTTTGGCAATGCTGTTACAGTGAGCTCTGGGGCTCAGTGTAACACTGAGTTTACAGTCGTACTTGTAAATCAGGAGTGAGCAATCTGCAGCCCTCTAAATGCAATTGAACTTTCATTTCCAGCAGCTCCAAATGGCCAATGGAGAGACATGCTGGGGGATATAATTTGGTAAGAATTGGGAAAGACGCTGCTTGCTTTGTCTTGCATATGCTGAAAAGTAAGTGCATTTATGGCTCACTGTTATTTGAGATCAGTTTTGTTGTGAATATCTTTCAGGCTACTCAGCTCAGAGCCAAAATAGTTTTCAGAGTGTTAGAACATATGTGGTCTGTATTTTATTTTATTTTATTTTTTAAAAAACTAAAATAAGACTTGGCTAACTACATATCACACACATATTGTAATCTCAGAAGCTGGCACCAGCTGGCTGAGTTTGGACTCAGAGGTTAAGCAGGGTTGGACATGGCTAATGAATGGGGTGGCAGATGTGGAAAAATGAACTCATCCCTTGGAGTGAGCAGGCAATTTTTAATTTTTTGAGATCTATTTAATATAGTGATTAAGGCATCAGGCTAGAAACCAGGAGATTATGAGTTCTAGTCTCGCCTTAAGAGCCGTGGTGATGCAGTGGTTAGAATGCAGTATTGCAGACTAATTCTGCTGACTGCCAGCAGTTCCGAGTCTCACAGGCTCAAATCTATGGAGCTTCTCAGTCACCCAGGTCACGGTCGTCCCAAAGGCGCTTTTTCAAGAGGCAACTTGGACTTTCTTGGGTTTTTCTTTGAAGACGTTTGGCTTCTCATCAGAGCTGAAGAAGCTTCTTGGATGAGAAGCGAAACGTCTTCAAAGAAAAAACAGAAAGTCCAAGTGCCTCTTGAAAAAGCAGCTTTGGGTCACAAGCTCACCCCTCCATCCTTCCAAGGTGGGTAAAATGAGGATCCAGATTGTTGGGCGCAATATGCTGATTCTGTAAACCACTTAAAATTATTGCAATTATTGCAGGTTCGAATCTCACCAAGGCTCAAGGTTGACTCAGCCTTCCATCCTTTCTAAGGTAGGTAAATTGAGGACCCAGTTTGTGGGGGCAATAAGCTGACTTTGTATAAATATACAAAAGTATGAAGGCTATTGCTTAGCGCATTGTAAGCCGCCCTGAGTCTCCGGAGAAGGGCGGCATATAAATCAAATTAAAAAAAAAAAAGGTAAAGGTTCCCCTCACACATATGTGCTAGTCGTTCCCGACTCTAAGGGGGAGGTGCTCATCTCCGTTTCAAAGCCGAAGAGCCAGTGCTGTCCGAAGACGTCTCCGTGGTCACGTGGCCGGCATGACTCAACGCCAAAGGCGCACGGAACGCTCTTACCTTCTCACCAAAGGTGGTCCCTATTTTTCTACTTGCATTTTTTACCTGTTTTCGAACTGCTAGGTTGGCAGAAGCTGGGACAAGTCACGGGAGCTCGCCCCGTTACGCGGCACCAGGGATTCGAGCTGCTGAACTGCCAACCTTTCTTATCGACAAGCTCAGCATCTTAGCCACTGAGCCACCATGTCCCTAAGTAAACCACTTAGAGAGGTATATAAGTGCTATTGCTATATTGCTTAGACACAAAACTGATTTTGGGCTACTTCTTTCTCTCAGCCCCAGAAAAGAGGGAATGGCAAACCACTTCTGAAAAAACTTGCCGAGAACTTTGCAGGGTCTTGTCTAGAAATTCTCAGAAAATTGGGAACAATTGAACAGACGGATTAAAAAAATATATGATAAAAGGTTTGCTGCTTAGTAGACATCTATGATATTAATAGTATTTTAATGTATTTATTTCTTTTTCTTTTATCTTTGTAAACCACTTTGATTGGGGATGTACAAAGAACCCAGAATTCCTTTAAGGGTGCCTGTCACCTAAGCACAGAGGGAGCGATATGGAGAGGAACCTCATATGCTGTTCTGAACATCTTGCATGAAATATAGGAGAAGCAATTAATAAACTTAATTCAAAAATTAATTACCAAAGAGTCCCAGAATGTTCATCATACGTTTAGCATGCTTTAAACGGCCATCACGATTTAAAAATAATTTAAAGAAATCAAGGACTGCGGCTAAATTTATATAATGAATGTAGCACTTAAAGCAAATATGTAATATATGAAATTGCCTGAGCGTATTTGGGAGATTGCTTCATCTCACTTATTCCAGTATTACCCTCTTGAGGCTATTTCCATATTATACTTTCAAGCCATGGGAATGTTTGCAAAGCTTTGCAGAGAGAGAGGGTTTATATAAATGACCGTGCTAAGCTACAGACAGGTATTAGCAAGCTGATGGTCTTAGTTTATTTGTGGTTTCTTATAGATATTCAAGAAATCTTTGTTCAAGGTGCTTCTGACACTTTCAGCTTCTGGAAGCATGATTTAGTACTGTAACTTAAAGACATCTCAAACGTTCAGTTTAGCATTCTACATGCAACTTCAAATCCAAATGTGACGTTCGTTTCACATAAATGGTTAAATTTTAAAACATTTTAAAGCATGCCTACCAGAGGTGGTATTCAGCAGGTTCTGACCAGTTCTGGAGAACCGGTAGCGGAAATTTTGAGTAGTTTGGAGAACCGGTAGTAAAAATTCTGACTGGCCCCGCCCCCATCTATTCTCTGCCTCCCAAGTCCCAGCTGATGGGGAAGAAATGGGAATTTTGCAGTATCCTTCCCCTGGAGTGGGGAGGGAATGAGATTTTACAGTATCCTTGCCCTGCCATGCCCACTAAGCCACGCCCACTAAGCCATGCCACGCCCAGTAAGCCACACCCACAGAACCAATAGTAAAAAATTTTGAAATCCACTCTTGTTTATCATGAAACTTCTGGCCTCAAGGAGTCCTGGTGGCGCAGTGGATTAATTCACTGTTATTAAGATCAGCTGCTTGCAATTACTGCAAGTTCAAATCTCACCAGGCTCAAGGTCGACTCAGCGTTCCATCCTTTCTAAGGCAGGTAAAATGAGGACCCAGATTGTGGGGGCAATAAACTGACTTTGTATAAATATACAAAAGTATGAAGGCTATTGCTTAAACGCATTGTAAGCCGCCCTGAGTCTCCGGAGAAGGGCGGCATATAAATCAAATTTAAAAAAAAAAAGATTCCCCATTAAATGACGAAATTCTAAGGAAAGGATTTTTTTTTCACGTGGGATTCCATAGGACTTGCCTTTGAACTCTTTGAGATTAGGAGGGTGGAAGCCAAGACTAAAGAGCCTGTTAAGCTTGTCTGAATCCGTATTTGTAAAATATGAATTGGGTGTAGCGCCCTGGGCTTGGATGATGATGATGATGATGATCATCATCATCATATATACATTTTTTTAACGAGAAGATAAATGGCTGGGAATTAAGAGGCCTCCAGGGGAAGGATCAGCAGCAGAATTGTCTAGGTTCCCCCAAACTCAAGTAGCCATCTGCAGATGACTCAGAGGCAGAGTGGTGGGAAAAACAGAAAATACAGAGAGAGACTGAAATGAAGACGGGCGTGGACAGAAAAACCTATCATTCTCCCCTGGAAAGAGGAGGATTTCCAGGGGAGAAATGGGGAAATAGGCCACTCCCAAGAACTCCAGAGCTTTCTCAATGCAAAAACGAACGAACAAACAAACAAAAACCCTTTTTCCATTGTGGCAAAACATGGCTAGTGTTTGTGTAAGCTGAAATCACCTTACTGATTTCATTGTCCTATTATATATCGCAGGTGGTTGGGGTACAGCTTCTTTTTGGAGCTCATTTGGGTCCCTACTACTCATTCTTTGCTCTGCAGAGAGTTCAATCCAAGTTTTGAGGACTGTTTTTCAACCGCCTCCTTGGGTTTCGAATATGGTCCTACACCGTTAAGATGACCTACTTAAAATAGAAACTTCTCCATGGATTTTCACCTTCTCCTATTGGCTTATGTTCGCTCTCTTTTTTCCAGCTGGCTCAGCTCCTTTAATTATGATGGACAGCTTTCAGTATTCCAGGTGCCAGTTAATACATGCCAAATTACAACTTTACGGCTTTTCATTGCCAGCCAACATTTTGATAGGCCATAAACATATACTGGCTGAACCCAAACAGTGGACCATTGATTTAGAGCTGCAAGCAAGCTAGTCCGTATATTATGTTGTATCTCCAAAGATGCTTTTTCAGGAGGCAACTGGACTTTCTGGTTTTTTCCTTTTGAAGACATTTTGCTTCTCATCCAAGAAGCTTCTTCAGCTCTGACTGGATGGTGGGGAATGGAAGGATTGAAATTCCTTGCAGACAGCTGGTCGTTTGCATCGTTTTAGAAGGTCATTGAAGTCCTTGGAGCCAGCTACGAACTAACATTAGCTACGGGTTCTCCCGAACCCGGGCAAACCGTTAGCAGCCCACCCCTGGATCTAATGGCAACAAGCAATTTGGAGAAAACTCACTCATTATGGTGGCCAAACTCTTCCAAAAGAAGAGTTAGACACGGAGTCTTAGTCTGCAAACGTCAGAATATATCACACTTTAGATAGGAACCAAATAGTTAGTCTGTGTTTACTGACATGTTTTATAGGTCAGAATGAAAGTTTTTCGATAATTTGTTTTATCAGGCAAGAGAACGATTCTCACCTTTATTGGGTTTGGCATCATGGCAATTAAATAACATACACTTATTAGGTCAGGCCATGGGCAAAAATACTTAAGTTCTTTGATTTAATAATTAAATAACCACTATTAGAAGATAATAAATAAGCGATATTAGGAGATAAATTGATAGTGTTTCAAGTCTGAGCGATAGCATTGATAAAATACTGTTGAGGTCAACCTTCTTAAATTTATTACATTTATGTTTTTAAGTTCTATTGATGCTGAGATTTGTAAACTTTTAAAACCTATTTAAGTAGCCCTTTAATTTAAGGTTGAACGTTTAATAAATTTAATTTAAATTAATAGTCTATCATTAATCCCAGTTCAATTTTATACTATTATTTTTAATATCCTAAGGACTCTACTAATATCTTTTATTCTGTTCCATAAATTTAATATTTTTATTAAGTATTTAATTTGCCTTCCATTCTTTACATTTTTGTTATATAATTGCATTGCACTGGTCAATGACCATAGTAAAAGACTAAAGAAAATAGACACAGAGAGACATAGGTATGTTCCTCCTGGAACAGAGCTATGAAAATAAATATCCTACTTATTTTGCAAAGAATGTCGAGAAATGGTTCTTAAAAATGCTGGGGAAGACGTGAAAGAAGAGATGGAAACTGTAAAATGGGGCATTTTCTTCATGCGATATCTCTTTTAAAGATGTTGAGACTCTAGAAAGAGTGCAGAGAAGAGCAACAAAGATGATTAGAGGACTGGAGGCTAAAACATACGATGAACGGTTGCAGGAACTGGGCATGGCTAGTCTAGTGAAGAGAAGGAACCAGGGGAGACAGGATAGCAGTCTTCTAATATTTGAGGGGCTGCCACAGAGAATAGGGGGGGTCAAGCTGTTTTCCAAAGCCCCTGAAGGCCAGACAAGGAATAATGGATGGAAACTGAACAAGGAGAGATTCAACCTAGAAATAAGGAGACATTTTTGAATAGTGAGAACAATCAACCCATGGAACAGAAGTTGCCTTTGGAAGTTGTGGGAGCTTCATCACTGGAGGCTTTCAAGAAGAGACTGGACTACCATCTGTCAGAAATGGTGTAGGGTCTTCTGTTTGGGCAGGGGGCTGGACTAGATGACCTACTCTGTTCCAACTCTGTTAAGCTGTATATACAAATGCGAAGCTTGCCCTCCCTTAGCTGGTCAGTGGAACCAGATTACCTCTTGGCTGTGATTCAGGGACATATTTTTTTTTTAAGCAAGATTGACCACTCCTGATTCTCTTTTTAAAGAAATCAAATAGTAATCCTTAATTTTATATACTGACATTGTAACGGGCTCTTTGGAGAAATTGCTTTCTGATTGGGGGAGGCTGTTTTTGGCAGGCTCCGGAATGAGAAATTGGGACTGCCGTTGGGACATTATAAGCTAAACAGGAAAAGGCTGCAATTTGAGTAACGTAACCTTATTCCCATCCGTTCTGTTGTTTGGTTTTTTTTTTCAACCGATGGGAACGTTTGGGAAACACTGAACTTTTCAACCTAGGATAGTTTTGATTTCTCTGAGGTCGGTTCAGGTGAGACCCTTGGTTTTTCCAAAGTTATTCTCACCTTTGTGTTATACAGTCTAACTTCATCTTCCCCCTGTGTAGAGAATGTAAGGATCCCCATGGTGGAGGAAGGGGAATTATCTCAGGAGCTGCTTAATCCTGTTGGAAGAAATGTCCATCTGGGTTCAGCTCCAAGTAAGGAAGAAAGACACTGGAAGCATGGAGACTGCTTGGAAAGATAGTTTTTACTTTCACCCAATTATACCATAAATTCCAACATTTGTAGTGATCAGAATATTTTTGGTTCCTAAGTAATTTCATTAACCGGTCTGGCTCTGTGCATTCTGTAATTTTCCAAATCAGTTTATTTTCTGTGGGTATTAATTCGTGTTTCCATTCTTGCATGTATAGTATCCTAGCTGCAGTAGTGATGTGGAGGATCAAGTACCATTTTTCCTTAGTTATTTTGTCTGGCTTCATTCCTAATAAAAAAAAATCTCTGGTTTCAGCTCTATATTATATCCTGTAATTTCCACTATCCAGTTCCGAACCTTGGACCAATATTTGCCTGCTTTGGGGCACTTCCACCATTGGTGGTAGTACGTCCCACAACCCTTCCTACACTTCCAGCATGCCGGAGAAACTCCCCGGAACATTGGGTGAAAGAAAAGAGAGGGAAATGAAATGGATTGTATTAATATTTATTTATTTGTTTGTTTGTTTGTTTGTTTATTTGTTTGTTTGTTTGTTTGTTTGATTGATTTTTATACCGCCCTTCTCCAACAGGACTCAGGGCGGTGAACAGCCAAGGTAAAAACATAGCATACAAAATTTAAAACAATTGAAAAGATATTAAATAATTTCAGCCACAATTTAAACAACATGGGTAGACGGCTAATCCTATTATGTCTTGAGGGCCATGTCTTAATCCCATCACCCTGGAGCTGAAGGGGGTGGGGGTAGGGAGCTGCAGGAAGCTGCTTTGTTCTTTAAAAACATGTTTCTCCATTTTTCATCCAGGAAAATACAATATTCTGCCTTTTTAATATTTCCTAGAATATTTCATTCTTCTAGGAGGGAGGTGGGTACTAACCAGGGGTGAAATCCAGCAGGTTCTGATAGGTTCTGGAGAACCGGTAGTGGAAATTTTGAGCAGTTCGGAGAACCGGCAAATACCACCTCTGGCTGGCCCCAGAGTGGGGTGGGAATGGAGATTTTGCAATATCCTTTCCCTGGAGTGGGGAGGGAATGGGGATTTTGCAGTATCCTTCCCCTGGAGTGGGGTGGGAATGGGGATTTTGCAGTATCCTTCCCCTGGAGTGGGGTGGGAATGGGGATTTTGCAGTATCCTTCTCCTGCCACACACACCAAGCCATGCCAGACCCTCCAAGCCACGCTCACAGAACCGGTAGTAAAAAAATTTGGATACCACCACCGATGCTAACTTCCTACAATCCTTACTTTGAGAATTCAGCTACAAAACTAGATCTGACCATGCAGCTAACTTAATGGCATCAAACCAGCATAGGCTAGTAACAGAATTCCTATACCAATCTACAGTAAAATAAAAAATTAGTGTGTACAGTTTGGCATTTTCATCTCTCTTGGTGTGATCTTCTTAGAGCCCTTTAGGTAGCAAAGAGGTTAATGCTAAAAACTTTTTAAAAATAATTTTTTTTTAAAAAAACGTGGCTTTATTTTACTGTGATGCTGGCAAGGCTGAAGAACTGGTCTTGCCAAGATTACTCAATGTCCTCTACTTCCTGGTTTTCCTTAAAAGACAACCGGAACATGCTTCCCATAGGATTTGGGGCTTTCTCAGCAGACAGAAAATTTGGCAGAAAGAACTCACTTCCTCTGGGTTCTGAGGGAGCTCACAAGAGATATGATTGAAGACTCATACTTGTACGGATTATGGAACCTAATGCTAGCTTTACAAAAAAACTTAATTTTTTTCACTGAACCTATGAGGGTTCCTTTGGGAATCCATATCCTGTTCCTATAATGATACTCTATTCCTCTCCAGCTTGCAAAGAGTACTTATCCCTGAGACTTTGTTGCAATCAATGCGGCACTCCCAGGAAGCTATATCTTTGTCTCCCAGCAATCTCTGCAACATCAGGGGTTGTGAGGGGAGTCCTTAATTTGTGTAAAGTCATAACTTAATGAAACATGGCAAACATTTCCACTTGTGAGGCATCTACTATAGTCAACATTGCTTGAGAACAGTTTTTACTTGTGTTGTGGTCCGCTAGCAGCCTGTGGAGTTGGCAGTGAAGTTGGACAGTGAGGAGTCTGGGGAAGGCTCGGACGAGGGCTCTGCGTCGGGAGGCAGAGAGGGGGCCATCTGGGAGGTACGTGCTGCCTCCGGAGCCTCCAGAGTCGGACCTCAGCTAGGAAGAGGAACCTTTTCCCAAGGCGGAAGTAGGGCTGGGAGATGATTGGCTCCTCCCATAAGGCTTAAATGAGGAGCAAAGGCACGTGGGCCCTTTGCAGGAAAGCAAAGTTGTTAATTCAGTTCCCAGTCGGCATCTCTGTTTGATTCTGGACTCCGTGTGGCTTTGCCAAGTAGGTCTTTGGCAGCGTCTCAAGGGACATAAAGGTTTTTGATTATCCTGAAGGACTTCTTCCGAAGGACTTTTTACAACTAATTGGGACTCTTTTATGTTACAATAAAAGAGGTTTTTGGGACTACTCGTGTGTTTTCATGACACAGGAAGCACAGGTCACAAAAACTTGTTCATCTGTTACTTGTGTAGAAATCAGGGGTGAAATGCTACTGGTTTGCTCCAGCTCAGGTGAACTGGTAGTAAAAAAAAGCTAACGGTTCCTACGAACCGGTATTTCCAAGGATCAGCTGTGTCGTGGGGTTTAGCTTTAGCTTTAGCTTAGGAAATCCTGCTTTCTAGCGAAACTAAATCCCGCGGCACAGCTGATCCCCCCCGCTGTTCTACTTACCTTCCCAAGACGCCGTTTGGTGCGTACTGCGCATGCAGCTCGCATTTTGTGTGCACTGCTCATGCGCATGCAGTGCACATTTGGCATGCAGCACGCATGCACGGCCAGCAAACTGGTAGCAAACCAGTTGAGATTTCATCACTGGTAGATATGTGTGTCTTGGCCACCCATCAAATGCTTGGATATGTAGGAAGTTAACACCCACCTCTTTCCTAGGAAAATGAGATATTTTAGGAAATATTAAAATATTTCCCCTAAAAGGGAGGCAGAAACTCAGCTCCCCCCAACTTTGTCAATAGGCCAGTCTAGTCTACATAAGAAAGATCTACCTCCTTCAGGCAGGGCCATAGTAGGAATTGCCCAAAGCTCTTTCATTACATCATCACCCAGCAAGAGTCAACCAAACTTAACACACAGACAACCTAAAAAGCTAGCTATGACCTCTGACAGCAACCAATCAGGATACTCTTCCTGTGCCCCAGGAAGTTCAAAGCTAGAGAGGGTATAAAACCCAGGGACTCTCAGCATCTTCTCTTCCCTTTTTGCCCAGGATCTCAAGCCATGCAATCCTGTTCATCAATAAACTTTCTTTCGAAGCAACTTCCGTGTTTCCAGTGTCTTTTCCCCCACTTCAAACGGGACCCAGATGGACATTTCTTATACGAATGTGCGTATATGCACTTTGAATATTACCGATTTGGAATTGACTGCTAAGAACAAAAAGAAAATTCAGAAAGATCTGTGACTATTAGGGGGAAAAAAGGTCTTAAGTTCTATTGACTTAAATTATTTTCCTGTGTCAAAATTGTAAAACTTTGTATCAAGAACTTTATCCCATAGTGAATGCAAAGTTGCTGTTAAAGAGCCCGGGTGGCGCAGCAGACTAAAGCACTGTTATTAACATCAGCTGCCTGCAATTACTGCGAGTTCAAATCTCACCAGGCTCAAGGTTGACTCAGCCTTCCATCCTTTCACAGGTAGGTAAAATGAGGACCCAGATTGTGGGGGCAATAAGCTGACTTTGTATAAATATACAAAAGTATGAAGGCTATTGCTTAACGCATTGTAAGCCGCTCTGAGTCTCCGGAGAAGGGTGGCATATAAATCAAATAAAAAAAAAATAAAAATAAAATAGGGATAGATTTTATAATAACATTGGAATTTGTAGATTTATATTGGAAGGTAAAGTTTTTAATTTACCCAACATCAGATGATTTGCCTTTTTATTTCTGTATTTGGATTCTCCACAACCTTTTGCTAAAACGATGAACCGCTAGCTTGTTTAGTGCGCAAAAATGAAAAGGAGAAAAAAAAATTGCAACTTTTCTTAAAGCACTGAAATAATTCACAGATGAGATCGTTAGAAATTAAGCAAGCTAAATTGGAGCAAAACATTTTTGAAAGTACAGCTTTTCCTTTCCCGAAGTTTAAAGGCGTGGAATGGCATCTCTGCTCGACGGATGTTTTATGTGAGACAATCTGCCACAGGGAAAATTCAGACATAATTGTTTGTGATTTTATGCCCGTAGAAAGTAATAAATTCAGTTTGATATATAATTGTGGTAAGATATCGCATTTTACTGTGTTCTTTCTGAGTGATCATTCATTTTAACCAAAAACATACTGCACAAATCTCTTCAGATTTCATGACTTGCTGTGGCAAGGATGAACAATCTGGCAGAGAGAATATTAGTTAGCTTTATACCCTCTTTCCCTGAAAATAAGACATCCCTTGATAATAAGCCCAGTCCGGTTTTTGAGCACATGTGCTAAAATAAGCTGATCCCCCAAAATAAGCCCTCCCTGAAAATATTTAAACGCAGAGCTGGAAATCAGGTAAGACAGCAAGAGGAGCCCCATCTTGCTCCATGCGCCCCAAAATAATAAGACCACCCCGAAAATAAGGCCAAGCGCTTATTTCGGGGTTCAAAAAACATAAGACAGGGTCTTATTTTCGGGGAAACACGATAGAATGTTTGAGATGAAAGCGTAAGACCCAAAAAATAATGGAAACCCCCCCCCCCCCTGTTCTCTGAAATATGTTTAAGACAAAAAGACTTTCGTTTGGGAATGGATGTATAGATAAATAGTCACTCACTAAACGGTATGTGTGTGAATATAGTCACTGAATTCATCAAAATGTTCCATGTTATGTGTTATAAGATCAGCCAAGTCTCCCCTATATTTCTGAAGGTCATTGAACACTGTGCTACTCATTTTAAAATACAGGAACCAGTAAGGTAGAGTAGACCATTGTCAAATAAGAAACTTAAAAAGATTTTATTTTCATTTCATTAATACTTTTATTTTGAAATCTGAATAAATTATTAACTCTTCACTGAATGAATTTGGTACACTTTTGATAGTATGGGCATGTATCACTTCTTAGTCTCTTGAGTTGCCGGCTTATAGATCAGTGGTGAAATCCAAATTTTTTTTACTACCAGTTCTGTGGGAGTAGCTTGGTGGGCGTGGGGTGGCATGGCTTGGTGGGCATGACAGGGGAAGGATATTGCAAAATATCCATTCCTACCACACTCTGGGGCCAGCCAGAGGTGGTATTTGCCAGTTCTCCGAACTAGTCAAAATTTCCGCTACCGGTTCTCCGAACTGCGCAAAATTTCCGCTATCGGTTCTCCAGAACCTGTCAGGATCTGCTAGATTTCACCCCTATTATAGATCTAAATAAACAAACATTATGAATAATATGTCTTTCTTAAGGCATATAAGGCAAAGGAAATAGCAATAGCACTTAGACTTATATATTGCTTCACACAGAGGTGGGTTTCAGCAGGTTCTGAGCAGTTCTGGAGAACCGGTAGTGGAAATTTTGAGTAGTTCGGAGAACCGGTAGTAAAAATTGTGACTGGCCCCGCCCCCATCGATTCTCTGCCTCCCGAGTCCCAGCTGATTGGGAGGAAATGGGGATTTTTCAGTATCCTTCCCATGCCATGCCACGCCCACCAAGCCACACCCGCAGAACTGGAGGTAAAGAAATTTGAATTCCACCACTGGGGTCAGCCCTCTATAGGTAGAGTGGCACGATATAATTATGTAAATTATTATTTTTATCTAGGCTCTACCTATATATAATTATCTAGGTTCTACCATATCGCAAGATCTAAAATGGACACCTAACATCAAAAAAGCACAACAAAGAATGTTCTTTCTGTGCCAACTCAGGAAGCTCAAACTTCCCAAAGAGCTACTGATTCAATTTTACAGAGGAATTATTGAGTCTGTCATCTGCATCTCCATAACTGTCTGGTTTGGCTCTGCAACCCAACAAGACAGATGCAGACTTCCGAGGATAATTAGAACTGCAGAAAAAACAATGGCTACCAACCTGCCTTCCATTGAGGCCTGTGTACTGCACGGGTCAAAAAGAGGGCTATGAAAATATCTACAGATCCTTCGCATCCTGGACATAAACTGTTTCAACTCCTACCCTCAAAACGGCGCTATAGAGCACTGCACACCAGAACAACTAGACACAAGGACAGTTTTCCCCCGAATGCCATCACTCTGCTAAACAAATAATTCCCCCAACACTGTCAAACTATTCACTAAGTCTGCATTACTATTAATCTTCTCATCGTTCCTATCACCCATTTCCTCCCACTTATGACTGGATGACTATAACTTTGTTGCTTGGATCCTTATGATTTATATTGACTGTTTCCTAATATGATTTGATTGCTTATTTGTATCCTATGACTATTATTAAGTGTTGTACCTTATGATTCTTGACAAACGTATCTTTTATGTACACTGAAAGCACATGCACCAAAGACAAATTCCTTGTGTGTCCAATCACACTTGGCCAATAAAATTGTATTGTATTGTATTGTATTGTATTGTATTGTATTGTATTGTATTGTATTGTATTGTATTGTATTGTATTGTATTGTATTGTATT
>WNWU01000075.1:424433-435713 GCA_012654045.1 Ptyas mucosa
ATTCCATTCCATTCCATTCCATTCCATTCCATTCCATTCCATTCCATTCCATTCCATTCTATTCTTTAGGAAAGACCTTTATTTGGGATGAAAATGGAAGGCAGGCATAATTAGGGCATGATAGCGTTTTTGCAAGTAAGGACAAGGCCTATTAACAAACATAAAACAAACAAGCAATAAATAAATGCAGACTTATTGTGCCTTCTGGTCCTGGCAGGTTCAACCATTGTTTTGCTATAGTTTGCGCAGAGGAAGAACTATTCCTGTGAACAAACAAACAATTGTCTAAAACAAACTCTTTCACAATATATGTTTCCAACTTCTACTTAGACTGCCATTAATCCCGAGAAAACTCAGTGTGTTTTGAAAGCCACAGTTTAAACTGCTGACTTTCATGAGAAGCCAGCATGCCTTTTATTCCCTCTTTTAATCGCTAAGAACATTGATACACCAAAAAAGTTAAGTGACAGTTGGGGCAGGATCTCTCGCCTTGCGGAATGCTCTACCGAAGCGCAATAGTCTTTTGTGAAAACATTGCATGATTATCCCCTGAGTAATTTTTGGATGCTGGGTGGATTATGCATTAACTACTTGCATTAAAGGATAGCACAGTATTATGCAAATCTACCGTATTCTCAAATGGTTTCTAAAGGAAAGGTGTTTATGCTGATGCTATCTCTAACCTGTTTTTTCTCTTTTCAGTACCTATCTCTACTTTCCGCCCCCCCGCCCCCCTTATATGCCTAGCACATATTTTTTTATTATGAATTTTATCTTTCCTCTGTATTTCTCTATCATTCGTATTTTGGAGGCTTTTTTGTGGTCATAGAACTACTTCATTCACATCAACTTGCCAAGTGCGTCCCATCTCAGGTGATATAGGTGGTATTTTTTTTCCTTCATGCCTTCTCACTCGGTGAGAAGGGAACCAAAGTCAGGGGAATTCACCGCTTCTTTAATTTGCCCTGCATTAAAACAACCCTACCAGACAGACTCAGCACTGGAGTAGAATAAGCTCAAGGACGTGCAGGAATATTTTCAGCAGCAGGGGTGCTACTCAGTAGGTTCTGACAGGTTCTGGAGAACCGGTAGCGGAAATTTTGAGTAGTTCGGAGAACCGGCAAATACCACCTCTGTCTGGCCTCAAAGTGGGGAGGGAATGGGGATTCTGTAATATCCTTCCCCCGGGAGTGGGGAGGGAATGGGGATTTTGCAGTATCCTTCCCCTGCCATGCCCACCAAGCCACAGCCACAGAACCGGTAGTAAGAACATTTGGATTTCACTACCGTTCAGCAGGCTCAGGGACTCAAAAAAAAAGCCCTTGAATGTGGCAGTGAGGTAGGTGTGAACACTGGCAGAGTCCAAATAGAAATGTAAACCAGGCTGGCTGGAGAATTCTGGGAGTTGAAGTCCACAAGTCTTAAAGCGGCCAAGTTTGGGGACCTCTGTTCTAATGTATAAACATTTTACATTTATGATTTCTCCCCTTTCATTATTGTTCACTATTTCTAACCTACAGCCAGTCGTACCATTTGTTCCATATTACATAGCATTCCATATCTTCCTTTTCATTCTTTTGCTAATTTGTCCACCTTGGCACATTCTAAAATTTTTTTTTTATCAATTCTTCCTCTGCTAGTGTATTCCCCCCCACCCCACCCCCAATTTTGTGCACATGATATTCGTGCGGCCGTTACGATATGTAAAATTAAGTATTTTATTTCCTTAGTATATTTTCTAGTGAATATTCCTAACGAAAATGTCTCTGGTTTCCAATCAATAGGTTGATCTGTTATTTTTTTCCAGCCATTTCTTGATTTTAGCCCAAAGCTTGTTTTGTGGCCAGACAAGTCCACCAAAGATGATAATGTGTTCCATAAATCTGTCTCAAGAGCTTTTTATCTTTCTACTGGACCCAGCTTTCTCTATTATGCATTTATGTTTTACTTAAAAATAATACGTCTTTGTATAACGCCACAGAACAGCATGAAAAGGAAGCAGTAGGCTACTAATTGTAGCATGAGGCCAAAAGGGAGAGAACGGCAATGAAAGTATGGCAATGGAAGTATCTAGAATAATAGGGTTGGTATCCATTCCATCAATTTATGGAAAACATCCACTTGAAAAAAAAATCACCGTTTACAAAGAGAGTAAGACTGAAGGGATTTTGAAACATTGCAGCCCCTTCCTCCATCTCACAAGATGGCACAGAAGCCGCTAGATTCCTACAAATTCATCCCTGTAATGAGTTAAGTCATAGCATCGCCAATCACCATTTTTCCTCAAGGAAAACTAGGAAAAATATCAGCGCCAAACCAGTCTGCCCTCTACTGACCATACCGAGTAAGTATTTTTTTTTTCTTCCTACATGAGGAAAGTTAAACTTCCCTTAAACGTTTTATTTCCAAATTCAGATGAAGTTGGGCTGGGCATGGCGGAGGAGCAGTGGTGAAATCCAAATTTTTTTTTTTACTACGGGTTCTGTGGGCATGGCGTGGGTTGGTAGGTGTGGCAGGGGAAGGATACTGCAAAATCCCCATTCCCTCCCCACTCCTGGGGGAAGGATACTGTAAAATCTCCATCCCCTTCCCACTCCAGGGGAAGGTTACTGCAAAATCTCCATTTCCTCCCGATCAGCTGGGACTCGGGAGGCAGAGAGTAGATGTGGGCGGGGCCAGTCAGAAGTGGTATATACCGGTTCTCTGAACTACGCAATATTTCTGCTACCGGTTCTGCAGAACTGGTTAGAAGCTGCTGAAACCCACCTCCGGATTGGACCATGTGACTGATTGTTTGGGAAAGGCAGAAAAACTTTTACTTTTAGTTAGGTGAAAACCATGGGAACTTTCAGAGTCGGTTTTCACCAGATCGTGCCAATATGATATGTCCAATAAAACTATTTTTTGAGGAACCTACCTGCCTCGGAGTTCTATTTGGTATGGGTGTATTACTTGAAACCCTGACACGAAGCCATACTTTCACTGAACTGAGTTTTCTTTTAATGCAGCAGAATCCATATTTAACTTGGTGAGATGAGATGTACCTAGCGTTCTATATACTTATGTTTGCTTTTGATGGCTAAGGCTAGATAGTAAAAAAGTTGCTTTATTTTCCAGATTTGCATCCAAATTTCAGGAGGGAGCTGCGCTTGGCATGAACTTACACTATTTTTACGTTGTATGTGGCAACAACAGTATATATCCATACAGTTAAGAGTCCAGTCAAAGGAGGCTTTGCTGGTTCTGCCAAGGAATTTTCACACTCAAAACACTGCTGTTGAGATCAAATTGACCTGATGCTCTGATCAAACAGAAACATCAGCCAGACTACACGGAACATTATCAGAATAGCTATATTAAATCACTTGCATATGGTAGGTTCACATATCATGCTAAGCCAAATCACATTGGTATTTACTGAGCCATGTGAATGCAATCATTGGTTAACAGCTTGGACTTCCAATCAGCTAAAATTGTTCTTAGTTGATCAACCATTTGCCTTTCGGTCAATAAAATATAGAATAATAGTGTCTTTAACACTTAAGCTTTTTTTTCTTTACACTTATCAAATGTACTTATATTGATTTGTATTGTATTGCCACCCATCCTGCAATTAATTAGCTCAAAGTTTGTTTGATTAAGCTATTGATTAAAGCTTGTGTTGGCTTAAAAGTAGTTTAACGTTAGCATTTAATCACTCCAAATTATTTTGTGAAGCTGTTTTATTTCTTCGGGCTTTAGCAAAATCTCATATTAAATTAATGACTGGTTTATTTTCATTCATTCATTCATTCATTTGATTTGTATAACCACCAATCTCACCTAAGTGATTTAGCATGGCTCAAAACAATGATAAAACAATAACCAGATAGAAAGCGGTTAAAACAAATATACAAATTTTTTTAAAAAAAATATTAATAACACCACATTAAAAGAAAACGAAAAAATGAATCCTACTCAACAGCAAAATTACTATGTCACATTCAACATATCCATTGTAGAAGTTCTCCATTACTACCAGCCTCACAAGTGCCATGGTGAAGCTATATTTTCAGGGCCTCCCTGAAATCCAGCAGAGATGAGGCCCTTCTAAGATCTGATTGGGATATAACCTATAATTTGTACTGTATTATATACTAAAGTCATCAATGGTTACAGCAATGAAACCTTAGCGGCCTGATGGTAACTACCAGTAGAACCAGTTTCATTTTAAGTCAGTGTGTATCTGTGGTTGTGCCTGCTACAGGGAAGGTACAAATTATTTTTATCTGATTCTGTTCTATAGAAAAATAAGTTTCTCACAATTTATCCCTCTTGAAAAGGAATGAAGAGGTATTGAGTTTGGTCCCAATAGGATAGGTAAAGCTACTATGGCAATTATATGAGCATATTTTATATGAATAAAAATGTATACAATAGATACTAATTTATAGACATGCCAGCTTAGTCTGTAAAGATGTTTAATGATCACTTGCAACAAAGATGAATGAACAGTAGTCAAAGTGGAAATGGTATGCAGAAGGAAACGACAAAGCAGTTGTAAATGGTCTCCTCCAGGGGTGAAATCCAAACATTTTCCCTGCCGGTTCTATGGGCGTGGTTTGGTGGGTGTGGCAGGGGAAGGATACTGCAGAATCTCCATTCCCACCCCACTCTGGGACCAGCCAGAGGTGGTATTTGCTGGTTCTCCGAACTACTCAAAATTTCCGCTACCGGTTCTCCGAACTACTCAAAATTTCCACTACCGGTTCTCCAGAACCTGTCAGAGCCTGCTGGATTTCACCCCTGGTCTCCTCTTCCTCTCTTGTGTTGCATATGGAAACATTACAATAAATTGAAAGCTACAATTAGAATAGGGCCAGGTGCTCTCCCATGATTTCTGCCTGACTACTACATGCCAGCGAAGTTGGCACTCTCTGCTTCTTTCATTAATCAATACCGTTTATCGGGACTCAGAACGTGTGCCTTCTATGATATGGCACCTGCCCTCTGGAATGACACCTTGCTGACACCTGAATGGTTCCTGCCCCTGTAAGGCTTTGAGGATCTTGTTGTTGGGTGGATGGAACCCCTAGTTGGATATGACTTTGTCTATTTTTTTTTAAAATAAAGCAACTGGAACCCCTCTTATTTTGTTCTATATTGTATTTTTATTGCTTATTACTATAGGGAACCAAGCAGGTGACCTTGAGGTAAATAGGCAAGGATCATTGTCTCAGCAAAATAAGGCTGAAATATTCTTTAGGTTCTGGAGAAACATTATAGTATTCAGAAGATTTACTGGGATATAAGGGAGCCTAGTCAGACTCACAAGAATCTGTTATTACAGTTTGTTTCAAGGAAGTATAGTTCAGTCTTTCCAGTGGAGTTTGTTTCCTGATCTGGTCTACGTCAAAGGGCTGACATCAGCCTTGCAAGACTTATTATGCGTTACCTCTTATATCTTACCTCAACCATGGAAATTCACTGGGGATTTTTGGGAAAGCACGGTGCCATTTGGACAAAGATTTGGACAATGAGGAGGTTGGGGAGGAACGTGGGCCAGTCCTGGAGTCTGGGGAAGGTTCGGGCAAGGGTTCTGAGTCGGAGGCAGAGAGGGGACCAAGGCCATCTGGTAGTTCTTTGCTGCCTCCGGAGTCTCCGGAGGCGGACATCAGCGAGGCAGAAGAACAGCGGGAGCCTGTTCCCAGTGTACGCATGCACACAGCTGCCCAGGAGACAGGAACAATTAAGGCAACAGGGTCGACTTGGGAGTAAGGCTTGGAGATGATTGGCCCCTCCCATAAGACATAAAAGAGAAGCAAATGGGACGCGAGCTTTTGCAGGAAGCAATTAGTTTCCAAAAAACTCTGGAAAAGTTCTGTTTGACTCTGTGCTAAGTTTGGCCTTGCCCTGCGTGTGGCAATTAGTTCTCTGGCAGCATTCCAAGGGAGATAAGGTGGGTTTGTAGTAGACTGTTTGAGAAGCCTTTAGGACTGGGAATGACAATAATTCACAGCCCTCTGAATAAAAGAGGTTTGCCGGGACTAAGATTGTGCTGTAAACTTTCTAAAGAAGCCTAGGTCAGAACACACGGTCTCTTAACCCAACTTACTTCACAAGAGTCTGAAAGAGTAGCGCTATGTTCCTGAAGGAAAAGTGGAATAAGCAAGCAAAGAGGGGGAAAAAAGGCCATTTATTTTGCCCATACACAAACACACATCCACATCTTACATTCAGATTTCTATGCACAATCTAGCTGCCGATCGCCCGTCTAAATTCTTTTAAGGAATAAAGGAACTAGCATGTACAAAAAAAAAAAAACGCATCGGCCTATGTGTCTTTGGCCTGTTGAAGCCCCTTCTGCTCACCGCTCTGTTTATACATGATAGACAACTAATTAACATCCAAGCCGCTTGAAAGGTCTTTTCAGAGGTAATGTACTGACAGATTATGTCAGTAAGGAGCACTGATTTGTCTAAGCAGCGATCACATTGTTTCAGACTGAATGAGGTGAATATTAAACTGCTTTAAATGCACTCTTCATAAAGCACTAATTACATACTCCCAGGAGAGAACAGGCAAGGAATACTAAACAGCGGAAAAGTCAACAGAGTTCTTTTTATAGTATGTTGCTGGGTTCTATGTTTTTTTTTTCTTTCTTTCTTTCTCTCACTCTTACAGTAAAATCACAGCATGCTGAAGAATACACATTTATAGCACAATGGTTCCCATCTAATTATATGGCAATCATTAGTTTTAAACTGGCTGTATTATATTTTCTTTGATATATTGTGCCCCCCAGCATCACTCCGCATCAAACATTTCCAATGGCAGATTTTTCTCCTCTTCTAACAAATGATTTTTTTAAAAAAACTAGAATTTGCTTATTGTCCTTGGTGGTTTAAAAAAAAAGAAAAGTCTGATTTAAATTGGCAGGAATAAAAAGGGCAAAAAAAAGGGGGGGGGGAAACGTCTGTTTAAGCAAAATACAAATCTGATTTGTATGCTCCCTTTAGTAGTACATTTTATTAATTGCTAGATACTGTATTTGGTTTTTTTTTAATTAGAAAGAGTCAGTAATTGTCCAGCATCCTTTCCCATGGCTTCTGCTGAATCTCTGGGTTAAGCTATACAGCTGTTCCAAAAGTTTTTTTTTTTAAAGTATGTTTGCTCTTTTTTTTTATTTTTTCAACTGCAGCTGAAGATTTAAAGGCTCTAACTCCTGCAACTGTTGTGTAATTCTACAGTTTTAAAGGCATCAAAAGAAAACAGCAAACAATAGAAAACATCTGTGTTTCTGCCATTTTATCAAAATTTGACTTGTGAGTTTATGGAATGCAAAGAGCCAAAAGAAAGAACAAAATGGACACAGTCAACTAATAAATCCATCCAATCAAAGGAGCACTATGAATCAGCATGTTTACCAGTTATTCATGGATTGATGAACATTACTTTTCTACTTATCAATATGAAATAAAATAATCTATCAAAATACTATTTAAATAGTATTCCATCAATTCAAAATTCAGTCAAAGTGTAAGATAGATTTAAGGAACAAACCTAAAAGACTCAATAGAACCTGAGGCATGAGATATTGTAGAAAACAAAATTTAAAAATTTTTTCCCCAGTATTTCAGGAGAAAATGTCCATGTAATTTTTGAAAGCCAGGGAATATGGCATATGACAAGGACAAACAGACTTACAGCATCAAAGAAAGGAAGAGTTGGGAAAGTCAGCCTAAAGGAAAATATTAAAGAAAATGGGAGTTATTTTTCAGAAAATAAGAGAAGTCACAGAAATAGAAAGCCGGATCAAAGAATACTTATGGAAAAGATCTATTAGAAGCAAAGTGAGTTCAAAGACAAAAGAAAAACTATACTAAAACACTTTACAAATAGGATTATAGAATGACTTTTTTTTTTTAAAAGAGGGGCAATATATTACAGAACTGATCCCACTAAAAGGTAAGATATAAGAGCAACAAACTAGCTGTCAAGGGGAAGTGGAAGACACAGGTCAAAAATCCAGTAAACAGTTTAAAGTTGTAAGAAAAGAAGCAAAGTATTAACAGCTCTGTGGAAGGAAGGAAGGAAGGATCACGTAGAAAGAGTAATAACAAATGGCTGTGCAAGTTTTTGAAGAGGCAGAAGTGAACCTAAGATATATAATATCTGAATTTGAAATATATTAAGTTTAACGAATATGTCATTATTGTAAGAAGAGCAGGATTGGGAGAAATGGAATCAAAATTGCTCCCTGTTGAACCAATTGTGAAGCGATGCATTTATTCTTACACTTGTTCCACTTTCACTATGTATCTCATTTTGCATCCAGCCTTCGTCTCCATATTCTGGCCAAGTTTTCTATTTTTCAAAACAATTCACTTTATCATATGCTTTAGCTATAAATCAATGAACATTCAGTTAAAACTTTATTCCGCATCTTTTTACATTGCTCAGTGACCTGCCAACAAGGAAAAAAATCTACACTTTATAGCTGCTGCCCAAAACAAACTTTCATATATTGCCCACTCTTATATTCTTTAAATAAGAATTCTACAGAGTACTTTCCCAGGCAGTCTTATCTGATTAATCCCTTTATGGTTTTTGTATTCATTCTTGTTACTTTCCTTCTGTAAGGTAAAGGGAAAGGTTCCCCTCGCACATATGTGCTAGTCCTTCCTGACTCTAGGGGGCGGTGCTCATCTCCGTTTCAAAGCCGAAGAGCCAGCGCTGTCCGAAGACGTCTCGGTGGTCATGTGGCCGGCATGACTCAACACCAAAGGCGCACGGAACGCTGTTCCCTTCCCACCAAAGGTGGTCCCTATTTTTGTACTTGCATTTTTTACGTGCTTTCGAACTGCTAGGTTGGCAGAAGCTGAGACAAGGAACGGGAGCTCACCCCGTTACGCGGCACTAGGGATTCGAACCGCTAAACTGCCAACCTTTCGATCGACAAGCACTGTGTCTTAGCCACTGAGCCACCACGTCCCTTCTGTATAGGAGAACAATAATGACATTATTCCAGTCTTCAGATACGATATAATCTGAACACATATTACGCACGTTGTCCTGCTTACTCCATAGGCAAATTACATCCATTTTAAATCTTCCTTCTGTTACACCATCTACACCCACAGCCTTACCATTGGGTAATATTCTTACAGCATTTATGATTTCTCTTTCATTGTTGTTGTTTTTTTCTTGGATAATAAACTTGCTAAGTAATCATATCGGTATATGACTATGAATCCCATATAAACACCCACTGACTTCTAGCAGTTCTACATTCCAAATCGTTGCATCATTTTTAGTCTTATACACCTATTCACTCTGACAGAGTCTTCTTGTTTAGCCATTTTCCCCTACTTAAAAAAAAAAAACCCAGCTTTTTATTTTATCAAAACCTCTTGGCATTTTTGCTGCCTAATTTAATTCTAACCATTTTTTTCTCCCTTTGCTACCATGTGTTTTCTCTCTCTATGCTACAAAATAGCTTTCTCCCTTTACAGTGTTTAATACTGGCCCATATTCATAATTTCTCTTATCTCCTTCCCTCCATCTTTCATAAAAACAACCAACCATTAAATCAGTCGTGATTTAGGGTCATTCCCCTATCACATGCTGTAGATGTATGAACAGATACACCATATATTGAAACAGATCTTTTCTAAGTAGATCGATCTGTCTGTCTGTCTGTCTGTCTATCTGTCTGTCTATCTATCTATCTATCTATCTATCTCTCTCTCTCTCTCTCTCTCTCTCTCTCTCTCTATCTATCTATCATCTATCTATCTCTATCTATCTATCTATCTATCTATTTATCTATTTATCTATCTATCTCTATCTATCTCTATCTATCTATCTCTATCTATCTATCATCTTTCTCTATCTATCTATCTATCTCTATCTATCTATCATCTATTTATCTATCTATCTATTTATCTATCTCTATCTAACTATCTATCTCTATCTATCTATCTCTATCTATCTATCATCTATCTATCTATCTCTATCTATCTATCTATCTATCTATCTATCATCTATCTATCTATCTATTTATATATATATATATGCATATGGCACAGATGCAACTAAAGGTGATAGTGAAGTTTACTCTCTAATTAAGGAATTATTATGTGAAATCCTTAATTGGCCAAAGTTAAGATGGGCAGTGAAAGTCAATATTCATGGGCCCATCAGTTGACAAGTCTGACATTTAGAAAACTGTGACTTGGAAGATCCCCTTCTTACATTTGTTAATCCAGAGAGTATGGATTAATCCAGAGAGTATAGATTAACAAATGTAAGAAGGGGAACTAGATATGTCGTTTTTGGTGAAATTGAGAGAAAAGCAAAGGATATAATAGATGTGAATGAAGGTAGTCTTCTTTTGTGGAGGTTGTGTGTGTGTGTGTGTGTGTGTGATGAAATATGCATGGAAGAGAATTTCTTGGGTAATTAGTAAATGAAAAAATCTAAAATGGATGTCAAAATGCATGAAATGGAGTCATCCTTCCATCCTTTTAAGTTCGGTAAAATGAGGACCCAGATTGTTGGGGGCAAGAGGCTGACACTGTAAACCCTTCAGAGAGGTCTGCGATCTCCTGCACGGACTACTGTAATGTGTTCTACGTGGAGCTATCATGAAGAGTATCTGGAAGGATAGTGCAACTGATGCAGAATGCAATGACACAAGCAGTTTGGTGGTGCCCGTTGAGTTGCGCATGTAACACCTCAGCTACATGAGTTGCATTGGGCGCCCAGATTGCTTTTGGTTTAATTCAAGATTACGGTTATCACCTTCAAAGTCTTTCATCTCATAGGAACCATCTTCTTCCAATTACATCATCCTGTCCCACCCAGTCAGGCAGGCCAGGTATGTTACAGACCCTGTTAGTTAAATAATTTTGATTGGTATCCAGGAAGAGAACTTGCCCAGCCCTTTGGACCATCTTACCCCAGAGTTCCAGTGCCCCCCCCATTTTTCTGGCCTTCCAAAAGCATGTTAAGACCTCGCTTTGCCAGTTAGCTTGGAGGTAAGGAATTTCCTGACGGTTACAACAATTAATCAGTGGAACAACTTGCCTGCAGAAGTTGTAAACGCTCCAACACTGGAAGTTTTTAAGAAGAGATTGGCCAACCATATGTCTGAAATTATACAGGTTTTCCTGCCTGAGCAGGGGGTTGGACTAGAAGACCTCCAAGCTCCCTTTCCAACTCTGTTATTCTATTCTATTCTATTCTATTCTATTCTATTCTATTCTATTCTATTCTATTCTATTCTATTCTATTCTA
>WNWU01000075.1:435723-448567 GCA_012654045.1 Ptyas mucosa
TATTCTATTCTATTCTATTCTATTCTATTCTATTCTATTCTATTCTACTCTACTCTACTCTACTCTACTCTACTCTACTCTACTCTACTATTCTATTCTACTCTATTCTACTCTACACTACTCTGCTCTGCTCTGCTCTACTCTACTCTACTCGCAAGAGTGGTATTTGACCTCAGGGTGGTTAATGCCTTAAGAGCACTCCCTTCACCTCTGTAGTATCTTAATTTTACTTTTCTTCTTAACTATGTTGTATCTTGTTTTTTTATTTATCCCTTTTCCCTGTGTTTTTCTGTTTTTGTGGTAAATTACCCAGTCACTCATTTGAAATGGGCAGTTAAAAATGTGATAAATATAACTAAAGTGCTGTTAAGTAGCACCAGCTGCCTGCAATTACTGCAAGTTCGAATCTCACCAGGCTCAAGGTTGAGTCAGCCTTCCATCCTTCCGAGGTAGATAAAATGAGGGCCCGGATTGTGGGGGCAATAAGCTGACTTTGTATAAAAAAGAACACCGCTTAGGGGGGGCCCGAAAGCCCTACTAAGTAGGTATATACAAAGGTATGAAGGCTATTGCTTAACACATTGTAAGTCGCCCTGAGTCTCCGGAGAAGGGCGGCATATAAATCAAATTTAAAAAATAAAAAATAAAAAATTAAGGTGTGAACACTGAATAATCGCTGTGCCTCAGAATTTTTTTTGTTAAAAAGTTCTAGTGCGAAAACTCTAAACTATGGACAACTAAACTCTGAAAGAAGATCTCATGTGCTTTCTGAAAAAACGAATTGGCAAATGGAGTCCTGAGGGAGCTACCATCTCGAAAAGGAACCTAGTCAGGAAGGGAATTGATTCTCACAGATATGAACACTGGCTTACTGGCAAAATGAGCTTCAGGTCACCTCTTATCCAGACCTTTATGTCCCAAGTCCTTTAGGCATAGACTCTGACATTTTCAGTTACCACCAGCTCTTAATATTTATGAACCTGGTTCAGAAAATGCTTTGGGGTTATAATAAGGTCTAAAAGTATTCTTTGAGGTTATGATTTTTCTAGTATTAAGCTAACGTGGTATCAAGCTATCATAATAATTTATGGGACAGAAAATTGCACTTATCACTGACAACCGAAAAGAGCCGAGGTTGAAGAGAGAGAGAGAGAGAGATGAGTTGCCTTCCCTTGAAGTCCAATGACACTGAATCTCATACTTGCCATCCACGCAACTCTTGGTGTGAATATTAATACCCTTGCCTCGGTTAGAATATTGAAAATTCTTTGCACAGGGATCTGTAGGTTGACTATCCAATCAAATGAATGAATGGATAAAAAAAATAAAAGAGGCGATTAGATGCTTATTACCTACTGACAGTCAACAAAAAGTTCAGCATCTAAATGATATGTTTGCATTTTGAAAAGTGGGATCCCTTCTGTGCTTCCTAAAGTTATGAGCTTCAATATGCCACTTACATGCATATTTTTTTTATTACGTTTATCTGCTTCCTGACAAAAGTTCTGAAAGGAAGTATTTTTCATAAAAGCAAATAGCCTAAATTCCTATCCAGTGTAATGTTTCTTTTTGATATCAAGAGGATCTACAATTTTATGATCTTTTCATTCATTCTGTGTTGTGGCCCGCCGGCGGCCAGCAGGAGCTGACAGCAGTGTCAGACAGTGAGGAGGTTGGGGAGGAACATGGGCCAGTCCTAGGGGCTGGGGAAAGCTCGGACGAGGGTGTTAAGTCCTCAGGACTATGACGTCACGTAGAGGCTGCCGGGCGATCCTGATTGGCTAAGACGCGAGCAGCCAAAAGAGCAGGAAAAATGCAACCCTGTCATTGGTTCTCTGTCTGACAGCTCTCGTATTTAAGCAGCTGTCAGACGGCAATTGTTGCTGTTGCCCTCACCGGAGTTAGCATTGTTAGCTGATATTATTGTTAGCAATAAAGGTTGTTTGTTAATTGCAACCTGCCTCGCCTCAGTTCCTACCCACTTAGTTCTCCCGATAGAGCAGAGGGCTCTGCGTCGGAGGCAGAGAGGGAGGTAGACAGCAGTGAGGCAGAGGAACAGCTGGAGCCTGTTCCCAGTGTGCGCATGTGTAGAGCTGCCAGAAGACAAGAGCAACTAAGAAAGCAGGGTCGATTTGGGAGTAAAGCTACACCTTGGAGGTGATTGGCCACTCCCATAGGAAACAAAAGAGGAGCAAATGGGGAGTGGGCTTTTGCAGGAAACAATTCGTTCATCCGGTCGTTTCAAGAGTGGGAAGATCTGTCTGTGAATCCCAGATACTCTGTGCCAAGTTTTGCCTTGCACTGCGTTTGGAAACGATTGACATGGCAGCATTCCAAGCGAGATAAGTTCTGTGTTGATAAATATTCCTCTGAAAGACTGTTTGCCAGGCCTTGCTGGCTGTGAATGAAAGGAATTCACAGTCGTGTAAATAAAAGGGGTTTTTGCCGGGACCAAGACTCTGCTTTGTGTTTTTTAGGGAAGCCTCAGTCAGAACATTATCCACCAAAAATGTGGTTATCTGTTTCATGTCATATAGGAGGCAGAACAAGATCCATAGGATAGCCATAAGAGTAGGGACAATATATTTGCCAAGTTTCAAAGTGTGCTTTTTGCTGTTGCAACCATTATTGCTTCTCAGCTTGCCAACGAACCAGAATGGGGGGAGGGAAGGGGGAGATGGAATGTAGGCTCCAGACATCAAGAAGACAGCCGTGAGAACCATGGACACTTTGGCAGGTGTTTGCCAAAGGCAAAGACTTTTTCTCATAACAATACAATGAGACTCAATTGGACAGTGTGACCTGTTCTAATAGAGGGAGGACCTATACTTTAATTAGGTGGGTTTGTGCAGGAATTAGCTGATTTTAACCTCATCAGTGCCAATATGATGCACTCAATAAAGTTTTGCATTCAGAGATTGGATTGTCTTGGCCGTGTTTGCTTTGGTTGGGTTCGTCAGTCAGAACCTTGATAATATTGCTATATCAGTGGGATGTTATTTCATCACCATAAGTGCTGGTTTGACTACTCTGGAACGATTGCTAAAAGTCTTTGGAATAAATAATACATAGGATTAATCATCTGGAATAAAGTGCTCCCTAAACTATGCTTCAGCAGAATATCCCAGATTATTACCTATATATGGAGACATAAATTAGTTTTTTTCCATCCACTAACAGAAGGGAAACAGCACTCTCAAGACAGAATCAAACATACAGAGCAGAAGACAATGATAATGAAAAGATAATAATATGTTTTGAAGCATCTTCATCAACTAAGCAATGTTATTATATGATGCACTCCATGTATTTACTAAATATATCACACCCTTAAAGTTGAAACTCAAGAAGTGAATTCCAGTTGGAATATATATCAAACTGCTACTAGGAATTCAAGATGGAGTTGAGTTCTTTAAAATTATGGGATAAATCTAACCTTTTGTAGAAATACAGAAAACCTTTAGGGGGGAAAAACCCACATAAACACTCCAAAAACTATCCCATTGACAAATGAATAAGATAAATGCTGAAATATATTTGGGGAAAAATACTGTTTGTTTGTTTGTTTTAAATTCCCTATTTGAGCTCTTTACACCTTACAGTCACGGCACCTTGTAGAAGGCTACAAATTTCATACGCACTTTAGTAAAAAAAACATTTCCTTCGGTAAGAATATTTCTGTGTTTCTTTCAGATTTCTCCAATTTTAATATTTTTATGCCTCTCAAAGAACTTGTTAAACCAAAAAGTGGTTGACACGCCGATAAATTGTTATGCTGCTATTGTTACTAGGAAGTCTTTTCCTCAGAAATCCTAGTTTAGATAACAACAGGATTGTAATTCTGTATGTGTGTATGTGTGAGAGAGAGAGTAAGAGAGCTGAAAGCCACAATCTGAAAGGTGAGATATAAATAAACATAAATAAATGAATGGCATGGCTCTAGCAGGGTGACCGATCACTGCGTTCCTTCTAGGTGCAAAAATCCCTTGGAAAGGAAGAGTCACCCAACCCCTCTCTTCTTCTGTCTTTTTCTCTCTCTCAAGAACATGAAAGAATCTGATAATTACTTCTATCCACCACTCAACTGTACTAATTACCAACCTATTTCTTCACAGTATGACAGACACAGTCTCTCCAAAACACATAGAGATAAATTAGCACTAATTGGTTTTTCTCTGGCTGTTTGAATTAGTATTTAAAGCTCCAATTACAAAGCAGAATAATTACTATTAATGTCCTGTCGCAGTACAAAAGGCAGATAGCTCAAGAACAAACCCAGGTGTGTTATTACACTGATTGCAGAATATTTAACCTGGCTCGTTAAGACAAAGGCATAAGGAAAAGGGAAGACAATTAAAAAAAAAAAGCAGAAGACTATTGAGATTGCTATTGGGCCTGAAGCTTTTCATAACCTGGTGCAGTCAAGTGGGATTCAGCCGGTTCGCACCTATTCGGGAGAACCAGTTGTTAACTTTCTAAGCAGTTCGGAGAACCGGTTGTTGGAAGAAATCTTATTTTGTTTTTTTCCACTGTACAGGGCTAATCTTGTAAGGAAGGCAGGAAGGAAACATTCTGGTGTTATTTCTAGCCTAATCTTTATTGCCCTGCTTACAGAAACCGCCTCTCTGCTTAACCCTTATTACATTGTAACAGCTAAGGCGAAGCGCCCATCGACGTGAGTGACGTTGAATTGGCCATGCCCACACGGTCACATGACAACCGAGCCACGCCTACCCAGCTGGTTATTAGAGCAGAGAACCGGTTGTTAAATTATTTGAATCCCACCATTGGGTGCAGTGGCGATTCACGGCTGTCCATGTTGAAAACAAATAGGAGCCGCCAGCAAAAGACAACTGCTGTTGTGACAGAAAACAAGCAGGATCCTTCTGGCAGGTGAGCTGGCTCTTACAGCAGGAAGGTTCTGAAACATCTTTGTACAACTTGGGTGGAAACAATGGGGAAAAACTTGCCTGCTCTTCAGGTACGCTTTCCATCTTCTACTTTCTTGACATTTCAATCACACTAAATTGAGAGGCTTTGGGGAATACAAATAGCTGCCATTTCTGTTAAAGCTCTGAAGTATAAAAGACAATGAGACTTGGAACTCAAAAAAACCCCCCTCTGTTTTTTCCCCCTGGCTTCCTCATTTGTCACTTCTCATGCTATTTCTATTCCCTAAGTCTACGGCTGGGGGGCGGGGTGGTGGCTTTTTCTCATTCCCACTGCTGGGTGTGGGATTGTGTGTGTTGAGGGACGGAGGGAGTGGGATTCAGAAGGTCTCTACCATCCCTACCAGGAAACGGTAAGGGCAGAAGCACATGTATATTTATTTATTATTTACTTATTAATTCAATTTATATGCCGCCTTTCTCCGGAGACTCAGGGCGGTTTACAATGCATTTTTTAAAAAAACCATTATAAAAACATTAAAAAATTAAAATATTAAAACCCATTCACACCATTCATGGCTGGATCTCACAAGATCGCAACAGCGAGATCAACGGCCCCAGGCCTGCCGGAAAAGCCAGGTCTTCACTGCTTGCCAGAAGGCCAATAGGGTGGGGGTGGTCCGGACCTCAGGTTCCAGAGAGCCGGGGCAGCCACAGAGAAGGCCCTCCCCTGCGGGCCAGCCAGCCGGCATTGTTTAGCTGACGGGACCCGGAGGAGACCAACTCTGTGGGATCTTACCGGTCGCTGGGACCTATGTGGTAGAAAGTGATCTCGAAGATAACCTGGCCCTGAGCCGCGTAGGGCTTTAAAGGTAATAACCAACACCTTGAATTGTGACCAGAGACCAATAGAGAGCCAGTGCAGCTCGCGGAGAATTGGTGTAATGTGGGTGTATCTAAGTGCACCCATGATAGCTCGCGCGGCTGCATTCTGGACCAACTGTAGTCTCCGTAGCCCCATGTAGCGCGCGTTGCAATGTATTGAATAATGTACAGTAGACTAAAATGGTAGATTTTAAGTATTTACACTTAGTTGGTAAGAAGCTTTCAGATTTGCTCTGGTGCATGACCTCCATGGTGAATTGGATGAGGTGGGTATGTGGATCTGGTGGCCTAGCCATGAAAAAATTGACTCAGCCTTCCATCCTTTCTAAGGTGGGTAAAATGAGGACCCGATTTGTGGGGGCAATAAGCTGACTTTGTATAAAATATACAAAAGTATGAAGGCTATTGCTTAACGCATTTTAAGCCGCCCTGAGTCTCCGGAGAAGGGCGGCATATAAATAATTTTTTTTAAAAAAAAATCTACTCATCTACCCTGTTTCCCCGAAAATAAGACATCCCCTGATAATAAGCCCAATCGCACTTTTGAGTGCATGTGTTAAAATAAGCTTCCCTCCCCCTGAAAATATGCCCCCCTTAAAAAATATTTAAACGCAGAGCTGGAAATCAGGTAAGGCAGCATGAGGAGCCCCATCTGGTTCCATGCACCCCAAAATAATAAGACCTCCCCGAAAATAAGGCCAAGCGCTTATTTCGGGGTTCAAAAAAAATATATAAGACAGGGTCTTATTTTCGGGAAAACACGGTAAATAGTCTTATTATTTATTCTGATTTTTAAATTACATTAAGTCAGGGGTGTCAAACTCAAAGCTCAGGGGATGGATCTGGCCCGCGGAGTGCTTAGATCTGGCCCACAGGGTTGCCCTGGAAAGAGCAAAGGATCGGCTCGCGGTGCCTCTTCCAGCAAAAATGGAGCTCGGGAGGGCCGCAGGCAGTCCTCCCAAGCTCCATTTTAGCTGGCAGAAGGTTGCAGGAGGACATCGCAGCTGAAAACGGAGCTCGGGAGCCTGTTTTTGCTGGCAGAGCACTTGGGCCATCACAGGCGCCCTCGACACGAGTGACGTCGAGCTAGCCACGCCCAACCTGGCCCCACCCACACTGGTCCCCCGAGGTCAAACACAAAGCTGATGTGGCCCTCAGTGAAATCGAGTTTGACACCCCTGTATTAAGAGCTGCTGCTCTCAGCCTTCAGTTGTGCTGTAGTTTAATTCTTATCATCCCTAGGAAGCATTTACTTCAATCCCAAATTATTCTTCCAACTTGATCCAATGAAAGTTAAATGCTCTACAACATAGTCTAGGACAGGGGTCACCAACCTTTTGGACCTCAGGGACCACTAAATTCATAATTTTAAATCCCGCAAACCACAAATATGATCTGCCAAATGACTGGCTGGATGGGCGTGGCTAAGTGGTCATGTGACTGGGTGGGTGTGGCCAACTCGATGTCACTCATGTCAAGAGGTGCCTTGATGGCCTCTACTCCCTCCTCCCCTCCCAGCCACTCCTCGCCTCCCCACTCGGGCTCCTTAGGGCCCCAACAGGAAGCAGTTGTTGGAGCTAAGCAGCCACCATGAGAAAGAGTTGGCAAAACAGCTCAGTTCAAATTGGATCTGGCCGAGAAGGAGGCTCAGCAGAAGTACCTCACTGAGGACTAGGAGCCTAGGCTTTCCAAGCAGAGGGAAGACCTGCGGGAATGCAAGGCCAGGTACCGATGCCTGGAGGCTCAGCGGGCTGAGATGGTCAGCCAGTTCCAGGCCATGAGGCAGTCCCACTGGAACGAGGCCCTCTGGCTCTTCACCACCAGCGGTGCTTCCCTCCAGCCTTTGCCCAAAGCCCCACACCAGGAGGCCGAAGCAGACCCCGAGTCGGAATTTCTGCCCCACTCCAAACTACACAAAAAGACCCCAAAGGGGGAGACTCTCTGCAACAACACAAATGTTCATTGCATGTATCCAGCCCAGAGGCCGTAGTTGGAGGACCCCTGATTTAGTGCAATATTAAAAATGCAAATAATTTTTCTGCAAACCACCAAAATTTCCTTGCGGACCACCAGTGGTCCACGGACCCCCAGTTGGTAACCGCTGGTCATGCAGAGGACTATTAATGGAAAATGTCGACTATGTCAGGTTTCGGCGTAATCTCAAATAAATTTCATTCTCAAACACAAAGTCTTTGATGAATCTCTCATTTATTAAAGAATTTATGATCCGACCTAAACTCATATGCAGCCAAAACTGATTCTCCGAAACCAAACCCCTCCCCTTCTGCCTCACAATATCTCAATGCCCATTGGCCATCTTCCAAGTCAGTCTCTTCTGCCAACTGCTTCAGATCACAGGAATGCCCCCCTCCCTTCATCACCTGGGTAACCCTATCTATTAAGGGAGGGGGAGAAGGACAATATCTCAAATGCCAAGCACTGAATTTCAAACTGTACTGCTCGCTCCGGTTTTCTTTCCCTTTTTCTCTTTGATTATGGCAGCGATGAAAAAATGCAACTTAACTCTCTGACAGACTACTCTCTTCAGTCTGGAAATAAAGTATATATAAAATCCCAAAGTGGTCAAAAATTTACTTTTTTGTGTGCGTCTAAAGAAGAAAAAAATCTGCACGAAGAGGACGATTCAAAGACCTTCCCAAGGCACAAAATCGCATTTGTATTTATCACTTCTACCATTAAGATGACGCACTTTTTCAGTGACTCTGCGGTTACCCTGAACTAGAAATGTACTCTAGCTGTTAACATTCACTTTGAACCTCACTTAATTGATTAAGAGAAACCCTGATTTGGGGTCAGATGATTTCACAGGCTGTCTGACTTGAGTCAGTTCAAAACCTCACTTCAGGAAATGGGAGGCTTTCTCAATAGCAAGTGAGTTTCTTGGTATAGCCCTTTTTCCACGTTTGATAAAAATGGGATATTTGCAAGTATGATTATTTTAAATGGTTAATGTTTCGACATTTCAAATAAATACCGTAGATCAGGGGTATCAAACTCGTGGCCTGCGGGCCGGATGTGTCACAGGCTGGCTCCGCCCCCGCCCGGTTTAGCGGAAGGGGAAAAAGTCCCATTACGTCATGTGACGGCGCCATGACGACGCAAGTTTGACACCCCTGCCGTAGATGGAGGAACATATGAAAAAGTAGCTTTTTAAGCTTGGCTCTTTCTTTTAAAGGAACTGTGAATAACTTGCGGGGTTTTTTTAAAAGCAGAATTGGATGAAATTTACATATATAATTACATTTTCTGAGGGAATGATTTCTGCCAAATTTCAGTCATAGTAGTGCAGCTTTTTTTTTTTAACAAAAAAAGATTTTATTTATCCCCTTTTGTTTTGGTGGAGGGATGATTTGTACGTCCGTACGATTCTTTTCTTCGTGGGAAATATGCATAGCTGTGTCTCTGTGGTTCTCTGAAGTCACTCCCCATAGTTGAATTCAGAGCAACGTAGACCAATTCACTTCACTTCGGAGGAAATCTGACCATGAGAACAGTATTGGTAGTTTAATGGCAATAGTTTGTGTAAGCTAGCACTAGTTTCTGAGGCTAAGAACATTGCTGTCCACCCAGATCCTTTAGGATGAGGTGGGTTAGATCCAAAGTAAAAAAAAAAAAAAGACAAACCACAGTAACGGATCTAAATTGTTCTTGAAAGTCAGATTATAGCTTTTGGATATGTTTCAATATTTTTTGCATGATGCCACTCTGTACTTCCAGCTGGTAACAAATGTAGGCCTTTCTACTTAAGGAAAACAAGCTTTGATTGCATTTCAAACTTTGCTTTTCTCTCAATTTCACCCATATCTAGTTCCCACTTCTTACATTAGTGAATCCGTACTCTTTGGATTAACAAATGTAAGAAGGGGATCTTCCAAGTCACAGTTTTGTCAGCCATGAAGAAATCATCGATAAGGTGATCTTCTGCTTCATTTTGGTATTTCTAAGCCAGGGGTGTCGAAAGTCAAAACCCGGGGGACGGATCTGACCCGCAGGGTACTTAGATCTGGCCCGCGGGGTGGGGCTGACCTGGAAACAGTGAAGGACTGGCCCGCAGTGCCTCTGCCAGTGAAAATGGAGCTCGGGACGGCTGCGTGTGGCCCTCCCAAGCTCTGTTTTCACTGGCAGAGGGTTGCAGGAGGCCATCGCAGCTGAAAACGGAACTCGGGAGCCCGTTTTTGCTGGCAGAGTGTTTGGGCCGCCACAGGCGCCCCTGACACGAGTGACGTCGAGCCGGCCCCCCACGAGGTCAAACACAACTCTGATGCGGCCCTCAATGAAATCGAGTTTGGCACCCCTGCTCTAAGCCATACAGGTCATCTATGTATGTATTCCTGTTAATATTTCCAGCTTTTGAGATTCCAATTCCAATTAGCAGCAGCAGCGCATCTTACTTGCATGATTTCAATTCGAACTTTATCGTAAAACTCATCTTCATCTGCGTCAATGGGTTGGCGCATCACTTGGAGGATTGCCATATTATACAACTGTCTGTGAATGTCTACGGAGATTCTCAGTCATCGAGTCATGTTTGTCCCAAGCGGTGGTGGGATTCAGCTGGTTATGTCCGGTTCGAGTGAATCCGTAGCGCCAACTCCAGTAGGCTCTGCTTGCAGTCCCGGATGTAATGCCGTCCTATTTAGCCACGTTTTGGAGGCTGTGTACATATGCGGATGGCCCGCGCACGAGCAAAGAGCATGCGTGGAAGGTGTGCGCGGTCCGTAGGGAAGGTAAGTGAATCCCACCTCTGGTCCCAACGTACTTTTTCAAAAGACAACTGGACTTTCTCTCCCTTGAAGAGGGGTCAAAGAAGAAGCTTCTTTGACCCCTCTTTCAAACCAGAGGTCCGCTCTGTCCAGAATGTGGACTCACTCTTTTGAAGACAGCAAAGTCCACATTCTAGGCAAGAAAGAACCGCTGGTTTGAAAAAGGGGGTCAAAGAGGCCATCTACATTAAGACTGAACATCCCTTTCTCAACAAAAGGGGAGGGATACAACACCATCGATCTCCAGTCTACAACAACAGTCCTTTCAGCTATGCCAAGAAGGTCCACAACAATTTGTACTATTCAGTTACCCTTGAGGGCACAGATAAACATCCAAGTGGCCTCCACAACTCTCAGAAAGAGTGCTAACAACCAGATGACTGCAAGGAATATAAATCCTTCCCGTCCTCCAACATTCAATCAGAACTGAAGAAGTGTCTTGGATGAGAAGGGAAAGGTTTTCAAGGAAAAAGCTGCCTTTTGAAAAAGTACCTTGGGACTTTTGGGTGGAATTCACTTACCTTCGCTACTGGTTCGCGCCACTTCCGTGCATGCACAGGGCCTTCTGTGCATGCGCAGAGTGTCAAAAATGGACGTGATGACATTCGGATGGGTAAAGTCAACCACTGCTTGGGACTCTCTGTGGAGTCTAATTGATATTATTTGGCCATTGACGGCATTTCTAGCTTCTGTTCTTGCTACACCCTTCCCAACTATAAAAGCAACACCATTCCTTCTTTGTTTTTCATGTCTTGAGTAATAAACAGTGTGATTTTTCTGATTGAAAGTGTCTGATCAGTCCATCTTAATTCACTGATGCCTAAGAAGATGTCAATTTGTAGTTGTTTCATTTCATCTTTCACAGTGTTAAGCTGTCCTGTATTCTTGCTTCTTGGGTTACATATTCCTGTTGTAAACCTGCCTTTGCAGCTTCGGATTTTCTTTTCCTGAATGGCAACATTAGCAACTAGACATCCTAAAGGCTTTTAAGATCCCAAAGGCTCTTCCTCAGATGTTATGGAACTTATGATGACTCAGGGAGTCATCAACTTGCAACTACAACTAAGCCCAATTTTTTTGTTGTTAAGCGAGACATTTGCTTTGCGCCATTTTACAACCTTCCCTGCCACAGTTGTTCAACGAATCAACTGTGGCTGATAAGTTGAGTGACACGGTTGTTAAGCGAATCTGGCTTCCCCATTGACTTTGCTTGTCAAAAGGTCGCAAAAGGAGATCGCTTGACCTTGGGACACAGCAGTGGTCATAACGATGAACCAGTGGCCGAGCGTCTGAATTTTGATCACATGATCACGGGGATGCTGCCAAGGTTGCGACTGTGCAAAATGGTCCCACGTCACATTTTTCAGTACCGTTCTAACTTTGAATGGCCTCTACATGAACTGTTGTAAGTCGAGGACTACCTGTATAGAGTAATGTAGCTGTTTCATGAGGATGATTTAATATGTTCATTGTGATCTCTGGACATCATATATACCAGTGGTGGGTTCCTCCCGGTTCCGCTGACCAAGTAGCGGTGATGATATGACGTCACCAAACCGGTTCTTTTTGTTCGGGAGCCCCGCCTCCGTTATTCTTACCTTTTATTTGGCCCCACCCCCAATCTATTCGCTGCCTCCCGAGTCCCAGCTGATGGCTAGAAGGAAAAAAAACTGTTTAAACTCTTGCCGCGGGGCTTCAAAGGGCCGCCTTACAGCTGATCAGTGTTAAAAGGCAGTGTGATGGTAGACCGGTGCCTCCAAAAACAAATGGGTAGACTGGTACAGCTCTGCAAGCAGTTAAAAGCCTGGTAGACCAGTACCTTCGCTAAATCCTAAAGAATTGTCACATGACCATCAAGCCACGCCCACAAAATAAGCCACGCCCACAGAACCGGTAGTAAAAAAAATTAGAACCCACCCCTAATATATACCTAGGGTTAGTCAATGGCAACTAAAACTTCCTTTGCCCACACTATTTGCATACCTCTCAATGCATCATATCTACTAATGAGTCATACACCTGCCCAGAATTTGAATTAAGAATTTTCCAGTGTTACAGACTATTGCAATGAGAACTATCATCCTAATAGGCAAATCCATGATTGTTTTTGCTTTCCCTCCGGTTTTCTTTCAACCACTGTGTCACACATAGTATTTGGAAATTTCTTCTTACCTTATCCTATTCTTATCGTTTGGATTTTTTATTTTATTTTATTTTATTTTATTTTATTTTATTTTATTTTAGTTTAGTTTAGTTTAGTTTAGTTTAGTTTAGTTTAGTTTAGTT
>WNWU01000075.1:464926-499590 GCA_012654045.1 Ptyas mucosa
TTCTCTTCTATTCTAAAGCCCAACTATGTTTTCATCTGTATCATTTTGAACTTTGGTATTCCAGTCTCCAACCAGAAGCAAGCATAAATTAAGATGTTATATTAAAGATTTGCCTTTAACTTTAATTGATATTATTTTGCTGTTCATGGACTTCGCTACAGTCATCCTGACTGTATCGTCCCTCCATTTTTCATGTCCTGAACAATAAACAATATAATCTTCTGACTGAAAGTTTCCAATTTCATGCCATTTCAGTTACTTGATGCCCTGCAGCAGTGGTGGGATTCAAAATTTTTACTTCCGGTTCTGTGGGCGTGGCTTGGTGGGCGTGACTTGGTGAGCGTGGCAGGGGAAGGATACTGTAAAATCTCCATTTCCTCCCCACTCCAGAGAAAGGATACTGCAAAATCTCCATTTCCTCCTGATCAGCTGGGACTCGGGAGCCAGAGAATAGATGGGGGCAGGGCCGGTCAGAGGTGGTATTTACCGGTTCTCCAAACTACTCAAAATTTCCGCTACTGGCTCTCCAGAATTGGTCAGAACCTGCTGAAGCCCACCTCTGCCTTACTAGGTGGTCAATTCATTTAATTTTATACTCTGTTGTGCTTGTTCATGTTTCTCCCATTTCACGTTCCCGCGATATTTCTGCCTTTACATTTTCTTTCATTCATGGCAACGTCAGCAGTTAGATATCTTGTTAAATTCAGCTGTGGGTTATAAACACATTAGTACTTTGAAAGATCCTCCGCTCCTCCTCACTAGCATGTCGAATGCCTTCTAACCTAATATCAGCTCTTTGGGGAAATGATAAGAGCTTGATGAGATTAGCTATAACAATATATTAGCATTTCCCCTTCCCTCGGTCTTATACCAAAGAGACAATTTCAGTTTATGCTTTCTTGTTTTCCCAGGCTACGTTCATATTTTAGTAACTACACCTCATACCTTTTCTGAGGACATCTCTGCTCTATTACACCGCATTAGCTAGAGCTGTACTGCCCATCACTTAATTTTGATTCTTGGTAAAAGACAGGAATGGTTTACTACTGTCTTCTCCCATATAAGTATAACTTTGCTGTTCAGGGGCAGGTTCCAAATCCTGCCGCTACCAGTTCGCTCAGGCGTGCATACTCATTCCTCCCGAATCAGTGCGAACCAGTAGCAACCCACCACTGTTGCTGTTGTAACTAAAGCGATTATCCACCTCCTGCATTTTGCTATATCACTACTCTCCAACACAAGTTCCTGTTCGTTTTAGTTGAGCAGCTGGGATGACCTTCCACCTTGGACGACTGTACTGAAAGTATAAACTTATAGCATACAGTACATTCCCAATGTTTCTCCGTTCACCCCAACTATCCCAATGAGGTGGCACAGAAGGACTTGAGGAGAAAACTGAACTAGTTAACGACTTACCTAAATTTCACAAAGACGCTACGTCATAATCGCACTTCACAGAACACACAGAATCAAAAACCCGCTAATCCCTTTTTAGTTTAGCATGTTGTATAAACCCATCTTAATATTTATGTATTGTATATGCACATTTGAAACGACCCATTTCTTACCAATGAATCAACGTTTTTTTTTAAAAAAAAACATGGAGAAAGAGAGATCTTTAAACAAGACATCCCTGTTTTTTGAAAGGAGCTTAAAATTGACTGAGCTTTAAACTGCCATTCATCCATCATAGATACACATATTTACCACACGCCTAAGGTCAGATTCTAGAAAGGAGGATCCCTTTGGAATGCCTTCCTTCATCCAATCATGACTTAAACTTTCTTTCTCCTAATTATATAATAAAGGGCTTATATTCCCTCTGTGTAAAGAAGCCACAACAGTTGTCTTTTGCCCCGTAGGTGGAAGGCCCTCAATGTGTTCCCCCTAAGATAAGATTTAGTAAGCCATCTCTTCCACTTTACATAACTTCTGTTGCTTAGTCACAGGTTTTACTCTTTTTTAAAAATATGGAGTGATTTTCTCAGCAGCATCAGAGATCGAGTCATCCTGGCGAGGGAAGTCCCTTCCTTTCTTATAGTTCCCTTGGTAACCAAACGAATTTGCTTTTCAAATGATTCATGACCAGGGTGCTGTAGGAGTTCCCTCCTCCGACACAATTCTCCCACACAGATACATATGCCTGATTAATCACCGATTAGAAAGTCTCTTCCACAAGGTAAATCTGGGAATCCAAATGCCACTCTAAGTCATTCACAACCACCTCCTTACCATTCAGGTGGGAGTTAATGTCACACAAAATTGGACCCTGGGACTTTTGGAATCTGAATGGAGCATTAATCGTGTGAGCAGTGTTGAAGTTATACAACACCGGTTAGATGGTCGAAAATTAAAAATTAAAAAAAAAATCTGGCTTTAGAAGCCTGTGTGGATCCAAGTTCCAGGAAACCCTATGGAAGAGAACCCGAGTTCGCCGGAGGGCGATGGAGTATTAAATATAATAAATAATTCTTATAGCTTTTTATTACATCTAATATTCCACTTTTCTCCAGGAAACCCAGAGAGTGTGTCTGTTCTTATCTTCATAAAACTATCCTCTACCAATTGGTTGATTTAATAAAATTGGTGAAAGAAGTAATTCCAAAATTCTGATTTGGAATTACATCTTGAAGCTGACTGAATTCCTGCAGACTATATGAAGGAATCTACCTAACCTTCCTCAATCTTTCCCAGCATTAGGCTCTTCTCCAGGGAGTCCTTCCTTCTCATTAGGTGGCCAAAGTATCTGAGTTTCCTCTCCAGGATCTGGCCTTCTAAAGAGCAGTCAGGGTCGATCTCCTCTAGGACTGACCGGTTGGATCGCCTTGCAGTCCAAGGGACTCGTAGAAGTCTTCTCCAGCACCAGAGTTCAAAGGCCTCCATTCTTTGGCGCTCAGCCTTCCTTATGGTCCAACTTTCACAGCGAAGGAGATGACAGAGAATGAGTTGGCTGGATGGAGTCACTGAGGCAGTTGGCATGAGTTTAAATGGTCTCTTAGGGATGGTAGAGGACAGGAAGGCCTGGAGGAACGTTGTCCATGGGGTCAAGATGGGGCGGACACGACTTCGCAACTAACAACAACAACAATGTAACCCTTCCAGAATAAATTGATAAAACAAAGGCAAGTGTTTTTGTAAAACAATTATTGTTAAGGCAAGTGATCCCTCTGATCTAATACTATATTTGTTTATTTTCCACTCATAGCTCCAACCATACCTCTTGAGGGTTGAGGTCTAAGAGATTTTATATACCCATTGGCAGTCGCCAGCGGAAGGAATAGCTAGAAGGAAGAATAATTTCACTTACTGTTATCTGGGATTTAGCTCTAAACCAATGAAAACGTACCACTGGTGGGTTTCAAAAATTTTTTACTACCAGTTCTGTGGGTGGCTTGTTAGGCGTGACATGGTTTGGTGGGTGTGGTTTGGTGGGTGTGGCAGGAGAAGGATACTGTAAAATCTCCATTTCCTTCTCACTCCAGGGGAAGGATACTGCAAAATCCCCATTTCCTCCCAATCAACTGGGACTTGGGAGGCAGAGAATAGATGAGGGCGAGGCCAGTCAGAATTTTTACTACCGGTTCGCCGAACTACTCAAAATTTCCGCTACCGGTTCTCCAGAACTGGTCAGAACCTGCTGAAACCCACCTCTGAAATGTACATAGGAAATAGATATTGATAAACACACCCAGTAGTCAATTACTTTAAACCAGTTACCCCATACTAGATATAAATGGTTTGTCTAAGGCAGAGGTCTTCAAATTTGGCAGCTTTAAGACTTGTGGATTTCAACTCCCAGAATTCTCCAGCCAGCTATGCTGGCTGGAGAATTCTGGGAGTTGAAGTCCACAAGTCTTAAAGCTGCCAAGTTTGGGAACCCCTGGTCTAAGTTAACCTGCTTATAATATTAAACAGCCTTGTCAAACTGTTGCTCCCTCTGCGTGTCTCATGAAGAAAAAAACCAGGAGTGAGAATATTTTTGCTTGTTGTAAGAAGCAACAAGGAAGAGCTCTGGTGGCTCAGTAGACTAAGGCAGTGATTAACATCCACTTACATCTGCTGCCTGCAATTACTGCAAGTTCAAATCCCACCAGGCTCAAGGTTGACTCAGCCTTCCATTCTTTCTAAGCTAGGTAAAATGAGGACCCAGTTTGTGGGGGCAATAAACTGACTTTGCATAAATATACAAAAGTATGAAGGCTATTGCTTAAAGCATTGTAAGCCGCCCTGAGTCTCCGGAGAAGGGCGGCATATAAATCAAATAAAAAAAAAATCAGTCACTGAGATCCCAATAATACAACAACTAGAAAGCATAGTCTGTTACACTTACTTGTTTTCTGTATATTTCCTGTTAATCAGCAACTTACTTTTTTAAAAGTTTAAGCAAAATCTGGTGTGGCAATGACTATAACAGAAAAGTTTTCTTTCATCAGACTTTTCTCTGTGTTTTTTGATTCCGCTCTCCCATGTTTTTCCATTATTTTTTTTTTAATCCCAATTTGGCAAGGCAATAATTTCTTTTACATTAGAAAAAGCAAAGGTAACTTAGTAATTCTCAGTATGGAAAACATACATTTCCCCAACAACATTTTCCTTATTTTTCATTTAAAATATTATTTTCTTCTAACAGATTTTTAACAGATTAACAGAGTTGGAAAGGACCTTGTAGGTCATTTAGTCCAAACTAAAGGGGGGAGGTGGGGAGGAGGTCTGAACTAGATAATTCTGTTTGATTATTCTTCACTTTCATCTCATGAGTGGATAATTTTAAAATAAAATACGACCTTGATTTACATTTTTACAAGAGCATTTATTAAAATGTTATTTTCTCACATGAATCTTCTCCAACTCTGAACTCTCCTTTAATAATTTTAAAAATATGACTCCCTGTTTCTGTGTTTCTAAGAGGGTTTTGCTACATTTAGAAAATGCTGCAGGGCTTCCAAAGCCCTTACTTTCTAAATTACCGTCAAATGAGTAAGGAAAATAAAATCTCCAATGAGTGGAATTCAGCTCATGACTTCATGGATAGAGCCACATATTTTTTCTGGCAACGATAGTTCTCAAAGTTTAGTCTGGAGGTCGCTGAGACCCATTTAGCAAGTTCCACCAAGCCACATAAATATTTTAACACATAAATATTTTTCGGTTTTAATTTCTTACACAGTACATGTTGATAGATATACAACCCACATAAATCGAAGCCCTTTGAAGAATCTGAAGCACAACTGAGAGGAGAGGTGAAACAAATTAAAGTCAAAGTGGAAAGTTTAGAAAACAAAAAGGAAACAATTTGATGGAAAAAAAAAATAGCAAGGAGAGCATTGTTGAAGCCTTAACAAAATTAGGATGTGGGAAGCAACACATGGATGCAGGTCTGAGTATAGCAGTTTAATATCAGGTTAAGGAATAAAAAAATGCTTAAATAATACTGCTAAGAGAAAGAAATACTTAGCACTTTATATACAGCCACAGTGCTTTTACAGCCCTCTCTAAGCAGTTTACAGAGTCATCGTATTGCCCCCAACAATCTGGGTCTTCATTTTACCCACCTCGGGAGGATGGAAGTCTGAGTCAACCTTGAGCTGGTCAGGATCGAACTGCTGGCAAAGGGCAGAGTTAGCCTGCAATGCACCACACTAACCACTGAGAGGGAGGGAGAAAGAGAGAAAAAAAGGAAGGAAGGAAGGTGTGAAGTTTCCGAAAGATGCCCTAATTAATTCATGAGCCACGAGCCAAACTTCAAAAGAAATACAGTCGTTTATTAGGAGCACCCTTTCGGCAATATTCGGATGCAGTTAGAACTAATCCCACGTAGATTTACGTTCCCCTATGACCCTGTCTCTCCCCTCCTCCCTGGCCGTGTCATAAATCACATTCTCCAATTAACCACTTTGGCTGGCTGTGAAATCCAACACCCTTCTACTGATTGCGGTAAGAAAGCATCTATGGAATGCAGCTTCAGTTATGGAAATCAATCAGCTCCATCAGTTCTCCCTCCCTCCTGTTCATGGCAACTTGAAAGCTTTCCAAGTTGACATAAGGAAGGAAGGAAGGAAGGAAGGAAGGAAGGAAGGAAGGAAGGAAGGAAGGAAGGAAGAGCATTTAGACTTATATACTGCTTCACGGTGCTTTACAGCCCTCTCTAAGTGGTTTACAGAGTCAGCCTATTGCCCACAACAATCTGGGTCCTCATTTTACTGACTTCAGAAGGATGGAAGTCTGAGTCAAGCTTGAGCCGGTGAGATTTTAAGTGCTGAACTGCAGCTAGCAGTCAGCTGAAGTAGCCTGCAGTGTTGCACTCTAACCACTGTGCCATGTTGGCTACAAAATTGACTTGTCTGATCAGGTATACTTTTTACAAAATACTGAAAAACTGTTATGGAATTTGGCTTAAAATAAATGGAACTGTTAATAACAATCACTGTTGGATCTGGCAATTCGAAAGGGCTGGATATTGGAAGAAGGGATCTGCACAAGGTAATTTCAAAGGGGAAGAAATGATATTAAGCCTCTTTGTAATTACTCTAAAGAAGATCAAAAGCCACTTCTTTAAATATTTTTCTTTTTTTCCCCTCCTTTTATTTTCTGCACTTTCTATTTTTCTTTTCTCTAAGCTGCCTTTTATCTTTTAATCTTGTTTTGTGTTATTCTTTACCGTTACAATTTTTTGAGAAAATACTTTAAAAAGAAAAACAGCAAGAAGGAAGAAACTCTTGATGATTAACAAAGTCTGGTTTCCATCCAGTTTTATATCACAACAAAGAAAGCAGCCTTTCTTAATAAAGATAATCTTCAGCAGCGTAACCTGAAAAATAATAACTAGTAGTATGTTTCAAAGAAAGCCCAATAATAAAAAAAAATAGCTTCTTTAAAACTTTGCCTTTAGAAAAGGCCAACTGCAAATCCACGGGCATGAAGAACCAATCAGAAACTGAGTTTCCATAATTTCATCAACATCAGTCAATTAGAGATTCAGAGTGGTACGGTGGCCTAGAGAGATGGAGCTCTTGCCTCGCAATCAGGAGGCTGTGAGTTCGATCCTAGGTAAAGGCTGATATTTCTCTCTCTGGGCCCTATGAAAATATATCTGCTGAACAAAACTCCGCACTGGCAACAGGAAGGACATCTGGCCATTAAAACACTCTGCTAGCTCCATTCAGTTGCCCAGACTCCACCCCACAAGGGATTATGGGGTTGTTAAAAGATGATGATGATGATGATGATGATGATGATGATGATGATGATGGGTCAATTAGAGATTAGTTCTGTTACAAAGGGAAGAGCTCAGTCAATTTCTCCTCAGTTGCCTGTGAGTTGATAAGAAAAAGTGTGCTACAGAGTAGACCACTTTCACTTGCACAATTGCTGGCAAAATGCCGGGATATCACAAACAATTAGACCACAACCTATTAGTCCAGAATCTCATCAGCAATGTGATGCTTCAGATTTATTGCTTAGATGGCGGAGGGAGGAGCGTGAAGTGGGGGGGGGGCACAGATAGCAAGGAACAGTTTACTATTACTCTCAAAGTCATGTTTATGTATGTATGTATGTATGTATGTATGTATGTATGTATGTGTTTGTTTGTTTGTTTGTTTATTATATTTCTATACCGCCTTTCTCCCATAGAACTCAAGGCAGTGTACAACCAAGAAGAATATAGACATACAAACGTCATAAAATTGCTAATTAAAATTATTACTTAGTTTGGTCAATTAAATAAAACCCAGAGTTAGATAATACCTTAAAAGATCATTCACATGTTCATATGTTTAGCCCCGCCTGTTGGAACATCAGAGTCTTGACGGCACGGCGGAAAGCACGGAGATCAGGGATATTCCGTATCTCTGGGGGCAGTTCATTCCAAAGGGTTGGAGCCCTCACAGAGAAGGCCCTACCCCTGGGAGTCGCCAGTCGGCATGATTTGACTGACGGTACCCTGAGGAGTCCCTCCCTGTGAGAACGAACTGGTCGGTGGGAGGCTATTGGTGGCAGAAGACGGTCTTGTAGGTACCCAGGTCCTAAGCCATGGAGCGCTTTAAAGGTGATGACTAACACCTTGAATCGCGCCCGGAAGACCACCGGGAGCCAGTGCAGCTTGCACAGGAGAGGTGTTACATGGGCGTAACAAGTTGCGCCCATAATCACCCGCGCGGCTACATTCTGGACCAGCTGGAGCCTGCGGGTGCTCTTCAAGGGGAGCCCCATGTAGAGAGCATTACAGTAGTCCATGTTGTGTTCTACCTGTCACAGCTTTGGAAAAACAAATGTTAATCGACGATTTCAATCTATTTTTGTTAATTTTTTCCCCCCAGAGCTTCCATAGGAACTGAAGTTCCACGCGTTTAGACTCTAGAGAATTTGGAAGAGATCCAAAGTCTTTTCTATTTGACTGTGACTTGCACTTTTGCAGGAAATGCCAGAATCTAGGCAAACAGCTTTCATTTCAAATGTAAATGTCCCCTGTAGTAAAAGAAGCAGATCATACTGGGGTCAAACCTCTATATTTGGTGCAGGGTTATTTATGATGAACTCTGTATATGATACAAATTAAAATGAAGCATGGTAAACATTTGTAGCATTTATTGAATTGACCTGATAAGACAGTTCTGCAATAGATAATCATGACGATGAGCCACAGTGACGCAGTGGTTAGAGTGCAGTACTGCAGCTTACTTCTGCTGACTGCCAGCTGACTGCAATTTGGCAGTTCGAATCTCAGCAAGCTCAAGGTTGACTCAGGCTTCCATCCTTCCGAGGGAGGTAAAATGAGGACCTGGATTGTTGGGGGGCAATTGGCTGACTCTGTAAAACCGCTTAGAGAGGGCTGGAAAGCACTGTGAAGTTGTATATAAGTCTAAGGGCTCTTCCTTCCTTCCTTCCTTCCTTCCTTCCTTCCTTCCTTCCTTCCTTCCTTCCTTCCTTCCTTCCTTCCTTCCTTCCTGTCTGTTAGAATCAGTATTGCAGGCTGACTCTACCCACTGGCAGGAGTTTGATCCTGACCAGGGGTGAAATCCAGTAGGTTCTGACAGATTCTGGAGAACTGGTAGCAGAAATTTTGAGTAGTTCGGAGAACCGGCAAATACCACCTCTGGTTGGCCCCAGGAGTGGGGAGGGAATGGGGATTTCACAATATCCTTCCCCCAGGAGTGGGGAGGGAATGGGGATTTTGCAATATCCTTCACCTGGAGTGGGGAGGGAATGGAGATTTTGCAGTATCCTTCCCCTGCCACACCCACCAAGCCACACCACGTCCACAGAACCGGTAGTAAAAAAAATTGGATTTCACCACTGATCCTGACCAGCTCAAGGTTGACTCAGCCTTCCATCCTTCCGAGGTGGGTAAAATGAGGACCCAGATTGTTGGGGGCAAGAGCCTGACTCTGTAAACCGCTTAGAGAGGGCTGTAAAGCACCGTAAAGCAGTATATAAGTCTAAATGCTAATGCTGTTGCTATGTGATCTATCAGATCCATCAGGCTGAGAGAAAGATAGTGCAGTGTGAGATAACCAGAAAGAACATTCAATTTTAGATCGTGTTTTATATTACAATTTTTTAAAACTCTTAAAACTGGCCAGTCCTATGTTCATCTGAGAAGAGTATATATCACACATAGAAAAATAATTGCAGATGCAAATAAACTTCAGCAAGTCAACCATCTAAATAGGCAAGCCAAAAGACCACAGGCGGGCAAAAAAAGCAGTGAGGGCAGGAGTGACTGCCAACTTTCTGTCAGCTTGATTTTGCTTGTGGGAAGCTGGCAGGGAACAACAAAAATCATGATCATAGGATACTGCAATGGTCACAAACTTTACAAATACAACTGATCTGAACTTTGTGGAAATGCCACAGAAGTAATGAGATTTTCTATACATTCTTTAAATTAGTAGATCTTAGCTACGTTGGTTCAAAAATTGTTGTGATATAATGCAACACTTTGCCGAACTTGAGCGTACAAACAGATAGCTTTAGGAGTTAAAATGCAATGTATAAAATCAATTTTACAAAACCCATAAATACCTTGTAGGATTATTTCTTCTCTATATTCTTTTAGGCGTGTACTTCTATTATGTATTTTCCACATTATTTTTAAAAATATAATAAAAATGAAATCTAATGTCCATAAAAATTATCATAGCAGTAAAAATGACGGTACAATTAAACACTAGCACAGTATAATTAAAAACACTTGTAGATTTAAAACAGTGGTGAAATCCTACCGGTTCTGTCCAGCTCACGCGAACTGGTAGCGGTGATGGGTGGTTCGACGAACCTGTAGCGGCGGCAGTGCGAGGCTCCGCCCACCTGTCCAGACGTCGTTACTTCCCGGTTTTAACCTGTTTTTGACCCTCTGCGGATGCACAGAAGGCTTTGCGCATGCACAGAGGGTCAAAAATTGGATGTGACAATGTCGCGTGCACAGTGCGCGCACTTCCGAACTGGTAGGGAAGGTAAGTAGATTTCATCCCTGATTTAAAACCATTTCAACACCAGTTTCAGTGTGCCGACTGTATGTTCACTAGACAATCTGTGACCCATTGGGTATTTGTTTCAGAGATATTTACCGATACTTACCTAAAGAAAGAAACAGAATGACCATGGGATGGAGATAAAAAAAGTATGTGGGAGTGGGAGCAATTTACAATTCCTGTTGGCTTTCCCATTGTGTTTCCTTGTAGGAAACTGGCACTGAGTATCAAAATTTTCCTTCCCTTCCCTTCCCTTCCCTCCCCTCCCCTTAATTCTTTATTACTTCTTTTTTACTTAGGTGCTAGATGTAGCAATATTAACCAGGAAATTGAATAAATATAGAAATTGGATAAATAACTGCTGAATATAATTTTCAAAGGAGATATTTGGAGGCATGCTAGCAATTAAGGAATTAACTTTAACATTAACTGCTATGTTTTCTATTTTGGTAGAACAGTTTTATTTTGTCCCAATATTCTAACAGTGAAACCTTTGTCATTTCTAACAGGTTGCTGACAAGAAAGAAAGTGCAGAAATCAGAAAGAACCAATTATATTTTCACATGACATTTAACTTCCGTATTGTCCATACTGCCAAGGGTGAAGAAAGAATAATAATAGTATGTTGTTTAAGGGTATATATGTGAATATACACATGCCAACTCTAAAAACGTTAAAGCAGAGGTGTATATTGTAAATTCTTTCTTTTAGAATTCCTACAAGAAATCCAATGCACCTATTTGAAAACCGTCTTGTCTATGAATGGGAATGCTGGGTCCAAGGTCTCCTTTAAAGAAAAGGATATGGTCAGGGTGAAATCCAGCAGGTTCTGACAGGTTCTGTAGAACCAGCAGCGGAACTTTTGAGCAGTTCGGAGAACCGGCAGATACCACCTCTGGCTGGCCCCAAAGTGGGGAGGGAATGGGGATTTTGCAGTATCCTTCCCCTGCCACATCCACCAAGCCACACCCACAGAACAGATAGTAAAAAAAATTGGATTTCACCACTGGATACGGCCCTGAAAAAGTAGCAGAAATCTTTTAGTAGTCCTCTGCTAAAATATGTGAATATGCTTTAACAGTGGGGATGAATAATCAAAACTTTGCAGTCCTAACTGCAATGCTTATGGCAGGTTTATCTTCCTGCCTAAAAATAACTTGGTGTATATTTGCATTAAGTACATTTTGTAGTGATGCTTGAAGGAAAAGTCAGAGGTTTGGAGCAGCAAGCAGCCACACTTCAACTCATAAAAAAAAAGAAGATTTAACAGATTGCAGGAAACAGTGCTGCTTTCCAGTCAAAGCTGATATTCTTATACAGAATGATAGGGCTAGCAAAAACAATGGCTCAATAAAATAATGTTGCTTGCCATGAATTCATCCCGAGTCACCCTTAATGTAAATCAGATCAAGAGGCATCAGTTTTAAAATAACTATTCCACTCTTCTTCTTTTTTTTGGAAGTTTCTTTTGGAAATCAAAAGGTGTTTGGAAAATCATATTAAGGCCATCAATCTTTGCGAAACTCTTTTGTCAGACAAGAAGGTAAACGGTTGAACAATCCCATCAACTGGTCCAACATTTCCCCCCCTTTTTGTCTCCTTCTGGTCTTAGACTTGATCAACTTTTTGTCTATTTCCTCACTTCTTTTTCTCACCTCCATCCATAACTGAGGTCACCCAGAGTAAATGCCAAAAGGTACAGCCTGTTGTGACCGAGGCCCATGTAGTGATTACCAAACACGATTCAGTCCTCAATAAACATATTTTATTAAAAAAGCTGAAATTAATTCATTCTCAGCTTAGTCCAAAACAAATTCTTCATAACCAGTCTGTCCGCCTTATCACCAACCTTTGATGTCTTTGGCAACCTGCCAAAGGCTTTTCTTGGCAAAACCCCCACAAAGTTCAAGAGACGCTCACAAGAAGCACTGGAATCAATGTTGCTTTTCTACAAAGTACCCAACGGCTCGTTGCTGCTCTTTTAAGCCTTATGGGAGGGGCCAATCATCTCTGGCCTTACTCCTGAGTCGTCCTTTTTGCTTTAGCTGCTCTTGCCATCTGGCAGCTCTTCGCATGTGAGCAATAGGAACAGCCTCCTGTTCCTCTGCCTGTCTGCTGTCCATCTCTGGAGGCTCCGGAGTCCGTGCATCGCTCCCTGATGGCCCTGGCCCCATCTCTGCCTCTGATGCAGAGCCCTCATCCGGGCCTTCCCCAGCCTCCAGGACTGGCCTATTGTCCTCCCCAGCCTCCTCACGGTCCGCAGGCTGCTGGCGGACCACAACAATACCCTCACCCCTGACAGAATGGGACAACTTGTCCCAAAGAAGTTGCCATGGCCAACTCACCATGGCCAACTCGTCATGGCCAACTTGCTTCAGGACAAGTCACCATAGGGCAATTCAACAATTCAATTTAATTATTTAAAATAATGTTTAAAATATTTTACTTTTTGTCATTCACATTTCATTTTGCCTTTCCCTTTGCATCATTTGCTTAATGGTCCTATTCCACAATGTCTTCAGTATTGGCAATGTTGTGACCCCGACTCCCGAGCCTGTCCTAACGGAGGAAGAGGACTCAGAAGGTGATGGGGAGGAACTGACAAGGCCTCCCTCTCCAGGACCCTCCTCTCTGGCAATGCCTCAAGTTCCATCCGAAGGCCAAGAGGAACAGCCTGGGATATGCCAGGAGGAAAGCATATCGGAACAACAACAGATAGGGAGCGAGGATGATGATTCCTGGCTTGATCCCAGGCAACGTCGGAGGGAGAAGCATGTGCAGCAACGAAAGAGGCGTGGGAGGGCCAGAGATTGAGCTGAGTCACTGAGCCACATCCCACAAGGAATAAAAGTGGGTGTGATTGCTCATCAGGCTTTGTGACGGTCAAAGTTAAAAACCTGAGAGTCACATCGCGTTACCTGAAATCTGGCTTGTGCATATTTGGATTGGACCTTGGCTAACTCTTGCTTCGTGGATTACTTTTTGCTACTGAACCGGACTGAGGATAAACTTTCTCTTGCTGACTGTGAGTGAAAACTGACTTGGCAGGCATTTCGCAGTTTATTGCCCAAACTCTTATCTGCAAGGGTTTCTAGTCTGATTGCTTAATAAAAACTTGGCAGGCGTGCCTGGTTGTGTGTTTGCCTGTGTGGGGAAGGGGGACAGAACAGGCGAGTTGGCCATGGTGAGTTGTTTCATGGTGAATTGGCCACAGTGAGTTGGCCATGGTGAGTTGTCCTAGACCCCCCGCCTCCTCGTGACTAGAAGAGCATAGCAATGTGATCTTTATCAGGCAATGGTCAATCAAGATCCTTAATAGATTTGGACTTGTTGGGCCTTATAGAAGCTGAACCAACCCTCTACATCAGGGGTATCAAACTCAATTTCATTGAAGGTCGCATCAGGGCTATGGTTGATCTTGGGGGCCTGGGCAGGTGGGCCGCAGCCAACTGGGTGGGCATAGCCAGCTTGACGCCACTCACTGGGCATGGCAGACTGGGTGGGCGTGGCCATCTGGGTTGGTGTGGCTAGCTTGACGCTGCTCCCCAAACTCCTGGCGTGTTTCCTCTTTGCATTGGGTAGACCGGGCTGAAGCGACACAGGTAGACCAGGCCAAAGCAACACAGGTAGGCCGGGCTGAAGCAACGTAGGCCGGCACCTTACATTTTCCAGGGTGGCCCCATGGATTGGATCCAACCACATCTTGAATTTGACACCTCTGCCCTATATTATATTGCCTTCTTAGCACAGCCTAAATGGATTTCTGAGCCTTGAAGAGCAAAACAAGTTCATTTGATCAGTTGGACCCAGAATTTGAAAAGAGAAATATACTAATAATGAAGAGATTTGTTCCAGAATCTAAAAAAAAAAGGAGTATACCAATACTTATCCTTTGAACAGTCCAGCTGCAGGAGAAGTGCAATTACAGGAAGCCAAGCAGTAACACTGAACAAACCCAGCCAAAGAACACCAGCAAGGCAGTTATTTACAGTGGAACACCCCCCACTTCACCCCACATCTTCCTTTGTGAACTCTGTGAACGAGCTGCAGAGGAAATAGAATTCTCCCTCAACTTCGTTCTTCAGTCTGGAAACGTTCCATTTATTTCTCCATTCCTAAGTGAAGTGATGCCCGTGCAGTTTCACCCAGCACATAAATGAATGCTACGGGGGGGTTTTTTGTAATCCTTCCTCTTTGCTGTTACAGGGAGCCTCCCAAATTCTGGCTTTGCAGATTGCAGCGAGAATCACTATAGTGTCTATAGCCGTGATGGCGAACCTGTGGCATGCGTAGCCATATCAGTGGGCACACCAGCTCAGCTCTGGTTCACATGCGCGTGCCGGCCAGCTGATTTTCGGGCCTTCTGGGCCTAACAGAAGAAGGGAAATAGGCTGTTTCCTGCCTCCGGAGGGCCTGGGGGGGGGAGGCCCATTTTTCTTTCTCACCTGGCTCCAGATCCTTTCTATGCATCTGGGGAGGGTGAAAACAGCCTTCCCCACTCACTCGGAGGCCCTCTGGAGGCCTGAAACGGCCCATTACCCAACTCCCGGTTGGACAGGAAGTGACGTTTTTGTTTTCCCCAGCCTCCAGAGACTCCTAGAGAGGCTCTGGAGGCTGGGGACAGCAAGAAACGTGCATGAACCTCCCCCACCTACCCCTCCTGGCACTCGATGGCAAAAGAGTTAGCCATCACTGGTCTATACTCTCTTTGCCTCTAGATGAACATTGGAAAAGTAAATCCTTTTTTAAAACTTTCTGCATTTCCTTTGCTTCCTGTCAAACTTCTTGCCTTTCTCTTATTGAACTGAACGATGTGTTAAATTCTTGTAGATCACTACTATATAGAGTAGAACAGTGGTGGCAAACCTGTGGCACGCGTGCCAGAGGTGGCACTCAGAGGCCTCTCTGTGGGCACGCACACTGTCACCCTAGGCCAACTCCATCACGTTTCTCCCATGGGGGGGGGGGAGAGAGGGGGAGGGAGAGAAAGAGAGGGAGGGAGGGAGGGAAATAGAGAGAGCGGGAGGGAAAGAGAGAGGGAGAAAGAGAAAGAGGGGATAAAGAGAAATGATATTACAAAAGTTCTTCTTTTTTATTGTTGCAAAGGATTTAGGGTTAGGGTGCTGTGGCCCGTCAGCGGCCTGTGCAGCTAGTAGCTGATTCCGACAGTGAGGAGGCCGGTGTGGTGCTGTGCCAGAGCTTGTGCAGCTGGCACTCAAGTCAGACAATGAGGAGGCTGGAGAAGATGTGGTGCCAGAGGCGGGGATTCAGCCAGGGCCTTCAGAACCTCCAGAAGCTCCCATAAGTGAAGAGGATGAAGAGGAGGAGCCTCTTCTCGATGCACGGGTGCGCAGAGCTGCCAAAAGGCAGGAGTGGCTCCTCAGGAGGCGGTCTCCTCGAGAATAAGTCTTGGGGCTAATTGGCCGCTCCCTTAGCCTATTTAAGGAAGGACGACGATTGAGGCAATTTGCAGGGAACAACTTCGTTCACTCTCCTTCGTGTCTTGATCTTAGTTCTCTTATCAGTTTCTTGCAAATTGCTTCTGGGCTTTCTGCCAACCATAGTAAGATTATGATTATTTATTCTTTGGATTCTTGTAGGGTGTTAAGAAAGTTAATTAACAGCCTTTGTTTGAAAAAGATTGATTTAATTTAGTAACCTAAGGTTTGTACAGACTTTGTGTGTGCTGCATTCTTTGGGGTCTGTAGCTGGGGCAGAACATAGAGTTAGGAAGTGGGAGAGGGAGGGAAACAGAGAGAGAAAGAGAAAGAGGGGGAAAGAGAGAGGGAGGGAAAGAGAGAAATGATATCACAAAAGTTTTTCTTTTTTATTGTTGCAAAGGGGTTAGGGTTAGGGTTAGGATTAGGGAGAGGGAAGGAAAGAGAGAGAGAAAAAGAAAGAGTGGGGAAAGAGAGAAATGATATTACAAACGTTTTTCTTTTTTTATTGTTGCAAAATGTAATATTTCAAAATGAAGGGGCATAAAAATGCATTTATCACGTTTTTCTTAGAACAATTAGCTGAACTCTGCGTTGTTTATCATTATTTTAGGTAGTAAAACCTCATTATTCAGGTTAAACTGCCATGTTGCCACTTTGCGATAAATAAGTGAGTTTTGGGTTGCAGTTTGGACACTCAGTCTATAAAAGGTTCGCCATCACTGCAGTAGAACCTCTGGTCACAAACGCTTCTGACCACGACCAAATTGGGTTCCGACCAAAAAACTCACATTCAACCCTCCCCCATGGCTGACTTCCCCTTCCGCGCCATTTTTTTTTGTAAGAGCCAAATTTCCAAAATTAGGTTCATCCCATGACCAAATTGGTTTGTGACCAAAGTTATGGAACAAATTATGGTCATGACCAGAGGTTCTACTCAGGGGTGAAATGTAAAATGTGTTACTGCCGGTTTTGTGGGTGTGGCTTGGTGGGGAGGAGTAATGTGACTGGGTGGGCGTGGCCAACTTTTTTTTTTTTAACTTTTCAAAGCATTTTTTCTAATGCTTTGAAAAGCCTTTGGGAATCAGGCAACTCAGCTGGGATCGTCAGAGAGGCTTTTTAAAAAATGCCTCTCTGCCGATCAGGCAACTTAGCTGGGATTGTCAGAGACTTTTCAAAGCATTTTTTTTAACCACCTCTTTGGCCAAGAGGTTGCAGAAAAAAATGCTTTGAAAAGCCTCTGACAATCCCAGCTGAGCCGCACGATCATCAGAGGCTTTTTTTTTAACTTTTAAAAACATTTTTTCATCAGAAGAGGTTGTAGAAAAAATGCTTTTAAAAGTTAAAAAAAAAAGCCTCTGATGATCGTGCGAGTCAGCTGCGCATGGTGGGGGGGAGGGATTTTTGCTACCGGTTCTCCGAACCACCCGCCGCCATCACTACCGGATCGGGTGATCCGGTCCGAACCGGGAGCATTTCACCCCTGGTTCTACTGTATTTGATTGTATTGTATGTTAGCTTTCGACACAATTTACTCTACAGTCTCCATATATTTTAAGCTGTCTATTTTCATGATATTATCAGTTTAAAATTTTAGTTGATAAACTGTTTATTAAATCATCAGACTTCTGGAAGTCATAAACCTGTTTATTAATCTATAATATAAAGATTTGAATTGAACTGGCATCATGTTAAGTGTTGGTTCGTCATATACGATAACCGATATTTAAACAAGAGGGAAGCCCAATGGACAAGAATGAAAACGAGAACTAAGAAATGTGGAAGGTATTCTGCACAATTGTAACTCTGAAACAGTTGTGCAAAAGAAAAAAAAAAGATACTGACCCTTCAAGGAAAGGAAAACATTGCTGAATAGGAGAGAGGACATGGGATCCACAAAGAGCGGATGGTACTATACCCTGTAAGAAGTCTAAGACAAGAGTTGTAGTAGAGAGCAATTCATTCCAATGAGCAACAAAAACAAAAATGTGTTGACAACTCTTTGATTTGTGAGGTGTGCTGCCTGCCAAGATCACAGACTCGGGATACGACAGAACAACTTCCAAGATTTATCAAGATTTGTTGACAAATATCTCCTCCTGCTAATCTTTGTTAGGACAAATATTACTGATTGGAGCAGCTACGCTCTCATTATTGTGCATTTTAAAGATGATGTTTTCATCAATTCTTCCAGTTAATTAAAAGAATTTGAAAAAAAAAGGAATTATTTATTTATTTCCTGGATTTATAAAGTCCGCCACAACTCAAGAACACGACTCATAAACAAACCGTAAACAAATCAAACAGAACCATATGATGCTAAAACATGCACAATATAGAAATAAAAAGAATAAAGAACATGAATTTGTAACCAGCGTTGTAATCAAAGCAGCCGAAAGTCTCCACTCAATTGTCCCCAGATGCCTAAGAAAAAAGCTAGGTTGAAATGTGTTTGAATATTAGTAGCTCAGGTTGGTAGTTAGGCAGTTGGTTTGAGCTCGGCAATTTGATTGCAAACATTTCATCACCATTTGCGGAGACATCGTCAATGCGTTTTGAGTTGTGCTCTTCATCAGGACAGATGAGCACAACTCAAAACGCACTGACGATGACTCCTCGTATGGTGATGAAATATTTGCAATCAAATTGCCGAGCTCAGAGCAGCCTAAAAAAGCCAGGTCTTAGATCATTCCAGAGAATAGGGGCAGCCACAAAAAAAGACATACTTCTTATCCCATCAGTTTGCAAGATCTAAAAGAGGAAACTTTGTGAGAGTGAGTGTGACTGAGCTGTGCCGCACTGTTGTGACCGAGGCCCAAGTAGTGATTACCAAACACAATTCAGTCCTCAACAAACTTATTTTATTAAAACAGTTGAGAATTAATTCATTCTCAGCTTAGTCCAAAACAAATTCTTCATAACCAGTCCGTCGGCCTTATCACCAACCTTTGATGTCTTTGGCAACCTGCCAAAGGATTTTCTTGGCAAAACCCCCACAAAGTTCAAGAGACGCTGACAAGAAGCACTGGAATCAACGTTGCTTTTCTACAAAGATCCCAACGGCTCGTTGCTGCTCTTTCCAGCCTTAGGGGAGTGGCCAATCATCTTCTGGCCTTACTCCTGAGTCGTCCTTTTTGCTTCAGCTGCTCTTGCCTTCTGGCAGCTCTTCACATGTGTGCACTATGAACAGGCTCCTCCTGTTCCTCTGCCTCTCTGCTGTCTGCCTCTCGAGACTCCAGAGTTCGTGCATCGCTCCCAGATGGCCCTGGCTCCATCTCTGCCTCCGATGCAGAGCCCTCGTCCGGGCCTTCCTCTGATTCCAGGACTGGCCCATTGTCCTCCACAGCCTCCTTACTGTCCGATTCCGCTGCCACGTTCTCAGGCTGCGGTTAGATATAACCTAGGGCAGTGATGGTTAACCGTTTTGCCATTGTGCCAAAAGCAGGGGGAGCACAGGGGGGGAGTCACACACGTGCGTGCCCACATGCATAATTCTATGCACCCTGCCCTCCCACACATGCACGTGACCCTCGCTTTTGGCACGCAATGGTGGGCTCAATAGGCCTGTTTTTTGCTCTCCCCAGGCTCCAGAGCCTCTCTAGGAGCATGGGGAGGGTGAAAACGGCCTTCCCCACCACCCCAGAGGCCCTCCAGAGGCTGGAAATGGCCCATTTGCTAACTTCTGGTGGGACTGGAAGGCTAATATTTTGCTCTCCCCAGGCTCCAGAGCCTCTCTAGGCTCACGTGCCCATTGATGTGGCTCACGTGCCCACTGATATGGCTTTGCATGCCACCTGTTTGCCATCACGGGCTTAGGAGCTATAGGGGGTTAGATCGAAAAGACTGGAGTGACATATAGAAGAGCGGAAGTCACTTAGGGCAGAGAACAAGCACCTTTAAAATAACGTGGCAACTACGAGAAATCAACAGTAACACGTTTTGCCAGATTAATTGTTTCACTGGGTAACTTAGCACGTTACCGTGAGAGAATGCTCTAAGATGCAATTTTACATGATTTCAGGAAAATCTGACGAAGTATCCCATGACATTATGAACAGCAAGCTGGTTAAACGCAGATTGGATGGCATGACAATTACTGCGAGTGAATTCTTTCTCTTGCTTGGGGAGAGCTGACACAAGATACACCTGCCAAGGAATAACTCCCAACAGTGGAGGAGGGTTTGGGGTTTGATGATCTGATTTTAATGATCTCAGCAGTTTCCTACACTTCAGAGAAAGTCAAGACGTGGCTTTCTACTCTGCTCTTTCTTGTAACTCCTACCAGGTGACAACTACGAATAAGAAAAGAACCACGGATAAGAACCCTTAGAAAATCAACTATGCAAGGTCACACAAAGTGAGATCCACGGTCCTTTTGTCTTTGTGTTTGGAGCTGTCACAAGTAACACAATGCTAGTTCTGACTCTTTATGGAGGTGTTTTAAAACGAAACAGAGCTAGGTTTCTCCCCATATGCCAAGACTTAATGCTTCTCTTTAAGTACATTCTGGAAATTTTGCTGTTCCTTCTCTCTCTTTAAATCTACACAGGTAGAAAGATATAGAGAAGTGTCACAACATTCACGTGGGGATGAATTTCTGGGCTAAGTGGCCACAATCTGATTTTCTGGCAGGGATGGGCTGCTGGGGGCTTGCAGGGGTTCGGGAGAACCTCTAGCTAAGATTCTGTGCAGTTCGGTGAACCCCCAAATCCTATTCCTGGCTGGCCCTGCCTACCCCACCCCTCCTAGGAGTCTCCACGTGGCCCGTTTTGGATGCAGGTAAGTGCAGGGCGCGCATGGAGGCTAGGCGCGGGCGAAAAATGGGCCTACCGGAAGTTCAGGTAGGCCGGAAATGGCCTCCAGAGGTCCTCTGGAACCTGGGGAGGCCATTTTCGCTCTCCTGGAGGCTGGAGGAAAGCCTCCAGAGCCCAGGGAGGGTGAAAATGCCCCCCCCCCGTGCTGCAGGAGGCCGACTAGGCCACACCCACCATGGCCACACCCACTGAGCAACCCTTGAAGCCCACCCCTGTTTCCTGGTATCCTGACAAAGCCTGGATTCCAGCTTTATTTTATACCAAGAATAAACAGCCCTTAATTAACAAAGAGCAAAGAAGAACCTACAACAGCTTTGGCAATGAATTTCCAAAACCGTAGCCTGTCTTAGACAGGCCAATCAGAAACTAGTTCTCTTGGAATTTCCTCAAATTCAACCAACTGGAAGTTTATCTGAGTGAAGAAGAAATCGGAAACCAGCTTTCTAAGATTCCCGTGACATGACATGGACACATCAGCTTGATTGGGAAATTCATTCGGAATCCAGATTGCTCAATTATAAATACAACACTTTAAAGACTCCCTGCTCAGTTGCTCGTGAATTGCCAAGAAATGTGCTATTGAGCGGATCGCTTTGCATCTGAGAATGCCAGCATCAGGATACTAGAAAATAAAGACCATGTGATTTAGCTTGAAAACTGATCACCATTTGATTGATGCAGATCATGAAAGCCTGCATCAGAATATTGTTCAAAATTGGTTGCTTTCATAATTTATTTTTGTTTTGAGAATGACTGTAGAAATTGTGGTGACCGAGGCCCAAGTAGTGATTACCAAACACGATTCAGTCCTCAACTTATTTTATTAAAACAGTTGAGAATTAATTCATTCTCAGCTTAGTCCAAACCAAACTCTTCATAACCAGTCCGTCGGCCTTATCGCCAACCTTTGATGTCTTTGGCAACCTGTCAAAGGCTTTTCTTGGCAAAACCCCCACAAAGTTCAAGAGACGCTGACAAAAAGCACTGGAATCAACGTTGCTTTTCTACAAAGAACCCAACGGCTCGTTGCTGCTCTTTTAAGCCTTCTGGGAGGGGCCAGTCATCTTCCGGCCTTACTCCTGAGTCGTCCTTTTTGCTTTAGCTGCTCTTGCCTTCTGGCAGCTCTTCTCATGCGCGCACTAGGAACAGGCTCCTCCTGTTCCTCTGCCTCTCTGCTGTCTGCCTCTGGAGGCTCCAGAGTCCGCACATCACTCCCCGATGGCCCTGGCCCCATCTCTGCCTCCGACGCAGAGCCCTCATCCGGACCTTCCCCAGACTCCAGAACTGGCCCATGTTCCTCCCCAGCCTCCTCACGGTCCGACTCCGCTGCCAACTCCGCAGGCTGCTGGCTGACTACAACAAAAATATACTTGCAGAACTTTACGTATCTAGGAGGAGAGTGGAATCACCAGTATTCATCTAAAATCATTTTATTTATGGAAATAAATAACAGCAGGAAATACTTTGATAACCCAAATCCCTGCCATTCATTTATGCATTATATTAGCCGCCGCTGTTGTTTTTTTTACATGAAAACAAGGTCTGCTTAGGAAGGAGTGCGTTGCAATTGTGCTTTAGACGTAATTATCTGACAGCATTAATTACAATTCAGAAAATAATACACCTTCGTGGGAGTTTAGTAACAGACTTGGCCCAGTCACTGAATCAAACAGAGTCCCTCGGCTTTGAAGTAAATATTAGGTTAACCATTTTACTCTCTTGTTATATATATACACCCGGTGACAAGAATGAGGTTTTGGCATTTATAATGAGTTTAAATTTCTTGTTCACAGGTATAAGAGAACGGACATCAGAGAATGCATGAATTGCCCAGAAGTGTAATAAATAATAGCTTATATATTCATATGGACTCAAAAAATCCCCCAAAGTTATCAAAGCAAGATATACTGGAAAGGTACCAGACATTCCTGAAACCTGTGTCCATACTCATACCCAAATGAATTCTAAAAGGGCTTGTGAGTAATATATTTTTTACAGAGAAGCAGATTTCTAGCAATTATTTTTTCCTGTTATTGTTTGGTCATAAGCATTCTGCTATTCAGGTTTTTATCATCTCTGTTTGAAAAAAAATCTAAAACAATTCAAAATGCAACGGACAAACTATTTCTGCATTCTCAGTGGTGGAAAAATAAAATAAAAAATTCTCTCATTTCTCCAGAACAAAGTTCCTCAGATATTAAATTACTTGTTTGATTACCAAGATATAGATGGAACTTTCAACCACACCACAATTATTGCATTGTAATATGCCATGCAATTGTGTTTCAACGCATGTTTATTTATTTATTTCTATGCCGCCCATCTCCCAAGGGACTTCTGTGCCCAATTTGGTCTACAAGAAGTATTACCATGAAGACAAAACTCCTCAAGAGTATTGTTATATCAACTGCAATATATGCTTGTGAAACATGAAAATGTACAATCAAGATGATTAAACGCTTAAATGTTTTCCAACAATACTCCTTGAGAAGAATCCTCTGCATCTCAGATCGTGACCCCATCACTAATGTAGAGGTATTATAAAGAGAGAGGAACCTGCCCCACTTTACATTGAGGGGGGCTGTGTAAAGAGAGTCTCCTCCTTTAAATTCCTGGGAGTCCATTTCAGCGAAGACCTCACCTGGAAAAACAACACGATCCAGGTGGCCAGGAAGGCCCAACAGAGACTCCATTTCCTTAGGGTCTTGCATAAAAACAGGGTGGAACAACAACTGATGACCTCCCTCTACTGGTCCACAATAGATGTTGTGACCCAGGCCCAAATAAGTAATAGGAAAATCAGTCAGTGAAAAAAACAATCAAACTTTATTCGAACAGCTGAGAATTACTTCATTCCAGCATCATTCAACTGAATTAAAGCAAATTCCTCCTAACACAAATTCCACAGTCCTATCGCAAACCTTGGTCCAATTAGGCAAACTGCCAAAGGCCTTTCTTGACAAACATTCAGAAGTCACAGATACAAAAATAAATACAAGACGTAGTTGAAGAAGAAGACAAAGCTACCAACGTTGTTTTCCGGCAAAGCCCAGATGCCGTTGCTGGTCCCTTTTAAGCCTTATGGGAGGGGCCAATCATCTCTTGGCCCTACTCCCAAGTTGTCCTCTTTGTTTGAGCTGCTCTTGCCTTCTGGCAGCTCTTCTCATGCGTGCATTAGGAACAGGCTCCTCCTGTTCCTCTGCCTCACTCCTATCAGTCTCTGGAGGAGTCTGCACATCACTCTCCGATGGCCCTGTCCCCATCTCTGCCTCTGACGCAGAGCCCTCATCCGGGCCTTCCCCAGCCTCCAGGACTGGCCCATTTTCTTCCTCAGCCTCATCGCTGTCGGACTCCGCTGCCAGCTCCACAGGCTGCTGGTGGACCACAACACTAGAAAGCATCCTCACTTATTGCATCATGGTATGGCATGCTGATCTGACAGCCACAGATAGAAAAACATTACAGAGGGTGGCGAGCACAGCACAAAACATCGTGGGCCACTAGATGAGATCGCTAGGGCTCGCTGCCTTAGAAGAGTGAGGAAAATCCTCAGCGATGACTCTCACCCTGATCATCACTTCTTTACCCTCCTACCATCAGGAAGGAAATATAGAAGTATAGGCAGCCACGCAAACAGGCTGAAGAACAGTTTTGATTCGTGGGCTGTCAGATTCCTGAATGCAAAATAACATCATAACTACATAGTATGGTGGACTGCAGGGCCACCGCAATGTGTAACATGTTCACACTGGTGCAACAGGACTGGGTGTTTTGTTAATATGATTTATGGGGTTAGGGATTTTCTGTCTTCACTGTGAGTTGTATTGTGTTGGGAGGGGGGTTGTGTGCACTGAGGGAGCTCAACCAAGCTCATTGTATGTATGTTGTGCACGGACAATAAAGATTTGAATTGAAGATCAGATTCAGAACACCTATTGAGAAATGTGAATGAACATCAAATGCAGCTTGTTGGCCATATCATATCTTGTTGGCTTACATACACCTAAAGGCCAACAACCAAAAATTGTACTATGTTGGATACCTTCTGGAGAAAAGTATTCCATGCAAAAGTAAGGGAGGTGTGCTTTCTAAAAGAAGAGCTGATGCCCCATTTTTTTATATTAGAGGGATATCATCATACCACAGGAGAGAAGGTAGTGGAATTACTGGTCTGAGAAGGTTAAATAAAATTGGTTCTTAGGCCTATAGGAAGTGTAATTAACCATTAAGTGTTGTACCTTATGATTCTTGATGAACGTATCTTTCTTTTATGTACTCCGAGAGCATATGCACCAAGACAAATTCCTTGTGTGTCTAATCACACTTGGCCAATAAAGAATTCTAGTCTAGTCCAGTCCAGTCCTGTCCTACTCTACTCTACTCTACTCTACTCTACCCTACCCTACTCTATTCTATTTCTTGTTTTCTAAGTGTTCTGCAGAAAATTGCAACACTAATATCCCCCAAATTTTAGCAGCACAATTTCAGGAAATTCCAGGAGTCAAGTTAAAAGTTGAAACATACATTTTTTGCTCTATAATAGCGGATCTAATTATCCAAATTGGCAAAAACCAAACCAAAACAAAACTGAAAACGTCAGGACAAGAAATGTTCAGCTCTGCATCCCTATGTGACCTGCCCCCAAAATGTATACCATCCAAGTCAAGGTGAATTATTTTAATATAGTATGACCATAAATCTTAACCACGTCTTTTCTGGTAGCCTAGATTGGAAAGACATACGTCGTTGATGTTTTATTGTTGGTCCATATACACGATCAATTTCTATGAGCAAAATGTCCAAAACTGGCAGAGGTATTAACGTTTTAGTGTGCAATTAATGACTTTTATATCCACTTTGTTCGATGCAAGCATATATTTTCAGTCCTAGTTATTATCTGTGTTACCTTTGTTTTGTCATTTTGCCCTCTCTACATCTTTCCACATTGGTTTCCCACACTTGAAATATAGACTTATTGTGATTTGCCCCTTAAGAACCATGGTAGGTAGAAATTTTCTCTCAGATGGGCATGTGAACGTTGCGTAATTAGAGCCATATTTTTTTAAAAAAAACAAACATTGTAATTCATACATCCATGAAGGCTTCTGTAACAACAATGTACAATCATTAATACTTTATTTATTTATATCTTCTCATTCTCATGCTTAATTTAGAATAGAGTAGAATAACAGAGTTGGAAGGGACCTTGGAGGTCTTCTAGTCCAACCCTCTGCCCAGGCAGGAAACCCTACACCACTTCAGACAAATGGTTATCCAACATCTTCTTAAAAATTTTCAGTGTTGGGGCATTCACAATTTCTGGAGGCAAGTTGTTCCACTGGTTAATTGTTTTCACTGTCAGGAAATTTCTCCTTAGTTCTAAGTTGCTTCTCTCCTTGATTCGTTTCCACCCATTGCTTCTTGTCCTGCCTTCAGGTGCTTTGGAGAATAGCTTGACTCCCTCTTTTTTGGGGCAGGCCCTGAGATACTGGACACTGCTATCATGTCTCCCCTAGTCCTTCTCTTCATTAAGCTAGACATACCCAATTCCAGCAACCGTTCTTCATATGTTTTAGCCTCCAGTCCCCTCATCATCTTTGTTGCTCTTCTCTGCACTCTTTCTAGAGTCTCCACATCTTTTTTACATCGTGGCGACCAAAACTGGATGCAATATTCCTAGTGTGGCCTTACCAAGGCCTTATAAAGTGGTATTAACACTTCACGTGATCTTGATTCTATCCCTCTGTTTATGCAGCCTAGAACTGTGTTGGCTTTTTGGGCAGCTGCTGCACACGGCTGGCTCCTATTTAAATGGTTGTCCACTAAGACTCCAAGATCCCTCTCACAGTTACTACTATTGAGCAAGGTACCACATTTATGGTATTATAAATTAATAAGCTACCTTATTGTATTACACTTATTTATTGTCAGCTCTTCCCTTGCTTAGGAAGTGAAAGGAAGCCATAAAAACTCTCCTTACCCAACACAGGAGCATTTTAATTATCAGTGCCCATGCAGATCTATCTATAGTATCTTGTTCTCCTCAAAGCTCTATAAAAGCAGCATTTTGCCTTAATGGTGCTCATGAAATTACCAAGATTAACAGTTCTATTATTCTACTATGCTACCCTAACATATTTTCCACCCCTACCCCCGGCATCAATACCGAGTTACTGCTGTCATATTGTTCCTTCGACTGAGGCCATAGGGTGGCATTGTATCTCTCAGCCATTCACTGATCTTAACGCTTTTGACTAAAAACTATATTTAAATGCAGTAGGTCATACAAACAGTTTGATCTTTCAAATACATTTAATCAATAAGTTCTATACATCTTTTCTCAACTTGAAAACAATTAGCCCCAAACTCCAACTTTTTCCCTTGTGATATTTCCCGCTAGGCTGACAGATACAGCAATTAAACCCTATCTGTTTTCAGGGCACAAATAATAACAGTTGACACTCAACTTCTAACATAATGCATGGAAAATCTATTAAACATAAAACTTGTGGCAGCAATAATGTGTCAGGCTGAACTCTGTCATGGAGCTGGGGCTTCAGCACGAAAGCTATGGTTTGTTTCTATGCTGTGGGACTCCAACCCAAATTGATCTAGTTATTATTAGACAGTACAGTTCTCAGCAATATCTTTCCCTCCAAAACTCATACAGAAATTTAAATACTGGCAGAGAAAGCAATTCCCAAATAGCTGTTCCAAACATTTTTGTTTTGCACCATGAAGGGTAAAATTCACACACACTAACCCTAAACACTAATAATGTTGGCTTAGTGAACTCACCCACTGTGATTTTGGCTTGGCCTTTTTCTATAAACCTGGCCAATTGTAATTTATTCAATAATGATGGCTTAACATTTGGGTGAATCAGGTCAGGCTGTTATTTCTCCCCTCATTCAAAAAAAAAAAGTTTGCATATATTACATATTATTAAACTGTAAAAAAAAGTTTTTGCAACGAAACACATATTAATATTAACTATGTCAACCTGTCTGAATTTTCAGAGATTTCTATAGATGGGTAAATAAAAATTCATAAAAGTACTGGAAAAGGGAAGGAATGGGATCTTTCCTTCAATTTGAATAGCTTTTCAGTTCTACAAAAAACATCCTTAAAAACATTCCTAGATGTAACGTATAGCAAATCCCTCGTAGGTGAGCTTAATCTAACAAAGCCCATACTTTCCATATGTTGTATGACCCATACAGTCCTTTAAGGTCTTAGTGTGTCCATAGACAAACGTACTTCTTTTTTTTCTTAGTATCTAAATTCATTTTTTTAAATGAAGTGGTTCATATAGATTCAAAATAGAATGATTGATGAAGTCCATTAACTTCCATTTTAAAATATAACAGCAGAAAATGTGCACATATATAAATGCAGGTGTGTAAAAAATGCATATATTTTGACATATTGGATATATCATCCCACCAACCACCAAATGGTTTTTTTAATAATGTAAATGTCTTTTGCCCTTTTTTATCATCTATCTATCTATCTATCTATCTATCTATCTATCTATCTATCTATCTATCTATCATCTATCTCATTATATATTTCATTATCTATCTCATTATCTATCTATCTATATTTCATTATCTATCTATTATCTATCTATCTCATTATCTATTATTAACTATCTATATCATCTATCTCATTATCTATCTATCTATTTCATATCTATCTATCTATCTATTTCATTATCTATCTATTTATCTATCTCTATCTATCTATCTATCTATCTATCATCTATCTATCCATCTATCCATCTATCTATCATCTATCTCATTATATATTTCATTATCTATCTCATTATCTATCTATCTATCTATATTTCATTATCTATCTATTATCTATCTATCTCATTATCTATTATTAACTATCTATATCATCTATCTCATTATCTATCTATCTATTTCATATCTATCTATCTATCTATCTATCATCTATCGATCGATCTATCTATCTATCTATCTATCTATCATCTATCTCATTATCTATTATCTATCTATCTATCATCTATCTCATCTATCTATCTATCTCATCATCTATCTCATCATCTCATTATCTGTTTATCTCATTATCTATCTATCATCTATCTCATCTATCTATCTCATTATCTATCTATCTCTATCTATCTATCTATCTATCTATCTATCTATCTATCTATCTATCATCTATTTTCTATGTTGTCCATTTCACTCTGAAGACTGTTTTTGAGCAAGCAAAATTTAATTGAGGGCCTATATTCTTACTCTGATCTTAATTCAGGGATTGACTGAATGTGTGAAGGATTAAACTAAACTGGAAATTATCTACTGTCATTTTTTTCAACACAATGGAAATGGGTCAAGCGGGGAGCCAGAACTAAACTCTGAGCTTTTCAATCACAAAATTGTCCCAATTGAGGAGCATTTCTTTTTTTTACGCTTTTGAGGCTAGCATGCACACACGCACACACACGTGAAAAATTGGACATCTTGGAGATGTCACGTCAAAGAAAGTCCTAAGCAAAAATATTATGGATGAAAAAGGTTGATTGCTGAAATCTGAAGTAATTCTGAGGTTGAAATCAACAAATTAATTCAAAACTGTGCTTCAGGAAAAGAGACCTGGGACAAGCTAAGATAGCTGTACATACTCACTCAGGAATGAGCAATAGTTCATTAATGTACATAAAATTGAAATTAACACGGAATGGAGATTTAATGGAATATATGTCAGAGTATTTCTCTATTCAGAGGACCTAAAATAAAATAGGGTTAACCTTTCTGATGATTTAATCATGAAATTATTAAAGTTGTTATCAAGAAATATATAGTAGAGTTAATGAAACTTCACGATGAAATTTCATAATGTAATTGCCAACTGGAAGCCTCTAGTAATTTTCCATCGTAGCAAAGTTGTATATAAAAACAAATGCAGATTTTGTGTAATTTTGTTTAATTGCAGAATGCACATCTCTGACAGAATGAATTCATGATTGAATAGGTTAATGCCGGGACAGATAAAATACAGACAGATCCTATATCACCCTGAATTTTAATAATTTGTGGATTTTGAAGTCCATTGAATGCTGCAAGGCCCTTTGCTCTATATCAGCATTCCTCAACTTTTCTGGCTCGCGAAACCTTTCTGGTTTCGGGCGTGCGCACATCACTTGTGCAAATGGAGTTTCCCATGCTTGTCCACTGCCTGCATGGCCTGGTTGCCGATGAGCCACAGCTTGGTAGCGGTCTGTGGACAGGGGGTTGGGGACCCCCACTCTATATAATAAACGTTAACTATCACAGGAACAGAAATGCAAGGAATGATAACGGTGTTCTGCCCCAGCTATGGACCCCAAAGAATATAGCACACACAAAGTTTGTACAAAACTTAATTTACTAAAATAACTCAGTCTTTTTCAAAACAAAGGCTCTTAATAAACTTTCTTAATAGCCTACAAGAAACCAAAGATAAAGTAATCACAATCTTACTAAGGTTGGCAGAAAGCCCAGAAGCAATTTGCAGAGAATCCAGGCGTGAAGGAGAGTGAACTAAAGTTGTTCCCTACAAATTGCTTTAGTCGGCGTTCCTCCTTAAATAGGCTAAGGGAGTGGCCAATTAGCCCCAAGCCTTACTCTTGAGGACACCTCCTCCTGAGGAGCCACTCCTGCCTTTTGGCCGTTCTGCGCACTCGTGCATCAAGAAGAGGCTCCTCTTCTTCGTCCTCTTCACTTAAAGGAGCTTCTGGAGGCCCTGGCTGAATCCCTGCCTCTGGCATCACATCTTCTCCAGCCTCCTCACTGTCTGACTCGAGTGCCAGCTGCACAGGCTGCTGGTGCAGCACCACACCAGCCTCCTCACTGTCAGAGTCAGCTACAATCCGCACAGGCCACTGACGGGCCACAACAAATGGTTATCCATGTGATTCCATAACTGCAATCTTTTAGTGGGTGATCGTGAACTCATATTTGGCACCATGTTCTTTTGGATGTTGTATTACATGTGAATATATATTCGCTGAGAACTAAAGAATTGCATCAACCACGATCCCGAAGGTAGCATTTAAAACGAACGAACAGGCACCCCACTACGTAACAACAAAAATCACAACCCATCGGCTCACAAAAAATCAGACCAGGTCTTTGCATAATGAACCTACAGTAAGTAGATAACCTAATCATTTGTACTATCAATTCATACTGCACAGGAGAAGGTAATGGTTAAACCAGTAGCATATTTTTACCAAGAAAACCACATGGATAGAAATAAACTATTAGGCTGCTATTAATGAGGCAAATAAAGACCTGCAAAGTGTTGGTTTTAGCTATTAGTGACCTGAGCTGTTTACAGGTATCAAAAGTTCCTTTACCTAAATCTGTCCAATTATTCAAATCTGCAGAAATGTTCTTTTTAGGACCCTGCTACTGATAGAGATCTAGAAGAAGTGGCTTTATTATCCTGTTTCAGTTCTGTGAAATGTGAAACGCATTCCTGTCAAAGTTATGATGGGCTCTTCACTATTTCTTTAAAAAAAAAAAAGTTTTAAGATATGTTCTTAAAGTGGCATTTTAAATTGATCTCAGACACTTTATCACTGTTTTTAAAGTTTTACATTATTTTTATTGGTACTACTGTATTTTTATTAGCTGTATATGGCTTTGTATTGTATGTTTGACCTGCTGTTTACTGCTTTGTAGGCTCCTACAGTGGAGGAGGAGGAGAAAAAGGAGGATTGATCCACCCAGGATCCCTAGGGAGTTGGGCGGCATAGAAATGCAACTAATAATAAATAAATAATAAAATGACTTAAATTGACTTAATTTAAAATTGACTTAAAATGGACACCTAACATCAAAAAACCTCATCAAAAAAGCACAACAAAGAATGATCTTTCTGCGCCAACTCAGGAAGCTCAAACTGCCCAAGGAGCTGTTGATCCAGTTCTACAGAGGAATTATTGAGTCTGTCACCTGCACCTCTATAACTGTCTGGTTTGGTTCTGCAACCCAACAAGGCAGACACAGACTTCAGAGGAGAATTAGAACTGCAGAAAAAACAATGGCTACCAACCTGCCTTCCATGGAGGACCTGTATTCTGCACGAGTCAAAAAGAGGGCTGTGAAAATATTTACAGACCCCTCACATCCTGCACATAAACTGTTTCAACTCCTACCTTCAAAACGACACTATAGAGCACTGCACACCAGAACAACTAGACACAAGGAGAGTTTTTTCCCAAATGCCATCACTCTGCTAAACAACTTATTCCCACAACACTGTCAAATAATTTACTAAGACTGTATTACTATTATTATTCTCTTCCTTACTAGTATTATCTCTTCCCACTCCTTACTATAACCATGTCCTTGTATCTTTCGATTTATATTGTTTTTACTTGTTTCCTAGTACAATTTGATAGCTTATTAGTAACCTTGACTATCACTAAGTGTTGCATCTTTTTATTCTTGATGAACGTATTTTATTCTCCTTATGTACACTGAGAGCATATACACCAAAGACAAATTCCTTGTGTGTCTAATGATCACACTTGATCAATAAAGAATTCTAATTCTAATTCTAATTCTAAAGGTAACATCTGTGCTAGCTAAAACTCTACCACTTTAGCTTTTGGAGGGTTGTAAGATATGATTCTTCATTCAAGCACTGAGCTAGGATTGTGGTTCAGCTGGGAGGCTGTTTGGTCTGGTACCTGAGGAGAAGGGTATTTCCAATTTTAATTTGTATTTTGATGGATTGTTGTCAGCCACCTAGAATTATTATATGAGATAGGTGGCCATATAAGTTCTATAATTACATACATACATACATACATACATACATACATACATGCATGCATACATTTTCTATAGCACGGGTGTCAAACATCGTGTTACGTTGCCATCATGTGACATTTCAGGATGGTTTTCCCATTCACGGAGCTGGGGTGGGTGTGGCCAGCGCATGATGCATCTGTCAATTTGCAAAGCATTCAAGCTGCCATGAGCAGGAGGGAGGGAGAACTGATAGAGCTGATTGATTTCCATAACTGAAGCTGCATTCCATAGATGCTTTCTTACCGCAATCAGTAGGAGGGTGTTGGGTTTCACAGCCAGCCAAAGTGGTTAATTGGAGAATGTGATTTATGACACGGCCAGGGAGGAGGGGAGAGACAGGGTCATAGGGGAACGTAAATCTACGTGGGATTAGTTCTAACTGCATCCGAATATTGCCGAAAGGGTGCTCCTAATAAATGACTGTATTTCTTTTGAAGTTTGGCTCATGGCTCATGAATTAATTAGGGCATCTTTCGGAAACTTCACACGGAGAACTCCCAAATCCCACGTATTCACATGGCACATAAAGCACAAGAAAGGTTCAAAACCTGATGTGTGTTACAATCCCATCTATGTACACTGACATGTTTCACTCCATTACCACCAAGTCGGGGTGGTTCTACTTACCTTTACTACTGGTTCGCAATGGAGCCGTGTGCATGTCCTCGCTTCGCTCGTGCGCACACGCACTCTTCTGTGCATGCACTGAAGCATTCTGATGACGTCGGGGTCGGTGGGTGGAGCCTCCCGCCGGTTTTATTACTGGTTCTATAGAACCGGTGCGAACCGGGGGCAACTCACCACTGCACCAAGTAAATATATAAGAAGTATAACAAGTATGCATGAACCAAGATGTCCTTAAACGGTGATAGGCCGAGAACATTTAATTATATTTTAAATCGTTTTTTTTCAATTCCTTTATTACATGTATATTTCGTTCAACTGTACACCACCCTGAGTCCTTCGGGAGTAGGGCGGTATATAAATTTAATAAATAAATAAATAAATAAATAAATAAATAAATAAATAAATAAATAAATAAATATGAAATAAATAAATAAATAAACATGAAATAACTACAATTGTTTTGCTTTTATTTCTTAAGGTGGGTTTCAGGCTGAGAAATCCTAAGGCAACAGAAAATAAAGTCGCAATATCGTTGGCAATCAAGATTCAGAATTAATCAACGAGCAAACAAAAGGCAATTTAAGAAAATAAATAGAAATGCCTACTCTTCATTCAGACTGGAAAGATCAATCTGAACGCTCAACATTCTACTTAAGCTTATGCTCAGAAATATTTCTCCTTCTCTTTCATACCAGCTCTCCACAAAGAACCATGGGCTTAAAGCAACTTTGCCATCACCACGCCGCAACTCTGTTTCAAACATTCAGCTGTTAAAATCGATAAAGCTTTTGATTTCTTTAGTTAAGCACCTGTTTCTATGGTGATACTTTGCAACCCAGAACCTCTCCATCAGCCCATAAGGAAAAAAAATGCACCAGCGAAGTCAATTGAAGCCAATTGCCGAATCCTCATGAGAAGAAGGACCGTCCTTTCCCAGAAGTATGCTACTCTCTGTCCTTCCTTCTGCACTTATTCAAGGCAGAGGATTATACACAGAGATGATTAAGAGTTCATTGCTGATGAAAACAGCCTTGCTCTTCATGTCTCAGAAGCAGCTTGCTAGCTTAACATACTAGTGGGATATGCTTTTCACACTGCTACTGTACTGCACAGAAGGAACAGCTGTCTCTATACCGTGTTCGTCACTGAACAGATTGTTTTCTTCACCATCCCTGCTGCTTCACCTCAGGCATCAAAGCATCCTTAATGAGCACACCTGGAGCCTGGAGAGATAGGGCTGCTTGCGTTTGCTGCTTAAGGTGGGCATGTTTGGGACTTCCTTTCACAGTGAACATGTCAAAGAAAACTGTATCTCTTAAGGGCTTGTCCAAGGAGCTGATGGAAGTAAGACAGAAGAAAGGGAAAGTGACACAGAGGGCTTCTGGGCTTCACAGAATAGAATAGAATAGAATAGAATAGAATAGAATAGAACAGAACAGAACAGAACAGAACAGAACAGAACAGAACAGAACAGAA
>WNWU01000075.1:523330-537392 GCA_012654045.1 Ptyas mucosa
TGTCTCTGTCTCTGTCTCTGTCTCTGTCTCTGTCTCTGTCTCTGTCTCTGTCTCTGTCTCTCTCTGCCATGTGCCTTTTTCCCCATGTAGTCCTATTCACCATTAAACCATCTTTTCAAGCAGCCTCCATGTTTCCAGTGTCTTTCTCCCCACTTGGAACTGAACCCAGCTGGATTTTTCTTCCGGCAAACCGAAACTTTTTTTTTTCCTTTTTAGAATTAGAAAGATGACTTCAAATTTCTACCTAATGATCCCGTACGCCCTACCTTTCGTTCACAGAACTAGACAGAAGAACCTGCCACTGTCCTATTCGGGTTGTCTGTACGCCTTAGCTAGCTCCCCATCTGCAAAAGCAGACATCACCATCTTACTGTGCTTCATTGTAAGACTTGAAGGATTAATTAGTTAATGTCTGCAGAGTGCTTTGATGATGGAAGTGTTAAGCATCACATTTGAGCTACTAATTGCTTCTGGATGGGAGAAGCCGCGTATATAATTTGAGTTATTATTGTTAAAGGCACGAGCTGTTAGATTATCCACAGGTTTAGAAACTTCTTTAAGAAGGAAGGGATTATTATTATTATTATTATTATTATTTTTGGAGAACTACAGCCAGAGACGAAGGCAGGGCAAAGGGAGAGGGATTAGTGTAGGAAGACAAACAGCTTGAATAGATCCAGAGGAGATGGGGCAGTGCAAAAATTAAAGACCTAAATGAAAGCAAATAGGGTGTTAAGTGACACACTTGGAGAGCTTATGGTTTCCTAGGTAACAAGTGCACTAGAGAATTGCCATACATGCACTAGTTAAGCAGCCCATCATATATTTGCAGCAACTGAACAATGCCAAGGAATGTGTCAAAGTCCAGGCTGAATTCGTATGGATTCTCAGAGAATCAGCGACAGCACTTAAAAATGAAGACGAAAGATTGAGGTACTCTGGAACAATCTGAACATCCCGTATATTCTCTTCCCACGTGCAGAAAGATAATTCAGAAATGACTTCTTCTTGACCGAGGAAATAAGAAACATGACTTCGACAGCTAACATCAAAAACGTCATCAAAAAAAGCACAAGAAAGAATGTTCTTTCTGCGCCAACTCAGAAAGCTCAAACTGCCCAAGGAGCTGTGGATCCAGTTCTACAGAGGAAGGATTGAGTCTGTCATCTGCACCTCCATAATTATCTGGTTTGGCTCTGCAACCCAACAAGACAGACACAGACTTCAGAGGATAATTAGAACTGCAGAAAAAACCATGGCTACCAACCTACCTTCCATTGAGGACCTGTATACCGCACGAGTCAAAAAGAGGGCTGTGAAAATATCTACAGACCCCTCGCATCCTGGACATAAACTGTTTCAATTCCTACCCTCAAAACAACACTATAGAGCACTGCACACCAGAACTAAACACAAAAATAGTTTTTCCCCGAACGCCATCACTCTGCTAAACAAATAATTCCTTCAACACTGTCAAACTATTTACTAAGTCTGCACTGCTATTAATCTTCTCATCGTTCCCACCACCCATCTCCTCCCACTTATGACTGCATGACTGTAATTTTGTTGCTTGTATCCTTACGATTTATATTGATATTGTTTCCTGATTGCTTATTTGTAACCTATGACTACCATTAAGTGTTGTATTTTATGGTTCTTGATGTACATATATATTTTTTTATGTACGCTGAGAGCATATGCACCAAGACAAATTCCTTGTGTGTCCAATCACACTTGGCCAATAAAGAATTCTATTCTATTCTATTCATTTTCTGTAACTTTTTGCACTTTATGTTCCCATGACTTTTTGGATACAGGTAAGTCGTATATTTTACATAATGACCAGTGGATTAATTTAGCAACTCGGTTGTGTCTAGGTTTGTAATAAGTTTGTGTGATTTTGCTGCATTCACATATTAAAAGGTGAAACAGTTTCGACTTTGTTGTTGCAAAGTTGGCAGTTTGGACTATTGGTGGATTTTTGTATCTTTGCTTTCATGGCCTTAGTTTGTAGTGCTTGTTCTTGAGCAGCGAGTATTAAACCTTCTGTTTCTTTCTTGATGGTTCCCATCTTAAGCCCACATTCATATTAAGTTCCATTACTACTACTACTACTACTACTACTACTATTATTATTATTATCAATAACAATAACAATAATAATCTAAAAACATTTGGAGTATCACTTGATCACCACTGGCATTAACAAAATCACTGTTAATCAATTGCAAAAGGCAGCTTTATATAGAATACTTTACATCCTACAATATCTTTAAAACCATCAAAAAACATCTGCTCATCCAGGGTCTTAGGAAGGATTTGATCAATAGATAAAAATGCCAAATTCAGTTTAAACAACTGGATGAAGTGCGACCAGCTATAACTGGAGCACAACCTGAACACCATCAGCATTGACAAGTTCACTATTAGTCAATTGCAAAAGGCAGCTTTACTCAGAACAGTTTATGTCCTGTGATGATACTTCTAACACCATCAAACAGCAACATCTGCCTACCCTAGGTCCTTGGGGAGGACTCGATAGGTAGACAAATATTCCAAATCCATCCAGTCTTGGCATTTGGCTGACTGTGCGATAAACCATTACAACAACAAGAATCAAATGAGCCCTGGCAGAAGTACCGTAGAAGTGGCAGCTCAGCAATGTGAAGAGGAAGTAGAGCTAAAGAACATGGCAAGAAAGGATACTGTTCTATCTTAGAAATTATAAGTGAACACTATTTTACAACCAAAGCAAATGTTAGCTTTATGAACAAGTCATCGTAAATACTTCTATTTGTCTGTTTCCTGCTTGGAATTTGCCAGTTGATGTTCATGGATTGTCAACTCGCCAAGTAAATCAGAGAGGAAACACAGTAAGATGAACTAATTCTATTTTTCTGTTGTAAGGTAACATTCAGTGGTGGGATTCCAAATTTTTTACTACCGGTTCTGTGGACGTGGCTTGGTGGGTGTGGCAGGGGAAGGATACCGCAAAATCTCCATTCCCATCCCACCCCGCTAAGCTGCTTTCCAGCTCTGTGTGCAGGGCAACAAAAGAAGACCCAGCCAATCAGCTGGGACTTGGGAGGCAGAGAATAGATGGGGGCGGGGCCAGTCAGAATTTTTATTACCGGTTCTCCAAACTACTCAAAATTTCTGCTACCTGTTTTCCAGATCCGGTCAGAACCGGCTGAAACCCACCACTGGTAACATTAACAAAATCTTACAAGCCTGAGGGCATCAGCTTCCACTTATAAGTGCTTGTTTCAATAGGAAGAGTCCTTCCCAACTTTCTTTTTCTGACCATTAAGGGACTGTGGGCCACACCTGTCTTGTCTGATTGCTTCCTCGACTCTTCCCCGTCTTTTCCCAAGATCATTCATACATTCCATTATATGGATGTGCTTTCCTGTTGTAGACCTTACATTGCATCTTGTAAATTAGATTCTAGAACAGCGATCACCAACCGGTGGTCCGTGAGAAAATTTTGGTGGTCCGCAGAAAAATTATTTGCATTTTTTATATTGCACTAAATACTATTTATCTTTTTTTTTTTAAAAAAAAAATCATGTTAGTGGTCCGCGGGATTTAAAATTATGAATTAAGGTGTTGTGGTCCGCCAGCAGTCTGTGGGGCTGGCAGCGGAGTCGGACAGCGATGAGGCTGAGGAAGAACATGGGCCAGTCCTGGATGCTGGGGAAGACCCGGATGAGGGCTCTGCGTCAGAGGCAGAGATGGGGCCAGGGTGATCGGGGAGTGATGTGCGGACTCCAGAGCCTCCAGAGGCTGACAATAGAGAGGCAGAAGAACAGGAGGAGCCTGTTCCTAATGCACGCATGAGAAGAGCTGCCAGAAGGCAAGAGCAGCTCAAACAAAGAGGACAATTCGGGAGTAGGGCCAAGAGATGATTGGCCCCTCCCATAAGGCTTAAAACAGACTAGCAACGGCGTTCCGGCTTTGCCGGAAATCAACGTTGGTAGCTTTGTCTTCTTCTTAGTCTAAGTCTTGTATTTATTTTTATATTTGTGACTTCTGAACGTTTGCCAAGAAAGGCCTTTGGCAGTTTGCCTAATTAGACCAAGGTTTGCGATAGGACTGTGGAATTTGTGTTGGGAAGAATTTGCTTTAATTTAGTTGGACGACGCTGGGAATGAAGTAATTCTCAGCTGTTCAAATGAAGTTTGTTTGTTTTTTCACGGGCTGACTCTCCTACTACTTACTTGGGCCTGGGTCACAACATTAGGTTGGTGACCCCTGTTCTAGAAAAAAAACCACCAAGTCAGAGAATATCAAGAATACAGCGTGTCAATCCAGAGCTACATATATTCTCCATTATCTAGAGAACCAAAGCAAATGTGAAGCGTGGAATTCCTCATTCTTTCATTACAGCTTTTCTTTATATGTTCATGCCCACACACTTATGAGACATCAATGAAATATGATTGCTCACTTATAATAAAATTAGGTTAAAGTTTATGAAACACCATAAAGTGGCTTAAAATGGAAAACACAATATAACAAAGTAATGGAAGAGTTTAGGACAGAAAAAAGAATTATCGGGTGAAATTCAAGTTTCTATAATAAAGACAGCAGAGTGGTAAGGCCTAATGGAAGCAAGATCAGAATTCACATCCTAAATCTTTCTCCTGAAAAAAATAATAATAATAAAGTGGGAAAATGCACTGCCATTCTTAAAAGTGAAACGAAATAGAGGTTGGAAGAATCAGGCAGGAAGCAAAAAAATGCATTCTGCAAAGCCGCTTTGAACTGGTTGCAATATACGATGATGAGAGCAAATTTATACTTTTCATTTTCGTGGAGATAGAAACCAATTACAAATATAGGTTATAGACATAAAAATAAATTTGTAAAGGACAATACGGTTCTTTCCTACCTTCCATTCCCCAAACATATTCAATCATCTCTAACTCACACAAGGCGTAATTGGATGGCATACTTAACGTAAAATAAAGCTGCTGCAAAAAGACTATATCCAACATCTGGCAGCAAAAAGAGAAGTCAAGTGAAACAAAAATTACTCAATAAGAGAAAGCAGTGTGATTTCTTCACCTTGATAGAAGTTATCTGAGCAGACTAGGAGAATTTACACTGCCTTCTAGCAAGGGGTCGGTTGTACTTACCTTTACTACCAGTTTGCAATGGGGCTGCGCCCCATTGCAAACTGGTTCCTGATGATGTCAGGGTTGGTGGGCGGAGCCTCCCGCCAATTTACTACCGGTTCTTGCGAACCGGTCCAAACTGGGAGCAACCCACCACTGTTCCTAGCACATCATCAGAACTCCCTTTACCTTAGAACAGGGGTCAGCAACCCGTGGCTCTGGAGCCACATGTGGCTCTTTCATCCCTCTGCTGTGGCTCCCTGTTGCTAGTCAGCGCCACAATTTTGAGAGGAGCTTCCAGTTAGTGGGGGGGAAGCATGGCGTGTCAGGAGGAGACACTATGGCACGAAACGGGTTTTCCGGTTGGCTCCACAATTGATAGGGCTTTTGGTTAGGACAGGTAGAGGAAAAAGGACACCGCACTAGGAGGAGACTCTACGGTGGGGGAACAGGACTTTGGTCAGCTCCAGAATTGAACGGGGGCTTCCGGTTAGGACCTTTGTGGCTCTTTGAGGGTTTAAGGTTGCTGACCCCTGCCTTAGAATAATGTTGTCAAATCTTCCCCTTGGCAAAAAAACTAGTAATTATCAAAATCGAATTTAAAATCATGCTCCTTCTCACCACATGTTTCAGAGCCCAGATAGAGATGTGCCTTTTCGTAGCCAAGGAAGTCAACTACTTTAATGAAGGAAGCTTGGTGCATTTTAAAATCACACCAAGGAAGAGGCAAGAGGCAGCCGAGCATAGCTTTCCAATCCAATTACTATCACACTGGCAGGACATGCAGATGGGTGACATTTGACAATTTCTAGAAAATGTTATCATGAAAAATGGCGCCCCATCATAAATTATTTTTCGTCATTCCGAGATTCTGTAAAACTCTTAGTGGGTCGCATCTTTTAAGAATAAAAAAAAGTTAACACTATCTTCTGACCAAAGTTTAAGGGCTAGTTCTGCATAATCGTGCCTTATCTCTCATATTATTCCTATTTATGAGAAGCACTGTAATCCTGATTGGCAGGTTTTCTACCCCATTCTCAGTCTGTTTACTTTCCATGAGTTTGATCTGAAAGGCAGCGTAATTGTTGCATTGGATTGGGGCGTAGACGTAATCAATTGAGCAATAAACCAATGAGATCCATTCTTTTCATCACAGCTATTTTACTACAATAGAAACCTTTCGTTCAAATCACTGTAATGCTTTATTACATTTTTCCTTGATATAAATAACTAGACTGTACAAAGTTTTAAAGGGGCGCATCACTTCGATAACTATCTGAATGAAGTGCAACCCTAAGGCTGTTTTGTGAGGCAATTTTTAACAGCAAAGCACAACAACCATATTGCTTGTCCTTGTTCTGATTTGGAGTATCCCACGGAGTATCCGTGATTGGGATCACGGAGTATCCCAATCTTCTCCCATGGAGCTCACGTTATGGGAGACTGGGAGATGGCCGAGAAGAAACTTCTCCCATAGTAGTGGCTTCAAGCCTGAGCATCTTCCAAAACACTGTAGGATTGTGGATAAGGAAGGTAAAGGTACATATCGTACATATCGCACATATGTGCTAGTCGTTTCCGACTATAGGGGGCAGTGCTCATCTCCGTTTCAGAGCCAAAGAGTCAGCGCTGTCCAAAGGCGTCTCCGTGGTCATGTGGCCGGCATGACTCAACGCCAAAGGCGCACTGAACACTGTCACCTTCCCACCAAAGGTGGTCCCTATTTTTCCACTTGCATTTTTTACGTGCTTTCAAACTGCTGGGTTGGGAGAAGCTGGGACAAGTAATGGGAGCTCATGACATCTCTGACCATCCTGAGGCAGCCTTACAACCAGCTGCTGAAGGCTACCAATGTGGAGCTTCCTGTGCTGTACTTGCCAAAGTTTTGCAGGGAATTGCAGAAGATCTACTACTTATTTCCTTTTGGGGCAAGCACTGTAGTAGTTGCTCCTTTCCTCCTCCATATCCCTCATGAGAAATTATAGCAAGCAGTATGTTTGAGGAAACAGGTTGCATTTTTTTATTTTATTTATATGCCGCCCTTCTCCAGAGACTCAAGGCGGCTTACAATGCGCTAAGCAATAGCCTTCATACTTCTGTACATTTATACAAAGTCAGCTTATTGCCCCCACAATCTGGGTCCTCATTTTACCTACCTTAGAAAGGATGGAAGGCTGAGTCAACCTTGAGCCTTGGTGAGATTCGAACCTGCAGTAATTGCAGGCAGCTGGTGTTAATAACAGGGTGCTTTAGACCACTGTACTACCAAGGCTCTTATTTGCCAAATAAGAGGTGATATTTGCCTCTTCCAGATTATTTTCCTCCAATAACTTTACACCCTATTTGACAAACGTTTTGTGCAGAAAACCAGGCTGGGAAACTTTGTTAAAAATTCCTTTGAGGGCAGTTTTGGAGTTGACCAGTTTAGAAGCATTGAGAAGAAACTTTTTTGCGACATTGGTGCCAAGAGGTTCAAGGCAGGGGTGAAATGCTCCCGGTTCGGACCGGTTTGGTAGCGATGGTGGCCAGTGGTTAGGAGAACCGGTAGCGATGGCGGTGCGAGGCTCCACCACCCGCCTGGTGGTCGTTACTTTCTGGTTTTAACCAGGAAGTAACCTGCTTTTTACCCTCTGCACATGCGCAGAGGGCCCAAAGAAACACAAAGATCTTTCAGGTGTTATGCTGTTGATTTAATGATTTGTTGTGAAGACAAACAAGAGAGACAAACAATGAAATTGTAAAGAATCTGGAAAAGGAGTAGAGGTAAAAAAAAAAAAGGCTGGTAAGATCTCTTAGGATCTTGGAATCCAGACTGTAAAAGACGATGGATGAAATTACTTTCTTAGCTAACAACAGAAGGTAGGTAGCGCAGTACCACAGAAAATGGTGTGTAACTTCGTATTTCTCTCAGTGAAAAAGTCGGTATGGGAGAAGGCACCTTCAAAGTATTTGACTCCAAACTATTTAGACTTTTAAAAGTAAACACCAAATGAAGCGACAGCTAAAACAGCCCTTTCAAAACTGTTAAATTAAGGCTTCAACAAGACAAACAAGCCAGCCTTCATGCTGAATTCTGTACTCATTGAAATTGAAATTTTAGTCACGAGTTACAGAAACCCAGCCTAACGCAACCCTTGTTTGCACGTGGCTCGTTGTACATCTTCAAATTATACTAAACAGTGGGGAAATCCAATTTTTTTTTTACTACCGGTTCTGTGGGCATGGTTTGGTGGGCGTGGTGTGGCTTGGTGGGCATGGCAGGGGAAGGATACTGCAAAATCCCCATTCCCACCCCACTCTGAGGCCAGCCAGAGGTGGTATTTGGCGGTTCTCCGAACTGCTCAAAATTTCCGCTACCGGTTCTTCAGAACCTGTCAGAATCTGCTGGATTTCACCCCTGGAAACATCCCAGGAATAGTTTACAACTTTGTTTTTCATCATGTTTAAAATAAAGAAGACTCCTCAAGAAGAGAGATATTTCTCTCTTCCTGAGAAGAGAGAAATTCTCTCATTTGTACATGCACAGGATACTTTGAATTGTGCCTATTTGCCAAGATCAGGTGAATCCATCTCACCCAGTATCAACTAAAACAAGCTTGTATTAGTAAATAATATTCAATTATCTGTAAGGAAAACCTGTGACCTGAAGCATGCCAAGCCCTAATAAATCATCTCTGGTGCATTTTTAGCTTTCTTACTTCTCAAAAATAATGATAGCACCTTCATTCCGGGAAGCTGGAACAGCCATACCCTAGTCCCGTGATGGCGAACCTATGGCATGCGTGCCACAGGTGGCACATGGAGCCATATCTGTGGGCACGTGAGCGTTTCCCTAGCTCAGCTCCAGTACACATACGCGTGCCGGCCGGCTGATTTTCGGTCCTCCCGGACCCACTGGAAGTCAAGACACGGGCCGTTTCCGGCCTCCGGAGGGCCTCCGGATGGGTGGGGAAGGCCGTTTTCGCCCTCCCCAGGCTCCAAGAAAGCCTCTGGAGCTTGGTGAGGTGAAAAATAGGCCTTCCTGGCCCATCATGCCATCACGTGCCAAAAGTGGAGGGATCGTGGGTGGGGGTTGTGTGCACATGCACGGGGGGGCAGGGCTCATTGAATTATGGGTGTGGGCACCCACGTGCACGATCCCCCCCATGCTCCCCCTGCTTTTGGCATGCGTGGGCAAAAAGGTTAGCCATCACTGTGCTAGTCCAATAGGCCAGGGGTCTCCAACCTTGGCAACTTTAAGCCTGGAGGACTTCAACTCCCAGAATTCCCCAGCCAGCTTTGCTGAATTCTGGGAGTTGAAGTCCTCCAGGCATAAAGTTGCCAAGGTTGGAGACCCCTGCAATAGGCCACAGGAGCCATAGGTATAAAACAATGTGTGTGGAGGGGGGAAAGGGAGTTTCTGACAGAGAATGGCATATTCTGAAGAGCTACGGCAATGAAAAGCCATTATATTGTCTTGGAAAGAAGGATCTTAAAGATGAGTTTTAGCACCATGAATTCCTTCACAGTGATGGGACCTGAACAGCCAGCTGTAATTGCTGAACCCTAAGCTACCAGACACCTCTAAAAAGCTAAAATGACTTTAAATGCCTAAACATTTTAAAACAAACCTTGGAACAATTCAGTTTCTACCTTCTTGTCTTGCACTCTCACTTTCTCTCTCTCTCTCTTTTTTTACAGTTTCCGAGTGCTGCTTTATGCCTCATTACCTACACGCTGTGAGTGATGTCTGTCGGTCCTAGAGCTGTAAATACCTTAAATCATGCTTCATTAAGAATATCTATGGTGCTATTAAAGAGCTATAATAGACAACGAGTTAACAGATGATTAAATATGAACTCCATTTGTGTCAGTCACCAGCTTGCAGAAAATGGCTTTAAGTTTTTTTTCTTTTTTTTAAAAAAAAAACTCACACTCATTAGCTGCTGAAATGTGGTTCCATCAGGTGCTCTTGGTAGAACTGGGAAAAGCAGCATCTCTGGTGCTCAGTATAAATGGCAATAAATTAGAATCTAGTTTTCCCTATCATGTACGCATAGAAAAGGGCAAAGAATGCTCTTCCTTTAATACCAGAGCAGCAAACTCCCGGAAGAATTTCCATCCCCTGTTCCTAAGTTAAATAGGAGCCGTTTGCTACCGAGATTTGTTTTTCCAAACCATCAATGCTGACAGCCTGTTTTGCTGTTTCCATGCATACAATCAAATACCCTTTTGAGAGGCACAGGCAGTAGATCAGTCTTTGCTTTTGGTTAGTCAAATGAGGAGGAGGAGGAGGAGGAGGAGAATTACAAGGATAGTAAGAAGACATACGTTCCCTTCTGCTGTGATTTTTTTTTGAAGTTATTTTAATGACACTAGAGCACAATTCCATGTCGCTCAAGGGCATCTTATGCAGTGGTGAAATCCAATTTATTTACTACCAGTTCTGTGGGCGTGGCTTGGTGGACGTGGCGTGGCTTGGCGGGCGTGGCAGGGGAAGGATACTGCAAAATCTCCATTCCCTCTCCACTCCTGGGGGAAGGATATTGCGAAATCTCCATTCCCACCCCACTCTGGGGCCAGCCAGAGGTGGTATTTGCCGGTTCTCCGAACTGCTCAAAATTTCCGCTACCGGTTCTCCGAACTGCTCAAAATTTCCACTACCGGTTCTCCACAACCTGTCAGAACCTGCTGGATTTCACCCCTGATCTTATGGGAGGAAAATATTGCCACTTCCAGGTTCCCAAGTTTCCCTCTTCCTCTTAAGAGGCACTTTCGTACTAGCAGTTCTGTTGTTTCAAACTGAAAAGAGAGGTGGCATTTTGGTGGCTTATAACCCCCTACCTCCAGAGACAAATACCAAGAAAACAGTTTGTGGATAGTTATATGGGAGAACCTCGCCTGATGCCTTTTTGTATTTATTTCTTGGCCTGCTGGAGGATGCTCCGATTGCTTTATGTAAGGCATAGATTCCAGCTGGGGAATTCTGTGAAGCCTCAAGGCTGTTAACATTGCTCTAGGTAGATGCTGTTTGTGTTTTGAGGGCAGCAGAGGTAAGGAACACTTTGGATTGGCTAGAAATTTTGTGATGGCGATGCGGAAAAACCAAGTCTACTTTCTGGAATCCCCCTTATATTTTTAAAATCAGCCTAACGTTGGAAGAAATGTCCATCTGGGTTCAGTTCCAATTGGGGAAAAAGACACTGGATTCATGGAAGTTGCTTGGAAAGAAGGTTTATTGATGAACAGAATCACATGCCTTGGAGATCTTGGGTGAAAAAAAGGGAAGAGATGCTGAGAGTCCCCGAGTTTTATACCTTCTCTGGCTTTGAACTTCTTCCTGGGGCACAGGAAGAGTATCCTGATTGATTGCGGTCAGAGATCATGGCTAGCTTTGTAGGTTGTCTGTGTGTTGAGTTTGGTTGAATCTTGCTGGGTGATGCAATGAAGGGCAATTAAATGGCTCTCCCTGAAGGAGGTAGATCTTTGTTACTTAGAATAGACTGCCCCAGGCCTTAACGGCCCATTAACAAGGGGAAGAGCGGGCTGAGTTTCTGCCTCACTTTTAGGGGAAATATTCTGCCCTTTTTAATATTTCCTAAAATATTTCATTTTCTAGGAGAGGGGCGGGTTTTAACTTCCTACACTAAAATGCACTTTCTCCAATGTTCATCATATTAAATATATTGTAAAATGTATTATTTTGAGAACATGAAAAATGGAGAATATTCAATATCCTTGCATAACTGACATGTTTTACCAAGGTGCTATCAGATTATTGGGTAGAACAAATGAGTAGACCAGTGCCTGCAAAAATACATGAATAGATCAGTGCCTGCAAAAAATAAATGGGTAGACCGGTACAGCTCTGCAAGCAGTTAAAAGCCTGGTAGACCAGTATCTCTGCTAAATCCTAAATAATTGTCACATGACCATCAAACCACGCCCACAAAATAAGCCACACCCACAGAACCGGTAGTAAAAAAATTTAGAACCCACCCCGGCTTGGATCCCTGGAGGATTTTTGGTTTTTATCTCTCCCAATATTCTTTCGGTTTTCTTTTGCTCTTGATTTTGCTGTACTTAAATCTGTATTCTATTCGTGCTTTATTGTACTCATATAAATTTAACAGAAAAAGGGACAAAAACTATCTAATTCCTAAAAGGCTGAGCTACCTACCACCTTCCACATTTCACCGAGTTTTATCAACCATTCTGTTCAATCCACACTCACCCAGTTCTCATGCTGTTTTCTTGAAATACACTCTGATTTGCTAGAATCTGACATCTGAGTCATAAAGTATTATTTAAAAGAATAATTGAGATTCCCAGAACACAACTAAGGTAGAAGTAAACAAGCTGTATTTCGACTTAGTACTTATTTTCCTAGTGACAAAGTCCTGTCTTGTATTTATTATCTTTGATTATTATTGTTTTTTTTTAAAAAAAATTGGTTTTCCCTAGTGGGGAATTTCTAGGGAATTGGATAATACAGAATTGTTGACCGTATCACACGCATATTACTTTGCCCCTATTTAAAGAAAGAACGGAGTTACAGAGTTTCTGCAAACACGCCACAATGAAAGAAGGAACCCGTTCACTCATCTATTCAGAGTTTCAGAGGTGCATACCTGATTATTAATGGGACTTGAGCATCTTCTGTATGAACTGCATTGGAAGACGGAACACTTATCTTTTGGGGCAGTGTTAACAGGAAGAGTAATTGAATCCTGTTGCTTCTCTTCAGTCCGATGCTGTCCTATGATTAACTGAAAATGCTATTCCCGTCTTGTTCAAACTCTAAGTGGCAAAATCCCTTTATCATTTACTCCCAGTCTTTTCCGGCCCCGTTGTCTCTGATCTGCCTGTCCAGAAAGGCCAGAGGTCAGGCCAGATCAGTCTTATAGGTCACAGAAAGAAATTGACTCCTTTCCCCTTGGGATAGCTGCCTCTGTTTCATCCAGAGAAAATTACACATGTTAAGAGAAAAACCGAGGAATACCCTTCCAGGACTACTTATTAGTCTTCCTTAAAAGTATTTCAGAAGCAGCGAGAACAGACCTCTCCGCCAACCCCATCAGCAAAATTTAATGTCAGTTCAGGGTAGTCATTCCATTGGCCCTTTACCTATGATTGTTTGTACAGTCGTGACAAAGAAGTCTTCTTCCCAACTGTTGATTCGAACCAAGGAACACCTCTTAAGAACTAGCAGAGTTCAACGTGTAACAGCTTATATGAACACGGAAATGCATCTCTTTAAAAATCCAAATGAAAGCTGCACAAATCAAGAATCTACCATATGCAGGATAGGAGAGGATAGGATAGGATAGGAGAGGAGAGGAGAGGAGAGGAGAGGAGAGAAGAGAAGAGAAGAGACGAGAACAATTTTTCTCATCCTTTATTATCTTTATCTTTATCGTCCCTTTATTTCCAGTTTTATTCATTCACAATATTTTACACGTTTGTCACATCATTTATTCACGTTTACTTTCCCTACTCTTGAGCCAATCGTACCACTTAGTGCATACTTGATAATATTCTGTATCTTCCTTTTCTTTTCTTTCTTTCGTTAATTTATCCATCTCCGCACAGTCCAGGATTTTCTTAATTGTTTCTTCCTCTGTTGGTAACCTTTTCGTTTTTCCAGGACTGTGCGCAGACTATCCTTGCCGCTGCAGTTATATGCAAAATCAAATATCTAATTTCTTTACCGTAGGTTCTGTTCAAAGTAAGGAGAAAGTGAGAGGAACAAAACTGATACGTAAAAAGAAACACATATTGTGGGTTTGTGTTTTGTATGTTGTGTTGTGTTGTTGTTGTAAAATTAATTTTAAAAAATTAAACAAGAATAGAATAGAATAGAATAGCGTGGAATGGAATGGAATGGAATGGAATGGAATGGAATGGAATGGAATGGAATAGAATAGAATAGAATAGAATAGAATAGAATAGAATAGAATAGA
>WNWU01000075.1:548338-562902 GCA_012654045.1 Ptyas mucosa
TAGGAGTGGAGTGGAGTGGAGTGGAGTGGAGTGGAGTGGAGTGGAATGGAATGGAATGGAATGGAATGGAATGGAATGGAATGGAATGGAATGGAATCGAATCGAATCGAATCGAATCGAATCGAATCGAATCGAATCGAATAGAATAGAATAGAATAGAATAGAATAACAGAGTTGGAAGGGACCTTGGAGATCTTCTAGTCCAACCCCCTGCCTAGGCAGAAAACCCTCTACCCAGGCAGGGGGTATGAGAAGCTGAAGCTGAATGGAAGCGAGGACCTCCCTCAAAGTAAGTGGGGACATTCCAGAAAAACTTCAGACTCCAAGGATAAATCAGAAAGAAACTGTTGCTCTGGTAGATAGATGTAGGTTCAGCTAGAACCATCCATCAGATTTTTAATTTTAATGTACATCCTTTTAATGTACTTTCCCTAGTTAACACTTTGATGTCTCTCCAATTTTCATCTCTATCACTATTGCCTCTAACTTTTTTTTTGCTTTCTATACAAACTCAGTTATTGTACGATTGTTCTAGTTTTGGGGTCTTTTAGCAGGAGATCCTGCCCACTTAAGTTTCTTTTGATACACTGTGATTTTGATCAGCCCAAACTGCCTTATTTCATTCGCTTGAAATTGGCTTCTTCCATGGAATTATCTAAAATTAAAAGAAATTCTACATGTAATTTTGGTAAATCAGGATGTGGTGGCTCAGTGGCTAAGAAGCTGAGCTTGTCGATCGAAAGCTCGGCAGTTCAGCAGTTCGAATCCTAGTGCCGTGTAATGGGGTGAGCTCCCGTTACTTGTCCCAGCTTCTGCCAACCTAGCAGTTCGAAAGCACGTAAAAAATGCAAGTAGAAAAATTGGTGGGAAGATAACAGCGTTCCGTGTGCCTTCGGAGTTGAGTCATGCCGGCCACATGACCATGGAGACGTCTTTGAACAGCGCTGACTCTTCGGCTTTGAAACGGAGATGAGCACTGCCCCCTAGAGTCGGGAACGACTAGCACATATGTGCGAGGGGAACCTTTACCTTTTTAATTTTGGTAAACAAAGCTGGCTTTTAAAGTATACATGGTCCTTATGATTTTTTAAAAAAGATTTATATTAAGAAATTGATAAATAAAGCAAGCTTTTCTTCCACTTCCTCAGAAGTATGAGATCAGGATTAGGCATAGAGTAAATCAGCTGATCTTGACAGAAATATGCAAGAACTGTTACATAAGCAAAGAGGGCTGAAACTTTCTTTAAGTAGCAAGATAGTATTCAAAAGTGATTTGAGGAGGAGAGTTAAAGCACAATCAGGCTTCTCAGATTTTATTGTTATAACCTATCTCAATAATGATAATTGTGATCCATCCAAGAAATGACTTACGTTACTGGTATTGCTGTGGGGTCGGGTGGGAGAATCGTTTTATTTTAAGCACCACCTATTTCTCAAACCACTCAACATCTTCATTTAAGAGTATTGTTTTAATTATGACATGTGTATAAACAAATAATAAAGGCAGGACACAAATAAATAACACAGAATAATAATATTACAATGGTGCATGGGAAGATCTGCGAGAAATACCATTTGCCTGCAAGCAAGAAATAAAGGAAGTAATAGAAAGTGAAGAAGCTAAAGGCTCTGGGAATTTAGAATTCAAACTGACAGGCCCCTATCACAAAACTCCCCAGACTTAACAATTGTTAATAAGAAACACAAAAAAACGTCTGGAGAGTGGACATGGAAGTACCTGGAGACAGGAGAATTGAAGAGAAAGAACTGGAGAAGATAACAACATACGAAGACTTACAAACAGAAGTAGAACAATTGTGGAAAAAGAAAGCAAAGATAGTACGAGTACTAATAGACACCTTGGAGGCAATCCCAAAACATCTGGAGCACCGCTTGAACACGATCAGCGCTGACAAAATCTCCATCAGTCAATTGCAAAAAGGCAGCTTTACTTGCAACAGCTTACATCCTGCGACAATACCTTTAACACAGTGACACATCCACATCTGCCTATCCCAGGTACTTGGGAAGAAACCATAGGTGGATTAAAAATGCGCATTACGGACCAAAAGGAGGTTTTGGAAGGTAAGTAGAACAGCGAGTGGGGGGGGGAGGAACAGCTGTGGTGCGCAGTTTAGCTTTGCTAGAAATCCTGCTTTCAAACCGCCCGGCACAGGTGATCATCGGATCGTAGATTTTAACTATCGGTTCGCCCGCACCGGTAGCTTTTTAAAAGCGCAGCACGCATTTGGTTCACACTGCGCATGGGCATGCAGCACACTTTTGGTGAGCATGCGTATGTGCATGCGTGCACGCAGCGTGCATGCAAAGCTAGTGAACCGGTAGCAAACCAATTCAGATTTCACCCCGGATCAATTCCTCAGTATGGTCATGTTTAGAACAGTGGTGAAATCCAAATTTTTTCACTACCGGTTCTGTGGCCGTGGCTTGGTGGGCGTGGTGTAGCTTGGTGGGCGTGGCTTGGTGGGCATGGCTTGGTGGGCGTGGCTTACTGAGCATGGCAGGGGAATGATACTGCAAAATCTCCATTCCCACCCCACTGCAGGGGAAGGATACTGCAAAATCTCCATTTCTACCCAACTCCAGAGGAAGGATACTGCAAAATCTCCATTCGCACCCCACTCCAGGGGAAGGATACTGCAAAATCCCCATTCCCTCCCCGGGAAGGATACTGCAAAATCTCCATTCCCATCCCACTCTGGGGCCAGCCAAAGGTGGCATTTGCCGGTTCTCCGAACTGCTCAAAATTTCTGCTACCGGTTCTCCAGAAACTTTCAGAACCTGCTGGATTTCACCCCTGATTTAGACCCTTAGAATTGCAAGAGGTTGCTCCTACACTGTGGATCTCACCAACCTTGGAGCTGAAAATAATCCATTGTCTTTGGATTTTTTTAAAAAAATTATCTTAGTATTTTGAGTAGGTTTAATTATATCTCGCTTTTATGAGACTATTGTGGTTTTAAATCATGTTTGTAATCATAGTATTATGCTAATTATATTTTAATTAATAATAGGTAATAATTAGTTTTGGTTGCCCATACATCAAGTATATATAAAATATGTCTTTCTGGCATGCAGAGAAAGTCACAAATTCTGCTTCTCGGTGTTCTTTGCTAATGACAGCTTTTCTGAACAGAAGAGTGAAGAATACTTTCTGTAGCTTAAAATAGTTTTTAATTTATAACATCCAAATCATATATGGATAGGATTTTGTGTGTGTGTATGTGTGTGTGTGTTTTCATATCTTTTTGAATCTGAAGGCATGCATTCTCAATGTGTGGCCTAGATTTTCAAACTTTTTCGATAATAGTGATTAATGAAATATATAATTATATCTGTCTCTTTATTTCCGTCTCTTTATTTGTAGCCAACCCCAGACAGAAGATCTGACTGTTATTTCTTCATTACATCTTTATGTTTATGTATGTGAGGAAGAATAGCTGAATGGATTTCTATATGCCATGTTCCAGTGACTATGAGGTGTTTTTCTTCATTTATGGAACATAATGCTCAGGTTTCTCATTATATGACTTGGCAGCAAATCCTGGGCTAACCACCAAAATACTTAACAATTGATTTTAAAAAGGAGTTTTGTGGCCATTTCTATTGGTGACTGTACATAGTCAATTATCTTCCACTGCAAATGTTTTAATTTGCAGTGAAGAGCCTTGGTGGTGCAGCGGACTAAAGTGCTGTTAAGTAGCACTTAGATGCCAGCTGCCTGCAATTACTGCGAGTTCAAATCTCACCAGGCTCAAGGTTGACTCAGCCTTCCATCCTTTCGAGGTAGGTAAAATGAGGACCCGGATTGTGGGGTCAATAAGCTGACTTTGTATAAAAAAGAACACCGCTTGGGGGGGGGAAGCCCTACTAAGCAGGTATATACAAAAAAGTATGAAGGCTATTGCTTAACGCATTGTAAGCCGCCCTGAGTCTCCAGAGAAGGGCGGCATATAAATCGAACCAATAAATAAATAAATAAATAAATAATTAAGATATTTCTAACAGGTGCTCCACGTGCTTCCCCACTCATACTTCAAATCTGAGTTTCCAGATCTCTGCACAGCCCTACTTCCTTTGTAGGAAGAGGTTCCTATAAAGAGGAGTAAGGCAAGAGTTCCCTCCAATGGGCAAACGCAGCCACAGCTTCTCAAAAAAAAACAAACCAAAAAAAATGTACCTTTGGAATAATTTCAACTACGGTGCAACCGAGGAGGAAATAAATCAGCCCAGCTTTCCAACATTACTGTGGGGACACAGAAATTGCTTTCAAAGCGGTGCAAAATCCTTTCGCAAAAATACTCTTTCCAAAACTGCTATCTCATTAAAATGAATACGGGAAGAGATAAACCCAAATTAAGGTAGGATGGGGAGAAAGGAGAGAGGGATGATTCTTTGATTTAGCTCAGGGGTCAGCAACCTGCGGCTCTGGAGCCGCATGCAGCTCTTTCACCCCTCTGCTGCGGCTCCCTGTCACTCAAAATATGCGTCGCAACTGCCAATTTATTTATTTATTTATTTATCATATTTCTATACCGCCTTTCTCCCGTAAGACTCAAGGCGGTGTACAACCAAGAAGAATACAGACATATAAACATCATAAAATTCAATGAGCGACACCCGCCGGCACGCGATTTATTGAGCTTTTCAACCCCCGGTAGGCCCACCATGGATAAATCCAAGAAAAGAAAAGTTTCAGAAGAAAACAAAAAGTTTAATTCAACTAGATATACTAGTTTTGTGGCCGCTCAAGAAATAGTCAGGCACCGGAAGGGTTTTGTGGCTCCCGGTGTTTTTTTTCTGTGGGAAATGGGTCCAAATGGCTCTTTGAGTGTTTAAGGTAGCCGACCCCTGATCTAGCTTAATAATTTACTTATAATATCAAAACAGTGACCCTTTCTCATATTCACTAATCCAGGGGTCTCCAACCTTGGCAATTCAGCCAGCTTTGTTGAGGAACTCTGGGAGTTGAAGTCCACAAGTCTTAAAATTGCCAAGGTTGGAGACCCCTGCACTAATCCATCATTCGCCTTATATATTTAACACTCAGTATAGTGACTTTGCTGTAGATTTTAACAACTTGCTCTTTTAAGGAATCGTTTTTATATCTAAATCAAATTGTTTAATTTGTGTTTACTATCCACATTTATGCTATAAAGTATTTATTTCAGAAAAAAAATAATATATTTTAAAACTATGGAACATTTTTGAAATCAGGAAGACGTATCCACTCAAATATAAATCCCGCCGAATTTAACAGAAACTTTCTATCAAGAGTGTGTTATAGAGGATTACAACTTTGTATTAGAATCTTGTACTTGTGTTTTGAGAAACGTGAACCCTCTTCTCATCAAGTTTTATAAATCTTTGGCCAACAGCTTCTGCCCAGTCATCATTCCTTTAAAAAAAATAGGTAATTATCTGTACTTGTGCTAAGAAGAATTATATCAGGATCTTCCTTAAATGACTAGGTTATTATCAGTTACATGTTTGTGTTAAGTAAACTCAAGCTAATTAATTTTGTTTTAACAGATTAACAGAGTTAGAAGGGACCTTATAGGTCATGTAATCCAATCCCCCACTCAAGCAGGAGACCCTACACCATTTCTGACAAATGGCAGTCCAGTCTTTTCTTGAAAGTCTCCAGTGATGAAGCTCCCACAACTTCCAAAGGAAACTTCTGTTCCATTGGTTGATTGTTCTCGCTGTCAGAAAATTCCTCCTTATTTCCAGGTTGAATCTCTCCTTGGTCAGTTTCCATCCATTATTCCTTGTCTGGCCTTTGGGTGCTTTGGAAATATTTTTTAATATTATTTTTTTATAATAATATAATATTTATAATAATATAATTTTTATAATATTTGTTATATTATCTTTAAAATATTATCTAAATTTCTATCAGCCGTGAATGAATGCAATTCACAGCTGTTGCGATAAAAGAGGTTTTGGGGACTACTCGTGTGTTTTAATGACTCAGTAAGCCTAGATCACAACAGCTCTCTCATCAGTTATAGCATTACCTCTTCTTGCTTTTATGCGACTGTTTTATTATGTATTGTATTATTATCTTGACAGTCTGTTCTTGCATACTATTTTTATTTTGGTGCCCTTTGGCTGTAATGGAGAGCTCATTCAAGAGAAACCTGTAAAAGCACTCCTATCATTCACTCTAAATATGTTCCATAAATTGGAATTGTCCATGTGTTCAGATGAAGGAGCTGAACGGATAAAAGTTGGCAGAGATACCAACTGTGACTTCTGTTGGCAGTAATAAATAACACAAAGATGGTTTTGCAACATATACAATTGCATCCCCAATGTTTATTAGCCGTGAATGCATTCTGAATAGGAAAGTCACAAAGAGAGTCAGATCTGAGCACCCTCGTCTTGGGTAAAGGACTGTGTGTGTGTGTGGGGGGGGAATCGTTGGTTCTTGCATAGCAACTCCTCGTTCAATCACTATTTGAAGTGATGATGGCACTGAACAAGTAGTATTTATGACTGGCCCTTGAAGTTCCAGCTGACAACAGCATCCCTACAATCATACGATCATGATCATGGTAACTTGGCAACTGTTTGCAATTATGACCTTGCAAGCAAAGCAAAGTCAATGGGGAAGATGGCAGGAGGTCACAAGTGGCAACTGTGTGATGTCTCATGATGGCACAGGATTTGCTTAATGATGGCAACTGGAAGTGCTGGAACTGCCGGTTCTGCCCCAGCTACGGACCACAAAGAACGCAGCACACACGAAGTCCGTACAAACCTTAGTTTACTAATTAAGGACTACTAATGAGCTTTCTTAGTAGCTGTTCGAACATAAGTACAGTTTAAATCAGTCTTTTCTGAACAAGGGCTGTTCATTTAACTTCATTAACAGCCGACAAGAATCCAAGGAACAATAACTCCATTCTGAGGCACCGTAATCTTACTGTGGTTGGCAGAATGCCCAGAAGCAATTTGCAGGAAAAATGACAAGAGAGAAGCAAGAGCTGATCAGACGTTTCTGGAGTCAATACGCAAAGGAATATAAACGAAGTTGTTTCCTGCAAATTGCATCAGTCGTCATCCTTCCTTAAATAGGCTAGGGGAGTGGCCAATTAGTCCCTTACTCTCAAGGAGACTTCCTCCTAAGGAGCCATTCCTGCCTTTTGGCAGTTCTGCACGCCTGTGCATTGAGAAGAGGCTCCTCCTCTTCATCCTCTTCACTTAAAGGAGCTTCTGGAGGCCCTGGCTGAATCCCTGCCTCTGGCACCACATCTTCTCCAGCCTCCTCATTGTCTGACTCGAGCGCCAGCTGCACAGGCTGCTGGCAAAACACCACACCAGCCTCCTCACTGCCGGAATCAGCTACCAGCTGCACAGGCCGCTGGTGGGCCACAACATTACCACTGGTGCAATCAGGATCAGAATAGATCTGGGAGGGACCTTGGAGGTCTTCTACTCCAGCCCACAGCTCAAGCAGGAGATCCAGGGGTGGGATTCAACTTTTTTTACTACCAGTTCTGTGGGTGTGGCTTGCTGGGTATGGCAGGGGAAGGATACTGTAAAATCTCCATTCCCTCCCCAATCCAGGGGAAGGTTACTGCAAAATCCCCATTTCCTCCTGATCAGCTGGGACTCAGGAGGCAGAGAATAGATGGGGGCGGGGCCAGTCAGAATTTTTACTACCGGTTCTCCGAACGACTCAAAATTTCCGCTACCGGTTCTCCAGAACTGGTCAGAACCTGCTGAAATCCACCTCTGGTCTAGGGCCTTTTATACCATCTTTGGTGAAAGCAGAACCCCAAACCTTCTGAATCGGCGTATTTGCAAAAGCTACGTTGGCTCTCACAACTGTGTCAACCTCAAGGCAGGTTTTTCACAATAGCTGAAAATCAATGGTAAGTCTGCGTGTTTGTGTGCGTGTGTATTTGTTTGCTTGTTTGTCTCAAAGGTGCTTTCCCCCCTGCCCCCCCAAAAAACACGTTTTGCTTCTCATCCAAGACGCTTCTTCGGTTCTAACTAAACCACTCAGTTCACTTCTCTGAACTTCAGTTAGAACCGAAGAAGCTTCTTGGCTTGAGGAGTGAGTGAGGCACAGCAAGGACTGGGGAGGGAATGTGAGGAAGGTGCAGCTATGGTCAGGGAGAGTCTGTGGGGTTGTGCAAGAGACATTGAAAGGTCAAGGATGGTACTGCCAGGGTCAGGGACAGTGCACAGGAGGCACGATGAGTGTTGAGAATGGTGTGTGAAGGTGCAAGCAAAGCATGGCAAGAGTGAGGGAAGGAGGCAGCTCGTGACTTCAGTGAATTCTACAAAGAGTCCTGCATCTGGGACTTTCTGAAACTATTGTCTCATCTCCTTCTGCACAATCCCCCATAAAGAAGTTTTCTGGTTCATTGGAAGTGAGAGGTGACTCTTCGAGGAAGAAGACACCACTTGTTTCCTTCAAGACAGCCAGTACTACTTAAAAGAGGAATTATGGGACAGCTCTTGAATTCAACCACACCAGAGGTGGTATTCAGCAGGTTCTGACCAGTTCTGGAGAACCGGTAGCGGAAATTTTAAGTAGATCGGAGAACCAGTAAATACCACCTCTGACTGGCCCTGCCCCCATCTATTCTTGTTGTGGCCCGTCAGAGGCCTGTGCGGATTGTAGCTGATTCTAACAGCGAGGAGGCTGGTGTGGTGTTGCGCCAGCAGCCTGTGCAGCTGGCACCTGAGTCAGACAATGAGGAGGCTGGAGAAGATGTGGTGCCAGAGGCAGGGATTCAGCCAGGGCCTTCAGAACCTCCAGAAGCTTCCATAAGTGAAGAGGACGAAGAGGAGGAGCCTCTTCTCAATGCACGGGCGCGCAGAGCTGCCAAAAGGCAGGAGTGGCTTCTCAGGAGGAGGTCTCCTCGAGAGTAAGGCTTGGGGCTAACTGGCCACTCCCTTAGCCTATTTAAGGAGGAACACCGACTGAAGCAATTTGTAGGGAACAACTTTAGTTCACTCTACTTCGCGTCTGGATTCTCTGCACATTGCTTCTGGGTTTTCTGCCAACCTTCATAAGATTGTGATTACTTTATCTTTGGTTTCTTGTAGGCTGTTAAGAAAAGTTTATTAACAGCCTTTGTTTTGAAAAAGTGAGTTATTTTAATAAATTAAGTTTTGTACAAACTTTGTGTGTGCTGTGTTCTTTGGGATCCGTAGCTGGGGCAGAACAATTCTCTGCCTCCCGAGTCCCAGCTGATTGGGAGGAAATGGGGATTTTACAGTAGCCCACCAAGCCATACCATGCCCACCAAGCCACACCCACAGAACCAGTAGTAAAAAATTTTGAATCCCACCACTGAACCATACCAAAGATGCTGGTTGCCCCAAAAAAACAGAGCAGCATGGATCCAGTCTATATATGCTGCAAATTATAGAAGTTGAAATCTAGCACATCAGAATAGAAACCAGTCATGGAGAGGAAATTGCCAAAGTTTTTGTTTCTGTTTTGTTTTAGTTTTGTAACGTTGGCATGTTGTTTATAACTTATAAAGTACTCCAAAGAACTTTTAATAGAAAATTTCAAAACAGATACAAAATGTAGAGCAAGAAAGAGTTTTTGTTTTTAAAAAACACGATTCTTTTGTTTATTAAAGGCAATGCAGCAAAATAGGGCAAGAACAAATACATTTTGAGACTAATGCAGTAGTAAGCTTGTCTTACTCTTAATAGCATCAAGATTGCTGCCACCTCGATATCAAATCTAGTGCTTTAATAACCCAAACTCAATATTGGGATCCATGCTCTAAAAAGAGAATACAACTGTACAATTGATATTTATTTGTAGAACTCATTCCCTGCTCGGGAGTTGTTTGTTGAGAATGTAAAAATGACTTATGAAAACTAGAGATGCTTTAATAAAACTTAACACCTTTACAGGATGAACAAACGAATGCAATCTTATTGGTATGGATAAAACATGACACTTTGACCTAAATTCTACAGAAGCATTTTTGAGCTATAAACTAATATTCTACCAAAGGGGAAAAGGACAATTGCAATGATAAAATCAGCTATAAACTGATTCGTTAATTTCATGTCAACATGGACCTTCTATCTCATGCTCTCTTTTTATCACATTTAAGTGGGAGCTGAAATCATTTTAGGCGTTACCGGGTAAAACAGAGGATTGTGTTTATCCAGAATTGAAAAGAGAGATGAAAACAAAACTTTTGCTACTTGCCACTCTATAGGGCAATGAAAGTATAAGTTACTAAATTGCTTATTTGCAACTCAGAAAAGCATGTAAGTGGGTGCATATCAGCATTTATTTATTTTGTGGTTCGATTTATATGCTGCCCTTCTCCGGAGACTCAGGGCGGCTTACAATGCATTAAGCAATAGCCTTCATACTTTTGTATATACCTGCTTAGTAGGGCTTTTGGGCCCCCCCAAGCGGTGTTCTTTTTTATACAAAGTCAGCTTATTGACCCCACAATCTGGGTCCTCATTTTACCTACCTCGAAAGGATGGAAGGCTGAGTCAACCTTGAGCCTGGTGAGATTCGAACTTGCAGTAATTGTAGGCAGCTGGTGTTACTTAACAGCACTTTGATCTGCTGTGCCACCAAGGCTCTTTTTAGAGTGGCTACTTGCCACTCTATAGGGCAATGAAAGTATAAGTTACTAAACTGCTTATCTGCAGCTCAGAAAAGCATGTAAATGTAAGTGGGTGCATATCAGCATATAAATATAGCGAAAAAAATTTAGTTTGCTTTTTTTGAAGAGGAAGCAAAAGATCATCTTTTAAGATTAAGATGATTTAATCTCTCCATGATGGTGGCTAAGTGCCAATTGAGCTTTTTGGGCAATGCCAAGAAAAATAATGACCACGGGACATGACTTGAGAACAATTGAAATGAATTACATGTTGTTAGAATACTTCAAAATATTTACAGACTATTACAAGATATATCTGATTGATTGATTGATTCATTCATTCATAAAATGTTTGCAAACAACTGGGATGCTACAAAGAATATATGGATAGAGAATAATATATTCATAGAAATAAAAGAGGTCATTGAGTTGAACCCCCTGCTCATTTATATCCCTGACAAATAGCTGCTTAGATTCTTGGGCAGGGGGTTGGACTAGATTGATTGATTGATTGATTGATTGATTGATTCGATTTATATGCCGCCCTTCTCCAGAGATTCAGGGTGGCTTACAATGCGTTAAGCAATAGCCTTCATACTTTTTTATATACCTGCTTAGTAGGGCTTTCGGGCCCCCCCAAGCGGTGTTCTTTTTTATACAAAGTCAGCTTATTGCACCCACAATCCAGGTCCTCATTTTACCTCCCTCGGAAGGATGGAAGGCTGAGTCAATCTTGAGCCTGGTGAGATTCGAACTTGCAGTAATTGCAGGCAGCTGGCAGCTAAGTGCTACTTTAACAGCACTTTAGTCCACTGCTCCACCAAGGCTCCTATAGATGACCTGCATGACCCCTTCCAACTCTGTTAATCTGTTAAATTTCTGCTTTCTACCTCCTCACCACGCTCTCCTCCAACACCAGCTGGAATTGAATGTGGAAGGAGAACCAATACAACACTATGCCTCCAATTCCCAACCCCCTCAGCAAGTCCCCAAGAATACCTCGGTCAATGATACTGAAAACTGCTGAGATATCAAGGAGGATCAGGATGGATGCCTTACAGCAGTGATGGCTAACCTTCTTGCCGTCGTGTGCCAACCCCTCCACCCCCACCTGCGCTCCCCCACTCCCTGCTTTTGGCACGCAACGGCAAAAAGGTTACCGATGGGCCTAGTAGGCCCATTTTCACACTTCCCAGACTCCAGAGGCTTTCTTGGAGCCTGGGGAGGGCAAAAACAGCCTCCCCCACCCTCCCGCAGGCCCTCTGGAAATGGCCATTTCCCAACTTCCGATGGGCCCAGAAGGCCTGAAAATCAGCTGGCCGACACACGCATGCACACTGGGGCTGAGCTAGGGCAACGCTCGCTTGCCCACAGATATGGCTCTGCGTGCCACCTGTGGCACGCGTGTCGTAGATTCGCCATCGTGGCCCTACAGTATTTCCATCCCGCACCTGCACCTTCTATAGGTCATTGACAGATGCAACCAATCCAGACTGAAAGCGTCCAGATAAAAGGCTAGGGACTTTGGGAGCGCCAAGCTGGCCATGTTCTCAATAGGCCTCCCTAAAAAAGGAAGGTTGGAGATGGGACGGATATCGTCCATTTGTGTGGATTCAATTATGGCTTCTTGAATAAAGGATTGGTTGTCCCTTCTTCGAGATTCAGCAGAATAACTGCCTCTCTCAAGGATGCATTTACCACATACAACACTTCCTTGGAAGGCATGTCCAGATAGGAAAGGCATGGATCTTAAAACATGGATGACTGTACCTCAAGAAGCCTGTTCACTTCCTCAGGACAAACGAATTAACTTCCTCTCTTCTAACTGGACAAGATCGTACCAGTTGATGCTCCACAGGGCCCCTTCCTCAACCAGGATGGACTGGGTCCTCTTAAATAGAGGATGAGAGTTGTATCCTTTCAGGTACTTTGAAACGGGGGTGAAATCCAACAGGTTCTGACAGGTTCTGGAGAACCGGTAGCGGAAATGTTGAGTAGTTCGGAGAACCGGTAAATACCACCTCTGGCTGGCCCTAGAGATTTTGCAATATCCTTCCCCCAGGAGTTGAGAGGGAATGGGGATTTTGCAGTATCCTTCCCCTGCCACGCCCGGTAGGGAAAAATTTTGGGTTTCACCCCTGCTTTGAAAGCTAGTATCATATACTCCTGTCTGATCATTTCAAGGTTAAACATTCCCAGCTACTTTAATCTCTGTCAAAGAGCTTAGTTTCTACTTCCCTGTTCTTTCCCAGTCTTTCTTTGAATGTGTTTCCATTTCTTTGAATAGTTTTTAAAAGCATTATGCTTTAAGAAATTTTGAAATGAATACAGAACTCAAGGTGAGGTCTGAACAAAGCAGAATAAAGACTACAGCAAAATGAGTCTTGAGTAGCTCTGCATTTTCATATTCAGGATTTTGGAGCAGCTGGCATTCTGATCAATTTCTTTGTTATGTATCTAAATAAGTCCTTTTTGTTGTTTTTAGGATGCTTAACCAAAGCTCATTCTAGTTTATAGGTTGCCTGACATCATCTTTGCAACTCCAGATAATTATACATGTCTCTTCCTTCAAGTCATGACCCTCTTTCCATTTTTTGCATGTATCCTTTTTTATCTCAACACCTTGGCAAACATTTTGTATAGCTTCATTAGCTTTTTCTAATGTCATCCTTTTCCCCTCTTCATTGGGATTGTTTAGTATCTCGTTTAGGAATTCACACCCCGACGTGAGCTCCTTTTCTTATTACCTTCTTCTGCCATCATGTCGTACTCATCATGATTTTCATGTAATTAAAATCTGCTTTTTCAAGTCCAATATATACACCTGACTTGACTACATTCACAGATAATTCCTCTTAAAATCTAGCATGATGTGGTCACTTTTCTACAAGGTGCCTGGTACTTCTACTTGCTCAACTAATTATTATTGTTCTCTTTTGATTGGTATCAAATCGAATGCAGCTAATCTTCCAGTACTTTTCTCTATTTACTTGTGGGGAAAGTTGTCAGTAAATCAAATCGGGAATTTTCCGGAAAGACCCAAGTGTTATCAATATGAACTTCGCCATTATTATGGCATAATCCTGCTTTGAAAGAAACACAAATTGCTCTCAGAAGACATCAGTAACATCTTCTCAACGATTGGGTACACAATAATAGATACCAGCAGTAGCAATGTTTTCATTCGTTCCTCAATTTATTTTGATCCACAGCTTCCATTTTTATATCTCATATACTGAGTATTAGCATTGAGAGGGCATGGATCAGTGGTGGAATTCAAATTTTTTTACTACCGGTTCTGTGGGTGTGGCTTGGTGGGCGTGGCAGGGGAAGGATACTGTAAAATCTCCATTCCCTCCCCAATCCAGGGGAAGGTTACTGCAAAATCCCCATTTCCTCCTGATCTGCTAGGACTTGGGAGGCAGAGAATAGATGGAGGCGGGGCCAGTTCAGAATTTTTACTACTGGTTCTCCGAACTACACAAAATTTCTTCTACCGGTTCTCCAGAACTGGTCAGAACCTGCTGAAACCAATCACTGGCATGGATGTCCTGGGTTTTTTCATTGTGTAATTTATAAGGTCTTCAACAGTAACTTTCCCACTTCTAGTGTACAGTCTTTTTCTGAAGTCTTTCAGAGTGCTCAACCCTCACAGGATTCAGTTTAAAGCTTTCCTAATTACTCATAGTACTGAACTCATTCAGTGTCCCAAAATTCGTTTCGATCCTACTTAGATGTAACATATCCACAACCACAGCTCTTCCTTTCAATTTCTTATAGGCCTTATAGAGCGCTGCTTCCGCTATCAGTCTTTTTTGTTTCTTGAGCCTACAAATCTTTATTCTAGCTCAGGGGTTCCCAAACTTGGCAGCTTTAAGACTTGTGGACTTCGACTCCCAGAATTCTCCAGCCAGCTATGCTGGCTGG
>WNWU01000075.1:582873-605114 GCA_012654045.1 Ptyas mucosa
TCTCTCTCTCTGTCTCTCTCTCTCCCATGTGCCTTTTTGCCCATGTGGTCCTGTCCACCATTAAACCATCTTTTCAAGCAGTCTCCCTGTTTCCAGTGTCTTTCTCCCCACTTGGAACTGAACCCCAGATGGACATTTCTTCCAACACACCCAACATGAGAATTTCCTCTCCTCCTCTTCCTCCAATTTACAGTCAACCTGTTAATGAGCCTCCTTGCCTTTTGTGGCAGGTTATCTCTGATTTCATAGCCTCTTGGGATTTTGAGTTCTGTGGACAGCTTCACATTTGGTTTAAAATTATAGGCTGAGTAGATCTTCTCTTCTATTATTGTGCTGTCAATCTTGTATTAACACATTATAATATGGTACACTGAGTGCATCTGTTCTGTATATCACAAGTTCTAATTGTCATTTGTTGAATCATTTTGTTTTTATGCATTTGTTACGCAATTATTTCACACAAGGTGGCTCAAGTGTTGATTACTATAGACTGTTTAAAGAGATCAAAGTAAACCCTATCAACATTCTGCAGCTTTAAAGCATATACCGACCTCTCTCCTAAATGCACACTTTGAATAAGGTTGAATAAATAGGCTGTAGTAATCCTTCCTCTTCTTGGAGCAATGGAATATGTTTGTCTGAGATGGTTAAGTTTCTGGTCAGAGCATAAATAATACTACGGGTAAGAAATGACACTTCTACCATGCCTACTCATGCAAAGAAGTTCTTAAAAAAGACATTAGCAGTTCAGCTTAGCGTACTCCAACAATACCTCTCGATATGCCAGATTTCTTAATATTAGAGAGCAAAAGTTTCTATTAGCTAGCAAATAGAATATTTTGAGAAATTTGGATAGCACAGACATGAATGGTTTCAACTTCATCTGGATGCTGGATTATACCCTGTTTTCCCCAAAATAAGACATTATCCCCTGATAATAAGCCCAATTGGGCTTTTGAACGCATGGCAATAAAGCGAAGTGCTTATTTCAGGGTTCAAAAAATATAAGACAGGGTCTTATTTTCGGGGAAACATGGTAGCTGGTAAAAATTTCTCCGAAGAAGAAGATCCTCTTCTTCTGTACTCTGAACAGTTGCTCTTTCTGAGTAGATCGATCGATCAATCAATCGATAGAATTTTTTATTGGCCAAGTGTGATTGGACACACAAGGAATTTGTCTTTGGTGCATATGCTCTCAGTGCAGTAGTGGGTTGCCCCTGGTTCGGACCGGTTCGCAAGAACCGGCAGTAAAACTGGATGAATCCTTGCCTCTGGCATCACATCTTCTCCAGCCTCCTCATTGTCTGACTCGAGCGCCAGCTGCACAGGCTGCTGGCGCAGCACCACACCAGCCTCCTCGCTGTCGGAATCAGCTACTAACTGCACAGGCCGCTAACGGGCCACAACAATTTAATACTCTTTGACTTTGTTGAAGATCAAGTTGTTGGTTCCTCAAAAGGTACGCACAGACTAAGTTTATTCTTGCTGCTTGAATTGGTTCACTCTGTTGTACAATGTGGTTTTTCCTTCCCTTTTTGTTTGTGGCTTGTCAATCAAGCAGGAGTAAAGGAGGAGGAGGAGGATGAATGTCATCAACTTTCCAAGTATATCAGTGGAAGTAAAAGTAAAGCCAAACATATTCCAGAAAGGAGACGGCCTCAATTCTAAGTGAGTATGGCTACAATCTATAGAATCCTCTGAGGAAGTCGTCAAATGTAATGATAAAAAGAGAAATGTGGAAGAGTAGGTAAAAAAGTATTGCCATAAATTGCAGCTTAAAAACATTGCTGTGAGTAAATTGCTTTTTAACAAGCAGGCGAGCTCTATCAATAGCATCTACCGTATGTTTTTATAAAGTGCAGAAATATGTTTTTAAGAGGCCAGTAAATAAAGTTCCTATCGATTTGATCTCAAGTGTAATCTGTTTTTCTGTCTGCCACCAACACTGGTAATAAAGCAGAATCATGTAATACGGCATTTCAGCTAATGCGACTATACATCAACACAGGGACTGCATGTTTGCTGGTGATCTATCATCTTCTATTGGGATTGCTTAGCTGCAGAATTTATAAACTTGCTCCAAATTGATGCAATGTTCAATCTTCTTTTCCAATTTATTTTTGGTTGAGCAAAGCAATATTGAGGTGTTTGCAAGACAAGGAGTATTACCAACCTATCCAGATGTTTTCAGTCTAAGTTGAACTTCTTATCGAGCAGCCGTGTATCCATCATTGAAGGAATCGTAGTTGGCAACAGGAGAAGTTTTTGACAAATTAATATTCTCTGCTCATGAAAATTACAATGTTATCTCAGAGATTTGGTTTTTTTAAAAAAAACTTGGCCATTTTGGCTATTTCATCAGAGATTGAAAACTGGAGTATTACGTCTTACATCTACAGTATATAAACCGTGGGAGCGTAAGTAATATTAATCCATTCGGTACACAAGTTGGTTTAAGCAAAAAAACAAGCATAGCTGAAACTTTTGGAATAACTATATTTACAATAAAATGCAATTCTGTTAATGTTGCTTTTCCAAAAATCACCAATGTGTAATAAGGAACAGTTGTCCAAGATATTCTAGTTAAACAAATATGCCCATCCTTAAAATACGTGACATGCAGTAGATTCCTCTTACAGAATTAATATAATATGCGCTTCCAATCTAACTGACATTTCCAAAGTGGAGACAGGGATAGTCTACATTTCTTATTTATCTAAAAATGTATTTCCTCATTGTTATGGTAAAAAAACAACTTAAACCATTAGTAATTTAGATCTGAATCTTGATAGCAATCTTATTTTTTCCAGTATCACAATACTTCGCTAATATTCATCAATCTTATTCTTATAGTTAGAAGAATATCTACTGAGTCCATTGGAAGATTCTCCATCTGTGATTTACAGAAATATGTTCCATTCCACTCTACTTATATTATTTATTTATTATTTTATTTTTAAATATTTGTTTATTATTACTATTTTATATTTTTCATTTCATTACTAGCACTTCATGAAGTAGCTGAACAGTTGTCATAATTCAACACTCAATACAGCTATAAACAGTTTTAACAGCAATAAGTTTGTTTCTTTTTTTAAAAAAAGTAGGTAAATTACAAAACATTAATTGCAAATTACAAATCGTTATACTATTATTCTGGGAACATTCCAGCAGAAAAACCCATAAGCGCATTGTAATAATTTAAACACTACATATAGCTATTTCCAGATATTTGGAAGAAGTGAGGTATCTGTAGTCGGTATACCCATCAATTTCAGTGTGAGTGATCTACAAGGATATTTTTAATATTTTGCAACATGCTGCGCAACTTATCTCAGGCTTAAGAATTCATCAGCTTAACTGCACCACCCTTTATACATATATTCATCCAATTGAATTTACCCGGTTTCCCCCCAAATAAGACATCCCCCGATAATAAGCCCAATCGGGCTTCTGATTGCATGGCAATAAGGCTAAGCGCTTATTTCAGGGTTCAAAAAAATATAAGACAGGGTCTTATATTCGGGGAAACATGGTAGCAGTCAGGGCAGCTGCAGATTGATATGAAATAAGATGTACCCACATCTTTGGATAATTCAAAAGTCAATTCTTTGTTATTTTGAATTATAGAATATGGTCGTTATTTAAGATTTAATCTTCAATTCAATTTACAGACTGGGACTGATAAAAACTTAACAGTGCAAGTCCTAACCAGGGACCTAAGAGCTGTTAAGGTAACATCTGAGTATATAGACAATCCCCAGTAAGGTGTGGGGTTTTTTTTGCAAAGTCAGAATACCAAGCTCAAATATAGTAAGCTCAACATTTCCATATATCTAGGTCAGTGGTGCGTTGCCCCCGGTTCACCCCAGTTCAGGCAAACTGGTAGCAGCGGCAGCAGGAGGCTCTGCCCACCCACCTGGATGTCATCAAATATGATCTGCACATGCGCAGAAGTAGTGCGGGCACGAGCAAACCAGTAGCAAAGGTAAGTGAAGCCTACCCCTGATCTAGGTAGCCATTTGGGTATTATTCCAAGGGCTCCCATTACTATTGGTGCAACCATTGATTTCTTCAACTTCAGTCTGCTCAACTTCAATGTGCAAATCATGATGATAAGCATATGGTGTTGTTACATTTGGCTGCCAAGGTGCTAGCTCTGTCGTGGTACATACTCATGTGCTTCCCAAGATATACCACATAAGGGTGAGCTAGTTTCGCACCAAAAAGATAATAGGCTCTTCTTGCAGCCTCACCCAAGGCCCGCTCCTTCCACCAGGAGTCACCTTGCAAATGAGTGTTGCAACCAGGAAGGTTCAGGGCCAGCAGGAATCTGACTGCCTACATGGAGGACCAATTCGTCTTCCCACCGAAGTGGTACCTATTTATCTACTCGCATAGAACATGCTTTCAAACTGCTAGGTGGACAGAAGCTGAGGCAAGTGATGGGAGTTCACCCTGCCACACGGTGCTCAAACAACTGGAACAGAGACCATCTTCAGCAGGGGTGTCAAGCTGGCAGCCCATAGGCTGGATGCATTGCATGCAGGCCACGCCCACCCCAGCTCCGCAAAGGCAAAAAAACATTGCAATACATCACGGTACGTCACGTGATGCGATCGAGTTTGACAGCCGTGATTTTCAGCATCATTAAGCCACTATGCCAACATGCCTTTTAGAATATGATTAGCTAATTGATTAAGCAATTCAGTTCAAATCATCTCAGCCATCAAAAAAGTAAGACGATAATTTGGGCCCAAAAGAGAATCTACTATTAATATATAAATTAAAAAAGGAGTTAAAATTCAGGGATGTCTCCTCCTACGAGGCTGACGATTTACCAAAACATGACCAAGAGAAAGTCTGTATGACGAATTCCAGTAGGGTATGTTACACTTGTCTCCACCAGAAAAACCAAGCATCAAAATCAATATTGAAGAATCTCCCCTGAGACAGCTTGCTTTCTGCTTATTTATATAAAAGATTGGTACAGCCACCTACCTTACGTAACCTTATGTATCATGACACTGAACAGCTCACAGACAACAATAAAACCAGAAAAAAGCAAAGAAACAACAAAAACCACCCCAAAACAAAACTCAATCAAACCAGAGGTGGGCTTCAGATCCTTTAGCAATGGGTTTGCTGCCCCGTTGCTCGGTGGGTGTGGCCATGATGGGCGTGGCCTAGTCAGTCACCTGCACAACAGTGATGGGGGCATTTTTTGCCCTCCCCAGGCTCTGGAGGCTTTTCTTGAGCCTCCGGGAGGGTGAAACCTGCTTCCCCTGGCGTCCGGAGGCCCTTTGGAGGCTGGAAACAGGCCTATTTCCAGACTCCCGGAACCTCCTATAGGCCCCCTTTTTTTCCCTCCCAGACTCTCTGCGCAGCCTCTGCACTTACCTGGAATGATGAATGGGCCACGTGGAGACTCCTGGGAGGGTGGGGTGGGCGTGGCCAGCCAGGGGTGGTATTTGGGGGTTCGCCAAATCCTGGCAATACTTGGCTAGAGGATCGCCCGAACCCTGCCGAACCACCCCTGAATCAAACCCTTCCCAACACCCCAAACATGGTGCATACCCATGTATGCAAACAAAATGTAGTGTTTCCTTGGGCTCTAGCCTCAGAGTTCCCCAAGGGCCAGGTCTTTACAGCTTTTTGGAAGGCTATAAGGGCAAAAAGTTGAGCACCAAAGGATGGAGGCCTTTGAACTCTGGTGCTGGAGAAGATTCCTGCGAGTCCCTTGGACTGCAAGGCGATCCAACCGGTCAGTGCTAGAGGAGATCAACCCTGACTGCTCTTCAGAAGGCCAGATCCTGAAGAGGAAACTCAAATCCTTTGGCCACCTGATGAGAAGGAAGGACTCCTGCGAGAAGAGCCTCATGCTGGGAACGATTGAGGGCAAAAGAAGAAGAAGGGGACGGCAGAGAACGAGGTGGCTGGATGGAGTCACTGAAGCAGTCGGCGTGAGCTTAAATGGACTCCAGAGGATGGTAGAAGACAGGATGGCCTGGACGAAGATTGTCCATGGGGTCACAATGGGTCGGACATGACTTCGTGACCAGGGGATAGTGCTACATTCTGACAACAATAGGATATCTCATGGGGATTATGTTGTTAAAAATACACAAAAGAGCTCAACTGCCACCCTCAAATTCCTTAAAACAAGAGGAGGCAGGAAAAAAGAAAAGCGCCAGAGTGAACTAGATAATCCCGCTGAAGCAGGATGGAATTTATATCAGAGATCAGCGGCTGGATGTTGAGTCCTGCCTTGGTGCAGCAGGAGTCAAAATTCATTGGACGATGATCTGTGCCATAAACTTAATGAGCAGCTACCGTGTTTTCCCGAAAATAAGACCCTGTCTTATATATATTTTTTTGAACCTCAAAATAAGCGCTCAGCCTAATTTTCAGAGAGGTCTTATTATTTTGGGATGCGTGGAGCGAGAATGGGCTCCTCTTGTCGTCTTACCTGATTTCCAGCTCTGTCTCCCTAACCCTAACCAGAGGAAATGGCGGGGACCACTTGCGCATGCATTTAAATATTTTCGGGGAGGGCTTATTTTTTTGGGAGGCTTATTTTAGTGCATGTACGCAAAAGCCCGATTGGGCTTATTATGAGGGGATGTCTTATTTTCAGGGAAACAGGGTAGTTTGCCATATCAGAATGCTCTGTAATATAGTCTTCCACATACTAACCAGTGGTGAAATCCAATTTTTTTTAAACTACAGGTTCTGTGGGTGCGGCTTGGTGGGCGTGGCTTGGTGGGCATGGCAGGGGAAGGATACTGTTAAATCCCCATTCCTTCCCCACTCCTGGAGGAAGGATATTACAAAATCTCCATTCCCACCCCACTCCAGGGGAAAGATACTGCAAACTCCCCATTCCCTCCCCACTCCTGGAGAAAGGATATTGTAAAATCTCCATTCCCACCCCACTCTGGGGCCAGCCAGAGGTGGTATTTGCCGGTTCTCTGAACTACTCAAAATTTCCACTACTGGTTCTCCAGAAGCTGTCAGAACCTGCTGGATTTCACCCCTGATACTAACCATTTATGTTCCCCTACATCCATTTAATGTAGCTACCCCTTCTCTTAGATTACACATAGTCCTTGACTTATAAAAGAGCCTTGGTGGCACAGCAGACTAAAGTGCTGTTAAGTAGCACCAGCTGCCTGCAATTACTGCAAGTTCGAATGTCACCAGGCTCAAGGTTGACTCAGCCTTCCATCCTTCCGAGGTAGGTAAAATGAGGACCCGGATTGTGGGGGGAATAAGCTGACTTTGTATAAAAAAGAACACTGCTGGGGTGGGGGCGAAAACCCTACTAAGCAGGTATATACCAAAGTATGAAGGCTACTGCTTAACGCATTGCAAACCGCCCTGAGTCTCTGGAGAAGGGCAGGATATAAATTGAATGAATGAATGAATGAATGAATGAATGAATGAATGAATAAATAAATAATAATTAAATAAATTTAATGACTGTTCCCAATCACCATGACTTTGGGTGCTTCATAACTCATAAACTGCTTCCATCCGTCATAAGATCTCGTGCCAACCTACCCACCCCTGCTCACATGACCACTTGATAAACTCTTTGCCAAGTGCCCTGGGATCATAGTTGTAGTCTTTTTAAATTAATTGCCTCTTGATATAAAGCGGGTTAGATATATTTAAGTAAATCAATTACTTAAAATCACCCTGAACTTGAAATCTCAAAGCCATATTTTTCATGCTTTATTTCATTATACTTCTTCCTTTGCCCGATATACATTTTAAAATATATTATCACGTTCTCCAAACCTTAGCACTTTATGTATTTGTCATTGTAATTCAAGAGATGCTTATCTGGAAATCTACCAAGTTATTTGGAGAAATTAAAAAGCGAGCCACATATAGCATGTAGACAAGAGGTTTATGGATATATTATTCACACTATGCTCTCTGCTGGCTGACTGAATGTAACAGGCAATGAAAAACCTAGAAGTATTTAATATGTAGAGTCACCTGGGGACACCTGAACAATTACATGGTACATAGTAAAGCAGAAAGATCTTTCACACTTTGTTAACCTCCATCTTTCAGGAAGATTTGGAATCTACCTTAGTTTAACATTTTAATGACCTAATATAAATATTTAAGGACACAGAACCAGGGGTGAAATTCAATAGGTTCTGACAGATTCTGGAGAACCGTTAGCGGAATTTTTGAGTCGTTCAGAGAACCGGCAAATACCATCTCTGGCTGGCCCCAGAGTGGGGAGGGAATGGGGATTTTGCAGTATCCTTCCCCCAGGAGTGGGGTGGGAATGGGGCGTTTGCAATATCCTTCCCCCAGGAGTGGGGTGGGAATGGGGAGTTTGCAATATCCTTCCCCCAGGAGTGGAGTGGGAATGGGGAGTTTGCAATATCCTTCTCCCAGGAGTGGGGTGGGAATGGGGATTTTGCAATATCCTTCCCCCAGGAGTGGGGAGGGAATGGGGATTTTGCAATATCCTTCCTCCAGGAGTGGGGAGGGAATGGGGCGTTTGCAATATCCTTCTCCCAGGAGTGGGGAGGGAATGGAGATTTTGCAGTGTCCTTCCCCTGTCACGCCCACCAAGCCATGCCCACCAAGCCACACCACGTCCACCAAGCCACGCCCACAGAACCGGAAGGGGGGGAAAAATTGAATTTCACCACTGCACAGAACACTAGAAGATGCTAAAGATGTTATTTGAGGAACTGGGCTTTCTTACCATCCCATCAATATTCAAATTTCATGTGGTTCTTTTCAAACCTTAGTATTTCAGTCATGATAAAATAATCATAACAAATAAAGTGGTTTGGCTTTTTGCCACTCTGCCTCAGGAACAAAATGAAGTCTTTCCACGAAGAAATTGGGACTGTTAAGCTACCAGCGGCTCCTGCTTCTCTTGCCTGATCGTTTCCTAGGCAGCATCTCTTCCCTTCGCTCCCCAAAATCATCTGCACATTCCATCACAAAGAGTCAGCGTAGCACAACGCTGGTATAGAAACCAGAAGACAGCGAGCCAGTAGTAGGTTCCACTTACCTTTGCTACCGGTTTGGAACTGGGAAATGTGCGCGCATACGCAGAGCGTCCATGATGACATCCGGGCGGAGTCTCGTGCCGGGCGAACCGGTAGAAACCCACCTAACCGGTGACTTTGGGCCAATCACCAGGAGATGGTGAATTCTAGTCCTGCCTTAAGCATGAAAGCCAGCTAGGGAATTTCAGCTTATTCACTGTCTCTCTCAGCCCACCCACCTCACACCTCACAGGGTTTTTTTGTGGGGAAAATAGGAGGAAGGAGTATTATGTATGCTCACTGTCCTGAGTTATAGATATATATATAAAGGAAGGATAAAATAACAGCAGCAGAAGCATTCCTGAACAGCTGAAGCTTCCAGGTATTTTTTTTTCAAGGCAGCCCCATGTAGAGGGAATTTCCCTAGTCCGCATGTGAAATAACGAAGGCCGGAGTGATTGTGGGGTCTCCTGATCTAGAAATGAGCACGCTTGCCACGCACATCTTCTTCCCTCCTTCACTGGCTTTTCAACTAAGAGCTGGAAGTCTAACACAACTCCTAAATTGCACACTTAGTTAGTGCAACTCATTCAAATCTAGTCTCTGGATCAAAAAGTTCTATACATCCAGAGGTGGGCTTCAAAAAATTTAGCAAGGGGTTCTCTGCCCGGTTGCTGGGCGGGTGTGGCCATGGTGGGCGTGGCCTAGTCGGCCTCCTGCTCCATGGTGGGAGGGGCGTTTTTGCCCTCCCTGGGCTCCGGAGGCTTTCTTCGAGCCTCCGAGAGGACAAAAACAGCCTCCCCAGGCTCCGGAGGCCCTCTGGAGGCTGGAAACAGACCTGTTTCTAGCCTTCCTGAACTTCCGGTAGGCCCATTTTTCACCCTCCCGGAGCCTCTGCGCGCACCCTGCATTTACCTTCATCCAAAACGGTCCGCATGGGGACTCCTGGGAGGGGAGGGGTGGGAGGGGCCAATCAGGAGTGGGATTTGGGGGTTCTCCGAACTGCACAGAATCTTAGCTAGAGGTTCCCCCGAACCCCCAGCAGCCCACCCATGTATACATCTCCCAGGGCTCTTTGAAGTTGCAGGTTTGATCACTTTCTTAACAAACTTCCCCAGAAAAGGAGACTGGAGAGGGGATGAAAGTTGCCCAAGATTAGTCTCACTTCAGAAATGGCTGCTGCCCGGATATCTACAGATGCAGTAAACACAGAAAAATAGATATTTTAAATCACCTCAGGTATAATCACAAATGTAAGCCCTTATACTTCCTCAGTCGGACTCCATCTTTTTCAAATCGCATTCTAGGAATCTTTTCTATCATTTTATCTCCCAGCGGTTTTGGGAAGACAAAAAAGACACACACACACCCAATATTGACAAACAGGAAAAACTGCGCACAGGCCATATGATATAATTCTGCATTAGAAAACAACACTGGGTGATGATATACAGGCATTATCATTCCATCAGCCTTAAGAGCAGTGGTGGCATCCTCCCGGTTTAACAACGGTGATCGTGCGATTTATGCGCGGGCGTGCTTCGCGCCCAGCTGCACCTGACACACGCTGCACACACATGCACAGTTTGAAGAAATCTTCACTTCTGTTGTGGATCCGCCCCCCGAGCCTGTCGTATCAGAGGGAGAAGACTCCGAAAGTGAAGGAGAGGAGTTGGCGAGGCCTCCCTCTCCAGGACCCTCCCCTCTGGCAATGCCGCAGGTGTCCTCCGAAGGCCAAGAGATAGGCCAGGAGCCAGGCACTTCCGAGCAGCCGCAGTTAGACAGCGACGGAGATGAGTCTTGGCTAGATCCCTGACAGCGTCGGAAAGATAAGCGCGCACAGCAGAGAAAGAGGCGTGCCAGAGATTAAGCTGAGTCACTGGACCACACCCCACAGGGGATAAAAGGGGGTGTGGTGGCCATTCAGGCCTTGTGACGGACAAAACTGAAAAGCTAGCAAGTCATACTGCGTTTCTGGAACTTTGTTACATACCCTCCTTGGCTTTATTATGGACTGGACTTGACAATTCTTTGGCTTTGTGGACTTATTTTGGTGTATCAGACGGAGGAGAAAAACCTCCCTTTGTGAGTAAAGTCTTTGGCAGGCAGCTACTGGGTTGTTACCAATTCTGTTATCTCAAAGGAATTCTTGACTGCTGGTTTTATTAACTCCTGGCTGACTGTTTGTGTGCGTGTGTGAGATGGGGACAGAACATCTTCCTGGTTTCTTCGGAGGAGTAATACAGCTGATTTGCATGGCAATCTGCTCTATCGCGTGTATCAGCTGAGAAGATAACAGTCGGAAAATAGTGTGGGCGGGCAGGTGGGCCCATCTGAACATCGGGGCAAACTGGTTTGCTCCCTGCTGATTGCCGGAGATACCGGTTCGCTTGAACCAGTCCGAAACGTAGAATCCCACCCCTGCTTAAGAGTCATAGCCAGTAATAATTTCGCTCTTATTGCAGCATCAAATAGTGTAGAGAAAAGGGAACCTGTACAATACTGTGCCTAAATGTTTTCCTAGGATATATAGAGTGGTCCTTGAGAGAGGAATTCAAGACAAACACACGTGGAGAAATATTTTTAGGACCTTCAACAGCAACAACAACAAAATACAATGGGCTTTACTAATACGTATGTTCCATACGGCTGCAGGAGATATAACCGCCCAATTTAACAAAATGACTTTGGGTGTGTACAAAAATAAATTCAAATACAAAAACAATGCTTTAAAACCCAGTTAAAACCGTAATATGGTGACCAGCCTAAAATGCCCTGCCGCACAATAATTGCGACTCCACTCTGACGCACCTCTCCTCCCTCTCTTTAAATAGCTTGGATTACTGAAATGCAGTCTTACAGAAGAAGCAGAAATCGGAGATGTGCCTTGTGCTTGTAAGTGGAAAACATCCCACAACAGAATGAACTTGTATCATCCCTAGGAAAATTTCATCTGTTATGCAATGTAATAACAAGGATAATAATGCCATCTACTGGCTGTTTTTTCCCCCTTCCGCTGTAATACTGTCAACATTTTACAAGACAGCATTCCTGCTCATTCATCTCCAGAATATTTCCAGGCTATTAAGTAGTATAAACCCACAATCAATTTAGCAATAGAACAGTCCAAATATCCTAGTGGAATTCTGCCTCCATTACAACTGTCCTGACAGCAGATATTCTACCGGAATGCTTGAAACAAAGCAGTCTCTGATATAGATAAAGGTAAAGGTTCCCCTCGCACATATGTGCTAGTCATTCCTGACTCTAGGGGGTGGTGCTCATCTCTGTTACAAAGCCGAAGAGCCAGCGCTGTCCAAAGACGTCTCCGTGGTCATGTGGCCATGGGGGGGGGGGCGCAGCACCGTCTCTTGTGCTCCCATGCATATGCATGCACACATGACCTCCACCTGCCACGAATGCATGCACAATCCCCCCGCTTATGCATGCATGTCTCCCTCATGCGCCTCCCTGCACATCCCAAAAATCAGCTGGCTGGCAGGAGCCGCATGTGCGGTGGAGCTGAGCTGGGCAATGGCTCGTGTGCCCGCAGAAAGGGCTCAGCATACCAGCTGTGGCACGCGGGCCATAGGTTGCCATCACAGGGCTAAGGCCTCACTCATAAATGTAATCCATGGATAAAATGAATTATAGGATAGGAAAGCAGTAAACTACTCAAGATTTCAATACCAACGGCAGAGATTTTGTAAATTCTGTTTCTGATGCAATTTAAAAAAAAAAGTCTATTGCTTTAAAAATCTCCCCAAAATATCCTTTTGCCAATCTTGTTTTTTAGAGCCATCTTTATTTATTTATTTATTTATTTTAAAGAAAAATTGATATTACTATCAAGAGTGACTATGATTTGTTTGGTACATCCTCTGTTTATTTTATTTCATTTTAAGTGGCACGTCCTGATGGAGATCAGCCTTCTTCTCCATTTCAAATCCATTTTTAAAAAATATACAAAGCTACTGCATTATGACTGATAATATAATCACCGCTATTTGTCTCACCGATTTAGTTATTAGCTATGTTGAATGTGAAGCATCCTTCAGCCACAGAGGTTCACACCGGTGATCAAGATAACTAGTCTTAAGCTCTACAATTTCACCAGACTGGAAGTGGCTTATAAGAGAGGTCTTATCAACTGCCTCAGCCCCAAAGCCGTGTTTTCTACATCTCTCCTCCATGAGACATGATTTATTTATTTATTTTTGTAAATATTAAACATAAAAATTAAATGTCTTTGTGAACAGTGCGTTGACTTGAGTGCAAGTGTTTTTGAGAAATAGTATTAATAATAATAGCGCTAATATTCATAACGTTAATGATAAACATTAATAACGTAACATTAATGATACTCAAAGAATAATAATAATAAAATTTACTTATCCATTTTAATAAATCTTCCATTTAGTTAACCATTTCCGTATGCTTTTAAGTTTCTAACTTCTGTTTCTGCTAGTTAGCCACTGATGAAATAAATCCCATGTTAAAAAGTATTCAGTTTCTTCCTTCTTAATTTCGAACGTTAGTCTATCCATTTCTGCACATTCTAACATTTTCATCTGTAGGGATCTCTTCATTTTTCCATTGTTGTGCAAACACAATTCTAGCTGCAGTTAACACCAGTGGTAAGTTGCCCCCGGTTTGCACCGGTTCTATAGAACCGGTAGTAAAACTGGCGGGAGGCTCCGCCCACTGACCCTGACGTTATCAAAATGCTTCTGTGCATGTGTAGAAGCTTTTGCGCTTGCACAGAAGGGAGCGCGCGCTCGCGGCCCCATTGCAAACTGGTAGTAAAGATAAGAAGAGCCCACCCCGGTTAACACATGTAAGATTAAATATGCATTCCCTCGTTTTCCATTCTTTTTGCTGGCCTTTAGTTCTACCACATTTGACATTCACCAAAGATGAATCTGACTTGATATTGAATGAATTTTATCATCTCTAGATTAAGCCATTGTAAATCCTGAGGGGGGAGGTGTATGTTTCAGTTCTACGAGTGACGGAAGTATTGGTCTTAGAGGTCAATAATCCAATTTCAGTGGATGATGACCCAGTTTTCATGCTCTATAATCCGATGCATTAACATGCCAGTATTACTGGAAGCTACTAATGATTCCTGCAAAGATTATCATCTCTGCCACTGACTGAGTCCACATTGTTCTGGGCTCATGCTGTTATCATACGACGCAGTTATATTATATAATGCTTTTCATAATGCAATGCAGTAAATAAATGAACGAAAGTTGATTACCTTACAGCTTCTATAGTACATAATTGCTGATATAAAAAGCTTTAAAGCACTTTCTACAAATCGAATTCCATAGCAAAGAACAGTCCTTCGCAGTCATTAGTCTTCATCGTTATTCTGTTTATCCTTTTATACCCCCCATATATAACACATATAAAATTTCTGCTGGGGGATAAAATTCAAACAGCTTATTTGATGCTTTAACAATGTAGGAGGTAGGAAAATTATATGCTGGCTACGCTATTCGGAGACAAAGGGAGCAAGGAAGACATATTGGCTGTTGAAACATTGACTTTATGGTGAAGGTTAACTTTACTCTCCACAGACCTGTTCTGAATTTTTTCCCAAATTTTCTCCTGAATTTTCGGCCGAAGGGGTTATAGAAATATGCTTTTAAAAGTTTTTTTTTAAAAAAAGCCTCTGATCATCACGCGGTATAGCTAGGCATGGGGGGAGGGGGCAGGGATTTTTGCTACCGGTTCTCCGAACCACCCGCCGCCATCACTACCGGATCGGGTGATCCGGTCCAAACCGGGAGCATTTCACCCCCGATGTAGGGGTTCAAACACAGATACATGCTATAGAGCAGGGGTATCAAGCTTGATTTCATTGAGGGCCGCCTCAGGGTTGTGTTTGACCTCGGGAGTGGGTGGGGCTGGAGGCGTCGTGCGTGGCCAGGGGGCTGACTGAGGTAACTCATCGAGGCCCCGTTTTTGACTACGATGGCCTCCTGCAGCACTCTGCCAGCGAAAATGGAGGTGGGGAGGCCACACGCAGCCCGCCTGGACTCCATTTTCACTGGCAGAGGCATCGCGGGCTGGTCCTTTGCTGTTTCCAGAGCGGGCCAGATCTAAGCACCCCGCGGGTCAGATCTGGCCCATGTTTGCATCCCTTCTATAGAGGAACATCCCAAAGCATACATTTTTTTGCAGATATGATTTTAGGCACTCTTAAGAAAAAAAAAAGCAATGTAAGAAAATGAATCAAAATATCTAATTGTCCTCAAAAATGTCCGCATAAAATGACGTACAGTAATTTCAGTTCTTACCATATCTGCCTGCTGATATTTAACTTCGGGGCTGATCCATTCGTTGCTGATCCGTTTACGATAGGCATTGCACTTTGGAATATATGAACAGCCAACATCTCCCAATTCTGGATAGAAAACTTCTAGACTCCCTCTGTCAGAAACCAACCATAAAAGTCAATTTTTAGAACCATGTCAATGTCTTACAGCAAAAAATATTATAAGTCTTGGAACCTTAAGCCTTTTTTTTTAAGGATATTTATCACTATGGTTTTTATATCTGCAATCACTGTTTTTATATTTTCTTTTTTATTTATTGTTATATGCACTGCCCAGACTTACCTTCAGTGAGAGGGGCAGCTATATACATTTGATTAATAATTAAATTAAACTGATTTTTATTTTTTTTTAGAAAAGAGGAAAATTTCCAGAAAACATTGGATAATAGAACCAGCGAGCCAGTTTGGTGCACTGGTGTAGGCACAATGCTAGAAACTGGGAAACTATGAGTTCTAATCAGTGGTGAAATCCAAATTTTTTTACTACAGGTTCTGTGGGCATGGCAAGGGAAGGATATTGCAAAATCTCCACTCCCACCCCACTCTGGGGCCAGCCAGAGGTAGTATTTGCCGGTTCTCCGAACTACTCAAAATTTCCACTACCGGTTCTCTGAACCGTTCAAAATTTCCGCTACCAGTTCTTCAGAACCTGTCAGAACCTGCTGGATTTCACCCCTGGTTCTAATCCTGCCTTAGACATAAAACCAGTTCGGTGACTATCACTCTCTCTTAGCCATAAGAAGAAGCAATGGCAAAGCAATTCTGAAAACTGCACAAGCTCATCAGGAGTCAAAAGACACACACACATGCACAAAATGGAAACAGGGAATAAGAAGACTATGAGTCTTCCCGGTGTTGTTGTCTAAAGCAGCTTAAATAATTGGTGAGGCAGGAAGAAGATGCTTCTACATGCTTCTTATCATGAATACAATTACAATTTTACAAATTTGTAGGAGTAAATTCAGCGAACGTTCTCTTTTGAAATCTGGCAATTCCAGTTTCCCCAAATTAATTTTCTTTCTTTCATTCATTAATTAATTAATTTTCATCAACCAAGGTGAGGTGGACCAGTTGCTTTCATGGTATGGAGACAATAACTTGGTCCTTAACACCAACAAGACCAAGGAGTTTATAGTTGACTGTAGAAGGAATTGATCCGATATCCAGCCCTTGCTTATCAATGGAAACCGAGTGGAGCAAGTGGACAGTTTTAAGTTTCGGGGTGTTATCATAAAAGAGGACCTGAACTGGGGCGCTCACATTGCAGCATTGATCAAAAGGGCCCAGCAGAGGTTATACTACCTGACACTTCTCAAGAAACAACAACTGAATGAAAAACTGCTGGTGGCCTTCTACCGCTGCACCATAGAGAGTATTTGCCCATTGCACAGTGGCAGATAGGACAGTGCTCTAGAGGGTCAACGTCATTGCCCAGAGGATCATTGGCTGCCCTCTCCCCTCTTTGGAAGAGTTTATAACTCCCGCTGCCTTAAGAAAGTTCAAAACATTCTTAAAGATCCATCTCATCCTGGGCACCCTTTTTTTTTAAACTATTACCATCTGGCAGACGGTACAGGACAATAAAGAGAAGGACAAATAGGCTGAAAAACAGCTTCTATCCCACAGCAGTAACTACATTGAATTATACTGTATAGTGCAATCTTAATGCAATATCGGGTTTTCAATTCAATTGCATAGACTGTGAAGGATGTGTGTTTGTGTTTTATTTTTATAGTTGTAATGTACGCTGAAGATGGCATTTAATTTCGTTGTACGAGGTGCAACAGCAATAAAGTAAACTATAACTATTAGACAGTAGAATTATAATTTGTAATTACTTTCTGTAATGGATGTGTCCCTTTCTAGGTGCAAAATGAATTTCTCCTTGATATTAGCCTAATGTTGCAACTCATCAACTGTAAAAGCAATTCAAAATCTTGAGATTTTGAAGATACAATCTGAAATCACAGCAGACAGACAGACAGACAGACAGAAGGGGTTGGTCTGGGACTCAGTAACAATTTTCAAAGTACTTATATAAAATAATTTATATTATAAAAATAATAATGTACAAGGAGAAACATTTAAATCATACTTATCTGATTTATTAGGAGTTAAATCATAATATAGTTTGATTTTGGTTTGGCTATACAAACCAAGTTCATTTAACACAAACATGAATATTTGAAAAGCCTATATTTCATAGTGAACTATTTGATATAATTCGGTACTTCAGACACCTAAATGCAAATCTGTGCAAATGTTACCCAGATGAGTTTTGTATTTATGTCTAAAAACAAAAAAAATCCATCCTCTAAGTACAAAAATATAATAAAAATAATGTTCTTGGGGGTAGAGTGGGAGATTGGGAAGGTGTATTTTTAGGAAAGAATAGAAAGAAAGAAAAAGTGTGTTTATCTTTATTTTTGTTTAAACAGTGTAGGGTTTCCATAAATTATTAAAATGTAAGTTATTTCAGACAACTATTTGGGGCATGAATTGATGCCATCTATTACTGATTAGTATGATTGGGATTGGTTGGTTTTTATTTTGCTACCATGGATGTTTTACTGCTTTTTATGGATGTTTTATTGCTTCTTTAATGGATTATTGTAAGCTGTTGAAAACCTCTTTTGATTGCAGCACTCATTACAAAAAACTTCTGAAAAACTCAATGAGTTACAGTAAATAATAACCATTAGTATACAGTAGAAGAAGCTTTCAAGGTCCTTTTGAATAACTGGCTTCTTTGGATCAATGACATGCTTTATATGAGAAATATTGCTGAGTGGATACTGCATATTGGCTGATGTACAGCCAAGATCCGATGCAGTCACGTCCCTGAAGCAGGGGTGAAATCCAGCAGGATCTGACAGGTGCTGGAGAACCGGTAGCGGAAATTTTGAGCAGTTCGGAGAACCGGTAGCAGAAATTTTAAATAGTTCGGAGAACCGGCAAATACCATCCCTGGCTGGCCCCAGAGTGGGGTGGGAATGGAGATTGTGCAATATCCTTCAGGTCTAGGACTTTTAGTCTCTGAGTTTTCATTCTCCTCAGGCGTTTCTCCTCGGGCGATTCTCCCCCGACTTATCTCCTCAGCTGGCACGCCTCCAATCATTTGCCGTGGGGAATGGGCCACCGGCCTCTTCATCCCAGACCCTTCGACACGGCCCATTCACAGAAAGAGGGTTCATCCTCAGTGTTCCGCCCTCTGTGACATACGCCCTAGCATAGAATTTACTGAGATTTACTTCCGAGTAAACCAACTGTCCCTCCCTGTATTGGTGGGTGGGGAGGAGAGAGAGGAAGGAAGGAAGGAAGGCATTTTGGCAAATTCTTTTACACCTCTCTCCTTTTGCTGGATTTAAATCCTAGCATTGAATTTAGTGAGACTTACTTCCGAGTAAAGCAATTGTTCCTCCCTGTATTGGGGGGTGGGATGTGGCGAGAGAGAGAAAGGAAGGAAAGAAGGCATTTTGGCAAATTCTTTTACACATCTCTCCTTTGGCTGGATTTCTATTACCCCCCTTCTGGCCAATTGGTTGGGGACTAACTGTCACAGAGGGTGGAACACCCAGGACGAACCCTCTTTCTGTGAATGGGCCGTGTCGAAGAGTCTGGAATGAAGAGGCGGGTGGCCCATACCCCACAGCAAATGACTGGAGGCATGCCAGCTGAGGAGAAAAGTTGGGGGAGAATCGCCCAAGGAGAAATGCCCGAGGAGAATGAAAAGCCCCAGAGTTTTAATGTAGAGAGTAAATGTATGCAACTTCTTCTATCCAGTACTATCACTGGATAAATGCTTGCCTGACAGAAATACGCTATTAATACCATGTAATAGAATAAATATTTTAATAGGATATTGCCAAAAGAGTTGGGTTATCCCTAGGAAGTTAATTTACTGATGTGTTGTGGTCTGCCAGCAGCCTGAGGAGCTGGCAGCTGAGTTGAACAGCAATGAGGCTGAGGAAGAACATGGGCCAGTCCTGGAGGCTGAGGAAGGTCCGGACGAGGGCTCTGCGTCGGAGGCAGAGATGGGGCCTGGGCCATCAGGGAGTGATGTGCGGACTCTGGAGCCTCCAGAGGCTGACAGCAGAGAGGCAGAGGAACAGAGGAGCCTGTTCCTAGTGCACGCATGAGAAGAGCTGCCAGAAGGCAAGAGCAGCTAAAACAAAAAGGACAACTCGGGAGTAGGGCGAAGAGATGATTGGCCCCACCCACAAGGCTTAAAAGATCAGCAACGGCTCTTGGGCTCTTTGTCGGAAAACAACGTTGAGAGATTTGCTTCTTGTCTTGCTGCATTTATTTCTTGTTGGCATCTCCTGCTTCTGAACTTTTGCCAAGAAAAGCCTTTGGCAGGTTGCCTAATTAGACCAAGGTTGGTGATAAGGCTGAAGAATTGTGTTATGAAGAATTTGTTTTGATTTAGTTTGGACTACGATGAGAATGAGTTAATTCTCAGCTGTTCTAATAAAGTCTGTTTGTTTTCGAACTGATTGCGTTTGATAATACCTACTTGGGCCTGGGTGACAACATGATGACTCTTATTCAGAAAATGTTACTGATGTTGTGTAAAATATTTGCTTTATGGCCATCACGGTCATGATGAATGAAAATTGGTATAAAATGCCTACACTTATAAAGGAGTCTGAGCTTACCTACAAAATGTTCTGTCCTCTATGTCCAGTTTTCTAAAGATGCATTCTTCCATTCTGACACTGTCTTGCAGGACAATTAAAAGAAAAGAAACTGCCAGAAAATGGGGAACCAGAGGCTTCATTGTGTCCTGCCAAAAACAAAATAGTGAAAAGTTAACAGATTCTACCAAGAGTGGGCTTCAAAAATTTTAGCAAGGGGTTCTCTGCCCGGTTGCTGGGTGGGCGTGGCCATGGTGGGTGTGGCTTAGTCGGCCTCCTGCACCACGGGGCAGGGAGGGGGGTTTGCTTCCTTCGCGCCTCCGGTAGGGCGAAAACAGCCTCCCCAGGCTCCGGAGGCCCTCCGAAAGCCCGTTTCTGGCTTTCCCGAACTTCCGAGGGTTTTTTGCTCTCCCCGAGCCTCCGGGTGCTCTCTGCACTTACCTGCATCCAAAACGGGCTGTGTGGGGACTCCTGAGAGGGGAGGGGCAGGGTGGGATGGGATGGGCGGGGTCAGCCAGGAGTGGGATTTGGGGGTTCTCTGAACTGCACAGACTCTTAGCTCGAGGTTGTCCCGAACCCCTGCGAACCCCCAGCAACCCACCCCTGGATTCCACCAGACACAACTGTATTGCAAACCTGCCTATATTTTTGCACTTTAAATGTATCAGACCCTTGAAAGCTAAATTTTACAGTAAACCAATCTAATCATTATCATGTATTTTATGTTTTGTATTCTGAGCTGGCCTAATGGCTACTCAGTAACATGTTATTAATAGAATAAATTAAATGCTTTTATACCCTAGTTTTCCCTCAATTTGAGCTCATCAGAGGGAGACAAAACAGCTTAATTTGAACTGAATGCAGACTGTTCTTTCTAATTCAGTAAATATAGAACAATCGCATAAAATGCCCTCGGAATAGCAAAGAGCTGCCCATGTAGGACTAGATTAAAAAAGGGGACTGCCATCTTGACTTTTTTGACCTCTTCCCTTCTTGTAGACATCTTTATAACTGCCTTTGAATATAGGACTGAGTGCGAGGTAGACAAACAAGAATAAATAGTTCAGACGCCCAGCGTTCATTCGTTCATTCGTTCGTTCGTTCGTTCGTTCGTTCGTTCATTCGTTCGTTCGGGTTTTTTTTAACCCTGCCTGTATTACTTTATAAGTAACTCAATGTGGCAAATATACCTAATACTCCTTCCTTCTCCTATTTTACCCAAAGCAACAATTATGTGAGGCAAGTTGGAAGATTGTGCCTGGTTCACCCAGACAGTTTTCATGGCTAGGGCAGGACTAGAACTCACAACCTCCTGGTTTCATCTTAACCACCACTCTATCCCAAGCTAACCAAATAAATAATATAGTGTATTATTACACTAAATAAATATATAGTGTGTCAGAGTTCATTGCAAAAAACAAATCCAGAAGCACACACAGATAAACTGATTCAGCAGGATTCATTAACTTCTTTATATACAAGAATATATATATATACAATACCAACAAGCAGAGAACAGTTTCGTTTCTGTTCAGATCAGCAGACAAGTTCACACACACAGCTTAACAGCTCAGAGCTTAACACACACTGGTTTCAGTTTCTCTTTACTCTGCACAGAATCAGAAGCTGCAGACTAAGACACGCCCTGGCTCCAGTCTGCCTCAGCTCCCAATTGGCTGACTTAGTTGCTATGCCTATTCATTGGCTGATCTTGTTACCATGCCTTCCCAGTCATGAATATTCTGACATAAGTGTATAACTACTGGTTAAAGCTGCAGGCTAGAAAAGGGGAGACCATGAGTTCAAGTCCTGCCTTAGGCATGAAGTACCGGGCTGGGTAGTTTTGGGCCAGTACTTCTCTCTTAGCCCAACCCACTTGACAGGGTTGTTGTTGCAGGGAAAATAGAAAAAGAAGGGTATGCTGGATATGTTGAGTTATTGGTAAAATTAATTAATTAAATAAATACAATAACAAAATGATGAGAGGAACAAGCCGAGTCCACATTCCCATTCAGTCAGGAAATAGGTAGGGTTTCTTGCCTAAGCAGGGGTTGGACTAGAAGACTCCAAGGTCCCTTCCAACTCTGTCATTCTGTTCTGTTCTGTTCTGTTCTGTTCTGTTCTATTCTATTCTACTGTACTCTACTCTACTCTACTCTACTCTACTCTATTCCATTTTTATTATTCTATTCTATTCTATTCTATTCTATTCTATTCTATTCTATTCTA
>WNWU01000075.1:631079-646663 GCA_012654045.1 Ptyas mucosa
TATTCTATTCTATTCTATTCTATTCTATTCTATTCTATTCTATTCTATTCTATTCTATTCTATTCTATTCTATTCTATTCTATTCTATTCTATTCTATTCTATTGGATTATTTTCTTTGCCAGCGGTTCCGAAAACGTCCTCCCCCCCCCCCCGGGAGGCCAGAAATGGCCTGTTTCTTTGTGGGACCGGAAGTTGGCAAATGGGCCGTTTTTGGCCTCCGGGGGGGAGGGGGGGAAGGACGTTTTCGCCCTCCCCAGATTCCTAGAAAGGCTCTGGAGGGTGGGGAGAGCGAAAAACGGGCCTACCGTACCGTTGCGTGCCAAGAGCGTGGGGTGGTGGTGGTGTCGCCTGCACATGTGCTGGGGCAGGGCGCATAGAATTGTGGGTGTGGGCACGCATGGGACACCCACCCACCCCGCTCCTGGCACATGATGGCAAAAAGGTTAACCATCAGGGACATTGCAATCCATACGAAGCGGAAAAGCTACCTATGTCTACGACAGCAGACACGATTCGGTCTAAAACTAGACATTAAAAGCTAGAAAAGGATTGCAGGTAATGCCAACCCTGATCCCAGAGGTGATGCTTTGTTCCTCAAAGCATTTATTTTACAATGTATATTGTCCCAGGCAAACTGTCCCTTCCAGGAGAAAATAGAGACAATTCAGGTAGTCCTCGATTTACAACAGTTTGCTGAGTGACCATTCAAAGTTACAATGGCATTGAAAAAAGTGACTTACGACCGTTTTTCACACTTACGACCATTGCAGCATCCCTCCCCTCGGTCACGTCATCAAAATTTGGACACTCAGCAACTGACTCGTATTTATGACGATTGTCGTGTGCCAGAGTCGTATCATCCCCTTTTGCAACCTTCTGACAAGCAAAGCCAATGGGGAAGCCCAGATTCACTTAACAACTGTGTTAAGTGCAGTGATTCACTTAACAAGGGTGGCAAGGTAGGTCGTAAAATGGGGCAAAACTCCCTTAACACATGGTCTCACTTAGCAACATGAATTTTGGGCTCAATGGGGGTCGTACGTTGAGGACCACCTGCAATTAAGAAACCCAAGATTTAAAAGACAAAATAACATGTCAAAAAGTCTTCTTCTCCAGGCGCCCATTTGGAGAGAGCGCAACCAGAAAAAGGAAATAGCAGAGCATCCTTTTCTCTCCTCCTCTACTGCCCCACGCTTGTCAGTGGTTCACAGAATTATAGGGTAGCGAGCTTTAGGGATAACAGCTACTGGCGCGAAACCAAGAGCCCATTTTCACTCTGGAATTTCCCAGGTTATTAGTGGCCTAAAACGCGCTGACAGAGCCAGCGCAACAGATGGAAAATAGGATGGTTTCCAATGGGAGGGTCACAGGCTTGCACTAGTTCAGCCACCCAAGAGTTGGGACTGTAAAAGACATCAGCAGGACGACGTCTTTAAACGGGCCCTCTTCAACTCAACAGGAGTGTGCCGATATTCAGTTCACGCAAAATACAACATAGGTGCCGAGTTGTTAAAACTTCAATAGCTGATAATAGAATAGAAAAGCAAGAGTTGGAAGGGACCTTGGAGGTCTTCTAGTCCAACCCCCTGCCTAGGCAGGAAACCTTACACCACTTCAGACAAATGGCTGTTCAACATCTTCTTAAAAGCTTCCAGCGTTGGAGCATTCACAACTTCTGGAGGCAAGTAGTTCCACTCGTTAATTGTTCTCACTGTCAGAAAATGTCTCCTTAGTTCTAAGCTGCTTCTCTCCTTGATTGGTTTCCACCTGTTGTTTCTTGTCCTGCCTTCAGGTGCTTTGGAAAATAGCTTGACTCCCTCTTCTTTGGGGCAGCCCCTGAGATATTGGAAGACTGCTATCGTGTCTCCCCTAGTCCTTCTTTTCATTAAACTGGACATACCCAGTTCCTGCAACCGTTCTTCATAAGTTTTAGCCTCCAGTCCCCTAATCCTCTTCGATGCTCTTCTCTGCACTCTTTCTAGAGTCTCAACATCTCATAATCTATCAGACAAATGGTCCAATATATACCACCCCAATGCGCTTTATCCTGGTTTTTAACCATGTAATCTTCCATGCCATGATGTATTTATTTATTTATTTGATTTAATTTAATTTGATTTGATTTGATTTATATGCTGCCCTTTTCCAGAGACTCAGGGCAGCTTACAAGGCGTTAAGCAATAGCCTTCATACTTTTGTATATTTTATACAAAGTCAGCTTATTGCCCACACAATCTGGGTCCTCATTTTACCCACCTTAGAAAGGATGGAAGGCTGAGTCAACCTTGAGCCTGGTGGGATTTGAGCTTGCAGTAATTGCAGGCAGCTGGATGTTAAATGCTGCCTTAGTAGGAGGCATTAGCCTCCTACGCCACTCAGGCGCCTGTTGTAATTAGGCTCTTAAAAAAAAGACTTTCTAAATTAAGAAAATTATAAATTGCTAATGAATTACTAAGACTTTTATGCCACTTCATTCCAGAATGAGGTGGTTTCTTGTCTACCTAAAATCCTCCTTTCTGGCTACATTCTGTTCTATTCAGGTCGTTTTAGTCATAATAAATTATTTAAAACCAAAAAACAAGGTGGGCTTGGAAACCGATCGCTTTTTCAAGTTTTGGCACACCATTTGCCAGAACATCATGAAACTTTTTACCGCCTATAATATAGTTTTCCAGCAGTTCTTTGCAATTTCTTTGGAAAGAAGAAAAGTTTGCCTTAATCCGTATTTTCAAAACCTTGCAGTGCCCGAGACAGTTTAAATGGGGATAAGTACGACCACCCTGCCATTTATTGAGAGCCTTCCTGTTATTTTAATTTGCAAGTTTTCAATCCAAGCCCCCATAATCCTCACTTCCTCAGCCAGTCTGCGTTTGAAAGACTCCCGATGTGGCCAGGTCTATGATGTACAGGTTGGCAAATTAAAGAAGCAGGTAGATAGTCTAGACATAATATAATTGATTAATCTAATTTATAGCCCACAGCTTCAAGATCAGGGGAAGAAAAGGAATTCTGGCCCACACAACAAGTAAAAAAAAACCACCCAGCAATAATTCATTGAGCGGCCACTAAGGATAAATGCTGCTCGAACATATTAGAATGAATGGCTCTTCCAAGGCCCCAAAACAGATGCTTTTCCCATAATCAGATTGCCAACTGTGGCAAGCCTTATGCAACTGTACACTAAAAACCAACACAAAAATGTACGTACGTGGTTAGAAGCAAATGAAAGCTCTTTCATGGCAGTGCTTTGAAATAAAGACGCCCGTTACCCAGGGATTTCATTGAGGGCTGCATTGGGGTTGTGTTTGATCTTGGGGGGGGGGGGGCATCTCAACATCACTCGTGTTGAGGGCACCTGTGGTGACCAAGTGCTAAGGCACGACTTCCCTCAGACCCTCCCTCACTCTCATTTAATTTAATTTAATTTAATATCGAACTTATATACCGTCCTTCTCCCTGGGGACTCAGGGCGGTGTACAGCCAGAATTAAAAAACATAGAATACGAACATTAAAAAACAATTAAAAATATATATAAATTTGGCCCATACTTTAAAAAGTGACAAACCAATTAAAAACATTTAAAAATCTTTTTAAGCCAGCCCGGCTTGCTGGAAAAGGAAGATTTTAAGGGCACGGCGGAAGGCACCGAGGTCTTGGATTCTCCTTATCTCTGGGGGCAGCTGATTCCAGAGGGTAGGTGCCCCCCACAGAGAAGGCTCTCCCCCTGGGGGTCACCAGCCAGCATTATAAGCTCCTTCCTTTTTCTTCTTTTGACTTCCCTCTTCATTCTTTCTCCTTCCTTATTTTTCCTTCCTTGCTCTCTTCCCATCTTCCCTTCTTTTTCTTTGTCTTTCCTCTTTTTTCCCTTTCTCCCTTCCTGTCTCTTCTTGCTTGCTCAAATGCAAAAGGGGAAACGTTTCTCCTTTTTTGTTTTTAGTTTCTTCTGCTAGCCATCTGCCAGTGAAAAATGGAGCTCCGTTTTCGCTGGCAGAGGCACCGCAGGCTGCTCACTTACTGTTTCTAGGGTGATCCAGGTGAGGGCTGCTGGGAGTTCGCAGGGGTTCGGGAGAACCTCTAAGCTAAGATTCTGCGCAGTTCGGAGAACCCCCAAATCTCACTCTTGGCTGGCCCCGCCCACCCCACTCCTCCCAGGAGTCCCCACGCGGCCCATTTTGGATGCAGGTAAGGGCAGGGTGTGCGTGGAGGCTCGGGGAGGGTGAATAACAGCCTGTTTCTGACCTCCAGAGGGCCTCCGAAGCCTGGGGAGGCCGTTTTCGCCCTCCCGGATGCTCGAGAAAAGCCTCTGGAGCCCAGGGAGGCAAAAACACCCCCCCCCCCACGGTGCAGGACGCTGTCTAGGCCACGCCCACCATGGCCACGCCCACACAGCAACCAGGCAGAGAACCCCTTGCTAAAATTTTTGAAGCCCACCCCTGGCCAGATCTAAGCACCCCGTGGGCCACATCCGGCCCGCGAGCCTTGAGTTTGACACCCCTGCTGTACATTATTGTACCAGAACTTTGGGCTTTTGATTTCAAAGTTCTAGATTTCATCAGTTATTAGGGACATATAATGTCTAATGTACTTAGGACACCAGGAAGGTTGTTATTCCTTCAACTGTTAATAGTCAGATAAGTCGCATTTTGGATAGGGAGGATTTTGGTGAAGCACGGTTCAAGCTCAACAAGTACGTATTTATCAGGTTTACCTTTGACATCAAAGGTTTATCTCCCACTGCTCACACCTCTGTCTTCATAAATGGTAATTTCAACCTGTAGAGCACGTCGGTTAAGGAAAATATTCTGCAGGGCAAGTCAGAGAGGTTAAAAACGAGGGAGATAATAGAGGTTACTCTAGATTTTCAACTTGACGTCTGTCAGAAGTGTTGGGCTTCTAACTTCCAGAGTTGACATAGGGGACAGAGATCCTGGAAGATGAAGTTCAAGGGATGTTACCAGGGGTGAGGGGATTATTACAGCAGACATTCCCTTAGTAACCGATTGTAAGGCAACTATCTGTACCTGGAACCCTGAAAATAATGAAGCCACATCTTCCTTCTGTTCTTCACAAGCAGAAAAGCCTAGAAAACTAAGCTGCATTTCTCTTTGCAATCATTTCATCATGTGCAAATAGCAGTATTCCAGTATTTGAGGGGCTGCCACAAAGAAGAGACGGTTAAGCTATTTTCCAAGGCACTCGAAGGCCAGACAAGAAACAGTGGTTGGAAATTAATCAAGGAGAGAAGCAACCTAGAATTAAGGAGAAACTTCCTAAACAGTGAGGACAATTAACCAGTGGAAATGCTTGCCACCAGAAATTGTGGGAGCTCCATCACTGGAGGTTTTTAAGAGGAGACTGGACAGTCACTTGTCTGAAGTGGTATAGGATCTCCTGCTTGAGCAGAGGGCTGGACTAGAAGACCTCCAAGGTCCCTTCCAACTCTATTCTATTCATTTATTCTCTTTCTGGTGACAGAATTGCCGCAAGAAGTAAAAAGACACACACACAACCCTCGGTAGCAAACTTGAATATTCAGAGATATGGAAAGGCATTTCTTCTAAAAGTCCAACCAGAAGCTACCATGTTTCCCCGAAAATAAGACTCTGTCTTATATTTTTTTGAACCCTGAAATAAGCGCTTGGCTTTATTGCCATGCGCTCAAAAGCCCGATTGGGCTTATTATCAGGGGATGTCTTATTTTGGGGGAAACAGGGTAACCATGGCACCTTAAATGACAGGCCTGTTATTTGGGGCTTATGACATAAAGGTCTGTTTGCTACAGAATTAAGGAGCGGAATTGAGATAAATAAAAGTAACCTTCACGGCATAAATCCTGGAACACCGAAGTTTGCATCAATAGTTTCCCTTGGCTCCGTCATTTATTTTTAAATAACCACAATGTGGGGTTTTTTGGGGCTTCACGAAGGGATGGGGAAAGACAGACAACCCATGAGCTGGCAAAAGTTAAGGAACCCACAGAAAAAGATACAACTCTTAGTCCCCGCTCGATGGGGTCAGTCAACAGGAGGCCTTGTGGAGCGTAGATCTTCTCGTTTTGCTCCTGAATGTACTTGGCAATTTTCTTTAGAACCTGGAATAAAAAAGACAGATGCTTGTTTCAATTCCAGTTTGTTACAAACTCCTGGTAATGCTCGTAAATGACGAAGGTCTCACAACAGGGAGATTCATGAACATGTTCAAGCCAATGTGAGGTCCAGTTGCTCTTAGCCCAACTGGACCTCACAGAATCATAATTGTTATGAGAGCCCTATATTGTGATTGAATAAAAGACATAAAAATACTGGTACTCAACTCATAAGATTCAGTCATTCATGAGCAAAGGCTACTATCATTAGTTGCTATAGTAGCAGGGAATCATTATATCATTTAGTATCATTCTCATGGAATAAAAAAAGACCCAATTGCTTTCTTATCAAAGGACATCCTCGTTTTTAACCAACCAACCAACCAACCAATCAACCAACCCAGCCAACTCATCCATCCATGATTTAATGAACTGACACAATTGTCTTGGTTTGCACAAGACTGAACCATAAACTCAACACACTGGCTGTGTACACACATCGCACTGGGCCACAAACTGAAGCACACCACATTTTAGCTCAAAATATCGTATACGTTCACCCTGAATATAACGTAGCTCAGAACACCAATACTACACTCAATAATTGTTTACAGCCACTAGGGAAAAAAAACAGCCTTCTACCATCAAGATCAACTCATGGTGACTGCATGGACAGTTCCTTGAAAATTTTTTTTCAATTCCTAGCAGCAATGTGGAAGACTGTTTGTCATTCTGCCATATTTGTTTTCTTAGTCTAGCCCACATCCCAATAGTCCCCCATCCAAGCCTGACTATATTCAGCTTCCTAACGCACAGAATACCCGCAAGCTATTCTCACAACTCTCTATGACCTCTCCCTGCAATGATGGTATTGCGTTATATACAATTGGGCACGCACATAAAAATGTTCTTCCCTTGAGACAATGCTCCCACCAACTACTCTGGCAAATGCCACTCTTGCTGCTAACTCCAGTGGAAAATCTGAAAGGTTGTTTCGCATGGAAATGAACTGACATGTATCACTTAAAATATTTGTAAAAGGTTCTTTTCAACTAGACCAGAGATTAGCATTAGACAGAAATGTGGTGCTTGGAAAGTATTTTATCCCAAGTTCAGAACAGGCAAGATTTTGAAAGCCAACTTGGCTGGAACGAAGTGTGTTCAGTGTCCATTTTCAAAAAGGAGAAGACCACAAAGGCACTCTCAGTAGAGAGACCTTGGAGTAGCCAGAGACTGGCACAAAATCTCGATGATATAAAACCAGGAGCAGAAGTCATTAGCTTGAAACTGATTCTCCTTGGTAGAGCCAGAGGACTGTGTCATGCTGACTTCTGAGAAAAGACGACCTTTTTTTAAAAAAAAAAATTCTGAAGATCATTATCTGGCCAAAAACAAGGCCTTTTAAGGCCAGGAAAGTGGTGGAGGGAAAAAATGCCATTCTTTTTTTTTTTTTCCTTCCCAGGAAGGCCACCCTGAAATGTTATCACTGGCAGGAAAGCCAACTAGCTGGTAAGGGCAATAAGAGTGTGAAATGGAAGCACTGAGAAGAAGCTTATTTTCCGTGGCTGAATTTATGGCAATAAATCCTAGGTGAAATTGAAGAAGGATACCAAGGCAGCCTTCATAGCACCATGCTGTTCTCAAAGGGAGCCTGCACCTCTATAACTGTCTGCTTTGGCTCTGCAACCCAACAAGACAAAGACTTCAGAGGATAATTAGAACTGCAGGAAAAACAATGGCTACCAATCTGCCTTCCATGGAGGACCTGTCTACTGAACGAGTCAAAAAGAGGGCTGTGAAAATATCTACAGACCCCTCACATCCTGGACATAAACTGTTTCAACTCCTACCCTCAGAACGACGCTATAGAGCACTGCACACCAGAACAACTAGACACAAGGACAGTTTTTCCCCAAACGCCATCACTCTGCTAAACAAATAATTCCCCCAACACTGTCAAACTATTTACTAAGTCTGCACTACTATTAATCTTCTTATCGTTCCCATCACCCATCTCCTCCCACTAAAGACTGTATGACTTGTATCCTTACGATTTATATTGATATTGTTTCCTGATTGCTTACTTGTACCCTATGACTATCATTAAGTGTTGTATTTTATGATTCTTGATGAACGTATCTTTTCTTTTATGTACACTGAGAGCATATGCACCAAGACAAATTCCTTGTGCGTCCAATCACACTTGGCCAATAAAAAATTCTATTCTATTCATAAAATGCAGGCATGAAATATAAGTCAAGGCTATTAGAGGACAAGGGAGAAGAGGAAAACTAAACTTCTGGGAAAAGGTCAGCTAACTAGACAGAAACTGGGGAAGAGACAGGTTCAAGTCCCACTCAACCACATAATTCATTGGTTAATTTTAAATTGGTTTCTCTTCTGTTTTACAAGGCTGCTAGAAGCATAAAAGGAAGGTTCCCCAGGTATTCTGCTTCTTTAAAGGAAGGCAAGGTACACTTTTAAGAAACAAAGTCTGTGTGAAAAAGGAGTTGGAGGAGCCTTTGCTCAATTTATTGAAGTACAACTCAAAGAGAGAAGCAACCTAGAACTAAGGAGAAATTTCCTGACAGTGAGAACAATTAAAATCCTTGGAATGGCTTGCCTTCAGAAGCTATGGGTGCTCCATTCTGCTCTACTAACGTTCTTTTGAATCACTCACAATTGGCTGAGAACACTGTATGAAGCCATAAATCATGGTTTATAAAGTAGAATGATTAGGTTCACACAATATACTAAGTCATCTTAGCAAAATGCAGGAACCAGATTTCACTGTGATTATCTCCTGGCCACGCCCCTGTTTACATATTCCGTTTACCTACCGCTTTTATAGTCGTTTGTGTTTTTATTAGCTTTTATAATTTCATTGCTTTATAGGGGTTTTAATGTCCTTCCAATATAAACTACAAGAAATCTCTCTCTCTTTTTTTTACTGTTGTGGCATATAAACACAAGAATTAAGCTGTGGTGGTGCAGTGGTTAGAGTGCATTACTGCAGGCTACTTCTGTTGCCTGCCAGCTGCCTGCAATTTGGCAGTTCGAATCTCACCAGGCTCAAGGTTGACTCAGCCTTCCATCCTTCTGAGGTGGGTAAAATGAGGACCTGGATTGTTGGGGGCAAGAGGCTGACTCTGTAAACTGCTTAGAGAGAGCTGCAAAGCACTGTGAAGCGGTATATAAGTCTAAGGGCTATTGCTGTTCCTCCCTCTCTCCCTCCCTCCCTCCCTCCCTCAGTGGCCCAGTGGTTAGAATGCAGAATTGCAGGCTAATTCTGCCCACTGCCAGGAGTTCGATCCTGACCGGCTCAAGGTTGACTCAGCCTTCCATCCTTCTGAGGTCAGTAAAATGAGGATCCAGATTGTTGGGGGCAACAGGCTGACTCTGTAAACGGTTTAGAGAGTGCTATAAGACTTATATACCAGTGTGAAGTGGTATATAAGTTTTAAGTCCTTTTGCTATTGCTATCAAACAAATAAACCACCACTCTGCTTTGTCTGGAAGGAAAAACACACACACACAAATAATGCAACATTTCCCCATCTAAAGAGAACAAAATGGACAGAAAGCACCTGTGCTAATCTAGCCTTCCTCTTGAGATAGATTTTTTTTTTCATAGACACTTTTTTTTTATTAGATTTATATGCCGCCCTTCTCCGGAGACTCAGGGTGGCTTACAATGCGCTAAGCAATAGCCTTCATACTTTTGTATATTATACAAAGTCAGCTTATTGCCCCCACAAACTGGGTCCTCAATTTACCTACCTTAGAAAGGATGGAAGGCTGAGTCAACCTTGAGCCTGGTGGGATTCGAACCTGCAATTGCAGGCAGCTGGTGTTAATAACAGGGTGCTTTAGACCACTGTACTACCAAGGCTCTACTTTGATTTATATCGAAATATTCTATCATGGGATACAGCTCTACCACAGGGGAGCAGATAGGGGAGTCCTAACACTTAGCAACGTGAGGCTAAATACATTCAACCTGTACGTACTGTCAGAAAGTTGGAATAGAAAATAGATATTCTTGAATATAGAATGGAAGCAGTAAATCACATCCTGCTCGGGCTTTAATAACTGAGGTTTAACATGATGCCTTTCCAGTATTTTATTGCAAGGGATTAGATGCTGTTCCTTCTGTGGAATTTTTTTTCCTGCCATCAAACCTCCAAGTGTATATACATTAACCCCCCCCCCCTTTTTTTCCTTTTAGGGAAAGGAAATCAGCTGACCTTCTCATAATGTGTCTCCATGCACAGAAATATAGTGTAGGCCGTCAAGCAAGCCAAGCACCCTTCCAGGTAAGACTGGCTCCCAAGTTTCTCCGCTTCGGCATAAAGGTTATTCAGGGTCCGTACCGTTTCTTCAAATTGCTGCCTGTCAATCTGAACAAAGGATCTCGTTTAGAAACGGACATCCAGGCAGGTAGAGAATCTACTTTCTGGAATGGAAACAACCTTCAGCGTATTTAAACGAAAGCCATATGGAATTTCAGATGGCTCAGATCCCCAGAAAACAGAACTTGACTTCTCGGATGGAGAGTTATATGTCAGGAGCCTTGTGTGCAGAACTCAGGCTAAGGAAACAATTACAGGTTTTAAAATAGTCACAGAAAGAATGCAATTTCCTTCAGAAGAGCGTTTCAAGGTAATTTTTCAAAGCTGCTCCTGGCACAACTCAATTCACAAAAGAAAGCAATCAGGCTGCTACAATGAAAACAGCATGTTTTTCCTTGGTGGAACTGCTGATCAAAAGATCACAAGGACAAACCGTGTTTGCTTTTGCTTTCAACACTAATATCCACCCAGCATAAGTAGCCAGTAAATTAAGAGTATTTGAGAACAAAAATAACAGAAAATTCTCAATAGCAGAGAGAAGCTTGACCCACATAGCAAGAACAGTAATTCCAGAACATACAAATGATCTGTCTATTATTCTCAAACCATTAAGGATGACACTACCATGACTACCGTGTTTTCCCGAAAATAAGACCCTGTCTTATATTTTTTTGAACCCTGAAATAAACGCTTGGCCTTATTGCCATGTGCTCAAAAGCCCGACTGGGTTTATTATCAGGGGGTGTCTTATTTTGGGGGAAACAGAGTAGATCTAATATATATATTTCTCCTTTTCTTTCACTTGAAAGTTGAAAGGTGCTTTGAGGCAGACATCTCAGGCTACAATCCTAGATCCACTGCGTTATTTATTTTACTTCTTTATTAATTTTTTTTATTCTGCCTTTATTACTTTACTAGGAGAGTCATTCTACGCAGTAAAGTTTACTTCTTAGCAAATACATAGACAATCTGGCTGTCAGATTCCTAGTTACTTATAATATCACAAATTTTGACTTTCCTCCAGGAATCTTAGAAACTGGAAATGCTGCCCTCAAAGTACAAATACTCAAATCCTGAGGATTTGATCTTAGCAGCTCCACATTCATACATGCTATATTTGATTAGGTTTCTTTTGTGGCTTTCTGAACAGCGTCAATGCAACCTATTTTGTTTATTATTCAATGCATTGACCTGAACACAGAAAACAGCTATCTATTCTGCCATCCTGTTTCCATGGTTCTTCTGGTTATTATCCTCCTCTTGAAGAATTCATTGGAAGAGATCTATTGTTAAAAAGATCAGTTAGGCACATGTTAGCCATGTTGAAGTAACTCTCCAGCAAACATATTTGATCGATCGGGCTTATATGCTACCAAATCCTTGCAAACTAATGGCACTGCAGAACTGCAGAAAAAACAATGGCTACCAACCTGCCTTCCATTGAGGACCTGTCTACTGCACGAGTCAAAAAGAGGGCTGTGAAAATATTTACAAACCCCTCACATCCTAGACATAAACTGTTTCAACTCCTACCCTCAAAAAGACACTATAGAGCACTGCACACCAGAACAACTAGACACAAGAAGAGTTTTTTCCCGAATGCCATCACTCTGCTAAACATATAATTCCCTCAACACTGTCAAACTATTTACTAAGTCTGCACTACTATTAATCTTCTCATCGTTCCCACCACCCATCTCCTCCCACTTATGACTGCATGACTGCAATCTTGTTGCCGGTATCCTTAAGATTTATATTGATATTGATTGTTTCCTGATTGCTTATTTCTACCCTATGTCTATCATTAAGTGTTGTACCTTATGATTCTTGACGAATGTATCTTTTCTTTTATGTACACTGAGAGTGTAAGCACCAAGACTAATTCCTTGTGTGTCCAATCACACTTGGCCAATAAAGAATTGAATTCTATTCCATTCCATTCCTTACAATCAAAGTAAGACATCTGTAGCAGCAATATGTAGAAAACTTTCCACAGTCTCCAGTAAATGTTAAACTAAGTGCTCTTTTTCCGGCATTGTCAAAAACATCTTTGGTATAAAACCATCTGTAATCATACAAAAAGTCACTTGTCTGAAATGGTATAGGGCAGTGACGGTGAACCTATGGCCGTGATGGCGAACCTATGGCACGGGTGCCACAGGTGGCACGCGGAGCCATATCGGTGGGCACGCGAGCTCAGCTCTGGCACACATGCATACACCAGCCAGCTGATTTTCAGGCCTTCTGGGCCCACCAGAAGTCAGAAAACACACTGTTTCCGGCCTCCGGAGGGCCTCTAGGGGGGGTGGGGAAGGCCGTTTTTGCCCTCCCCAGGCTCCTAGAAAGGCTCTGCAGCCTGGGAAGAGCAAAAAAACGGGCCCACCGTGCCATTGCGTGCCAAAAGCGGGGGGGGGGGGGGGGGGGGCACATAGAATTATGGATGTGGGCACGCGTGCGTGTGACCCCACCTCACTCCCCCCGCTTTTGGCACGCGATGGCAAAAAGGTTAGCCATCACTGACCTATGGCATGCGCGCCGGAGGTGGCACATAGAGCCATCTCTCTGGGCACGCCAGCCGTCGCTCGTTGCTCTTCCGGGTTCTGCCGCTTCCGCTTGTGCGTGGCAGGCAGCTGCTCTTCCGTTTTCCAGCACGCTGTCCCACACATGCGCGCACTCCCATTTCGGCACTTGGTACTGAAAAGGTTCGCCAATACTGGTATAGGATCTTCTGCTTTAGCAGGGGGCTGGACTAGAAGACATTGTTCTGCCCCAGCTACGGACCCAAGAATACAGCACACACTAAGTCTGTACAAAACTTAAATTTACTAAAACAACTCAGTCTTTTCCAAACAAAGGCTGTTAATAAACTTTCTTAACAGCCTACAAGAAACCAAAGATAAAGTAATCACAATCTTACTAAGGCTGGCAGAAAGCCCAGAAGCAAGTTGCAGAGAATCCAGACGTGAAGGAGAATGAACTAAAGTTGTTCCCTACAAATTGCTTCAGTTGGCATTCCTCCTTAAATAGGCTAGGGGAGTGGCCAATTAGCCCCAAGCCTTACTCTCGAGGCCTCCTCCTGAGGAGCCACTCCTGCCTTTTGGCAGCTCTGCGCGCCCGTGCATTGAGAAGAGGCTCATCCTCATCCTCTTCGTCCTCTTCACTTATGGGAGCTTCTGGAGGTTCTGCAGGCCCTGACTGAATCCCCGCCTCTGGCACCACATCTTCTCCAGAGTGCCAGCTGCACAGGCTGCTGGCTCAGCACCACACCAGCCTCCTCGCTGTCAGAATCAGCTACAATCCGCACAGGACGCTGACGGGCCGAACAGACATCCAAGATCTATTCCTATTCCTATTCCTATTCCTATTCCTATTCCTATAACCAAATGTTTCACTGCCAAATACTCATCCATACGGAGCTGATGTAACTTGGTCCTTGTTGTCTTTTATTCTTTTGGTTAGTGGCAGATTCGAACCTGAATAACGTAACCCCAAGAACTGAAGCCCAACTGAGAGATGCTGGGACAGGAAGCCCAGCTGTTGCTTTAGTCACCACCCTAATAAAGGGATTCCCACAAGACAATCCTGGCTCTTGTGTGGTTCTTTAATTGCTTGCGCTCAGCAATCAGCAGGACAAACCTGTTTTGCAAACTTCTTAACAGGAAGTAGGCACCATCGAAGGATTATAGTTCTGAGATTTCATATCCAAAGCTTATGTCTGTCCTATAAACTTAAATCCAATCCAACGTTACCATCCTGCACAAATCAAAGGTATGAAAAACCAAAGAATTCGATCGGTAGGATTGAAATATTTGCCCATCACAAAAGAGAAATAAAAGAAGGCTCTGAGGTAAAGATAAAGGTTCCCCTCGCACATATGTACCAGTTGTTCCCAACTCTAGGGGGCGGTGCTCATCTCCGTTTCAAAGCTGAAGAGCCAGCGCTGTCCAAAGACATCTCCGTGGTCATGTGGCCGGCATGACTCAACGCCAAAGGCTCTTAAATGCTTTCTAAATGTTTGAGTGGTTTCTAGAACAGCTCTTTCAAAATCTGTATGGTAATAGGTTTTCAGTTAAAAAATAACCCTGAACTCACATTTGTTGTTCTAGGAGTAGATCTCCCATACTCTATCTTGGCTTTGAAATAAGATGGCTTTTCCTGCATCTCTGTCTCTATTGATTTCAGCTTAATTATAAAAATAATTTACAATCCTGATTTAAAAATTTAAAAAACTCAAAGACAGAATGGTTAAAGCAGCTAAAGACAACCGATGCAGTGTAAAATCCAGAAGAAATACAACTCTGCGGTGAAGATTGCGTAGGAGGAAAGACACATTAGTCTACAATTGTCCCAAACCAGGAGATAGGTAGGACCAGGAGATAGGTAGGACCTTTTCCAACCAGCAAATTATATTAAAAGACATAAACTGCAGCCTTTTGATCAACTTGCTAGTCAGAAAAGTTGCTACCAGATTCCTTTTGATTCTAGGCAGTGCAACGTTAACTACATGAAATGCCAATTTTAACTTAAGAGAACCTATCCATTCCTCTCAAAAAAGTACTTTCATTGTTTTCAAAATGCCGGAAAATGTTTTCACACCAAGTAATTTTAGTTGTATAGAACAGGTAATGATTACTGCTCTGTCGTTAGCCTTTGTTTATAAAAGAGACAGCAACACAGAAATCACTGCTAACCCTTCCTCTATTGTCTGTTCCACCCAGGCCAAGACAACAATTAATGATGGGATTGGTGTTTTCCTTCCAGACGTTTCATTATCCAAACTAGGTAACATCATCGGTGCTAGTAAGGAGTGGGGTTTGCTCTCAATTTATAGTCTAGGGGCTTGGCTTCCCATTGTTGTTGGGGTGATCTTAGAGGTTTAAGAGTAGGTTTTCCACATCTCTAAAATCCATCTATACTTAGTGTCAGTATAGTATAGTATAGTATAGTATAGTATAGTATAGTATAGTATAGTATAGTACAGCATAGCAATTAGTATTAGTATCATGCACCAAGACAAAATGTATAGTATAGTATATGCACCGACAAATTCCTTGTGTGTCCAATCACAAGGCCAATAAAGAATTCTATTCTATTCTATTCTATTCTATTCTATTCTATTCTATTCTATTCTATTCTATTCTATTC
>WNWU01000075.1:653290-665595 GCA_012654045.1 Ptyas mucosa
AGTCTTAAATTGCCCAAGGTTGGAGACCCTTGGATTAGGCGACTGTAGGCTAAAACATACAATGAACGGTTGCAGGAACTGGGCACGGCTACTCTAGTGAAGAGAAGGACCAGGGGAGACAGGAGAGCATCTTCCAATATTTGAGGGGCTGCCTCAGAGAGGAGGGGGTCAAGCTATTTCTCAAAGCACCCGAAAGCCAGACAAGAAACAATGGATGGAAACTGATCAAGGAGAGATTCAGCCTGGAAATAAAGAGAAATTATTACTGACAGTGAGAACAATCAACCCATGGAACAGAAGTTGCCTTCGGAAGTTGTGGGAGCTTCATCCCTGGAGGCTTTCAAGAAGAGTCTGCACTGCCATCTCTCAGAAATGGTGTAGGGTCTCCTGCTTGGGCCGAGGGTTGGACTAGATGACCTACAAGATCTCTTCCAACTCTTGTTAACCTGAATCTATTTAAGATGATCAAAGGCCTGGAGACTAAAACATATGAAGAACGGTTGCAGGAACTGGGCATGGCTAGTCCAGTGAAGAGAAGGACCAGGGGAGACATGATAACAGTCTTCCAATACTTGAGGGGCTACCACAAAGAGGAGGGAGTCAAGCTATTTCCCAAAGCACCCAAAGGCCGGACAAGGAATAATGGATGGAAACTGAACAAGGAGAGATTCAACCTGGAAATAAGGAGGAATTTTCTGACAGTGAGAACAATCAACCCATGGAACAGAAGTTGCCTTCAGAAGTTGTGGGAGCTTCATCACTGGAAGCTTTCAAGAAGAGTTTGGACTGCCATCTGTCAGAAATGGTGTAAGGTCTCCTGTTTGGGCAGGAGGTTGGACTAGATCAGCGGTCCCCAACCTTGGCAACTTTAAGACTTGTGGACTTCAATTCTGGGAGTTGAGGTCCACAAGTCTTAAAGTTGCCAAGGTTGGAGACCTTGGACTAGATGACCTACAAGGTCCCTTTCAACTCTGTTATAATCTGCATAACACGAGCTGCTGCACGTTCTGATCCCGGACGCCATTTGGAAACATGCCATTTGGCACGAGTCGGGATCAGATTTGGAAGGAGTTGGAAGGAGCCATTTTATTTACTGCTAAGAATTGGAGGCTTTCAAACCACTATGTCCCAAATGCCGCTCTCACCTGGGACTCGACAGATTTTTCTACTTTAGGCAAAGCTTTGCCAGATGGAATCGGCTTGTGCTTTTGCAATCAAATCCTCTTCATGTGCATTGCTGTGAAAATTGCATACATACTATAAATATCTGAGCTGTGAATCAAGTTGGGTGAGCCTGCAGGCTCAGCTGTTCGGTGTCTTGCAGGAAGAATTAGCCTCTGGAATGGGACTCAGCTGAGGGTGAGGTGACAGGAATGGAGGAGAAATTATTTGGGATTTGGATTCTGATACGAATAGGAAAAGTGTCACTGGGGTGTCCCAAAGGTGCTTTTTTTCAGGAGGCAACTGGATTTTCTTGTTTTTTTTTCTTTTGAAGACGTTTCGCTTCTCACCAGACAGCTGGTCGTTTGCATCCTTTTAGAGGGTCGTTGAAGCACTTGGAGGTTTATCTGTGTCCTCAGGGTTACCTGAGTGGTGCAAATGGTTCCTATATTCTGCAATTTTTCCCACGGGAAATCCATTCCTACTCCCACACCACTTAAAGGGTGTCCATCCCAAATCGTATGGCTAAAGGTCTGTAGATATTCTCAGTCCTCCAGATCATGGTTGTCCCAAAGGTGCTTTTTTTCAGGAGGCAATTGGATTTTCTTGCTTTTTCTTTTGAAGATGTTTCATTTCGCAGCCAAGAAGCTCCTTCAGCTCTGACAGGATAGTGGGGAATGTGAGGGTTTAGACCAACGGTCACCAACTGGTGGTCCGTGGACCACTGGTGGTCCTCGAGAAAATTTTGGTGGTCCGCAGAAAAATTATTTGCATTTTTTATATTGCACTAAATTAAGGGTCCTCAAACTATGACCCCACAGCTGGATACGTGCAATGAACGTTTGTGTTGCTGCAGAGAGTCTCCCCCTTCGGGATCTTTTTGTGGCGGTCGGAGGGGGGCAGAAATTCTGAGTTGGGGTCTGCTTCGGCCTCCTGGTGTGGGGCTTTGGGTGAAGGCTGGAGGGAAGTGCCGCTGGTGGTGAAGAGCCGGAGGGCCTCGTTCCAGTGGGACTGCCTCTTGGCCTGGAACTGGCTGACCATCTCATCCTGCTGAGCTTCCAGGCGCCGGTACCTGGCCTTGCACTCCCGCAGGTCTTCCCTCTAAAGTAGGAAATGCAGGTCCAGCTAGATGACCACTGAAGGGCCTTCTCTAATAATAATGATGATGAATGCGGGACCTACTAAATGATCACTGGACATCTTTCTAGTATTCATTTCCAAATGTGTCCAGTGAATAAGTAAAACAGCCAGCCACATTCCTTTGAAGCTATCAGAAGAAGAAACATTTTGGTAACATACAATTTGAAGGTTAGGATGTCTACACAGACTAGAGGTCTCTATCAACAAGTGACAAGTAGAATACATCGTCCAGTGAATACAGAAAGCTTATGATTGTTTGCCAAGAATAAAGTAACAAACTTAGAATATGCTAACTGATGTAACAAATGTTTCTGAATGAAAATCTCTAAGAATCCTTTGTTTGAAATTGTATAAAGATTGTGGTCTAAGGATCATAGGTTGTTCAGACTTCCAGGTACGAATCAGACTCTGAACCTTATTGCAATAAATCTGATTCTGTTTGCCCCATGGGATGTTTCTCAATCTCTTCATTCCATAACACCTCTGCTTGGAAAGCCTATGCTCCTAGTCCTCAGTGAGGTGCTTCTGCTGAGCCTCCTTCTCGGCCAGATCCAATTTGAAGAGTTTTACCAACTCTTTCCTCATGGTGGCTACTTAGCTCCAACAACTGCTTCCTGTTGGGGCCCTAAAGAGCCCGGGCGGGCAGGCAATGAGTGGCTGGGAAGGGAGGGACGAGTAGAGGCTGGCGAGGCGCCCCTTGACGTGAGTGACATCGAATGGGCCATGCTCATCCAGTCACATGACCATCTAGCTACGCCCACCCAGCATGTCATTAGGCAGATCATATTAGTGGTCCGTGGGATTTAAAACTATGAATTAAGTGGTCCCTGAGGTCTGAAAGGTTGGGGACCCCTGGTTTAGACTACAGGAACCAGGTAGCATCACTCAGGTAACCCTGAGGACATAAACCTCCAAGTACTTCAAGGACCCTCTAAAATGATGCAAATGACCAGCTGTCTGCAAGGAATATAAATCCATCGATTCCCCACTTTCCAGCCAGAGCTGAAGAAGCTTGTTGGATATATACCACATAACACCATTATGGGAGAAAGTTTGCGCAGCGGTTTCACTACACGTCCTCCGATGTCATGAAAAAAACCTTTTGCTCCTCGCTGGTTGCCCATCCAGCCAATTTGCAGCTGCTCTGTATGGGGGTACCCACAAACACAAATTAAATGGCGACTTATTTTCTCTTTTCTAGGCCTTCACCTTCTCCTTGGATATTTGTTAGAATGTTTGGGGAATAAGAGACTGCCGCTGAGTTTACTGGCCATAGTTTTGTTTTGTTTTTTTAAGATTGTTTTGATAGCACCAATGGATGTGCCATTTCTTTTTAACCATACCTTTTGGCCAATTTTAACTTTGAAGCTTTTATTTATCAACATATAAAATACAAAACTACAAAGAAAAACGAGAATCGTAGGAAAATAAGAGAAGGGGAAGAGGAAAAAGTGTGGAGAAAAGAGAGGAAGAAAAGCATTGAATTCCAACTCTTTTTGCACAGAGAAATAAGGTAATAACGTAAGTTTTACTTTTAGATAATAATATATATTATTATTATATTATATATTATTATTATACTACCAACCTGCCTCCCATTGAGGACCTGTATACTGCACGAGTCAAAAAGAGGGCTGGGAAAATATCTACAGACCCCTCGCATCCTGGACATAAACTGTTTCAACTCCTACCCTCAAAACGACACTATAGAGCACTGCACCCCAGAACAACTAGACACAAGGACAGTTTTTTCCCGAACCCCATCACTCTGCTAAACAAATAATTCCCTTAACAGTGTCAAACTATTTACTAAGTCTGCACTACTATTAATCTTCTCATCGTTCCCACCACCCATCTCCTCCCACTTATGACTGCATGACTGCAATCTTGTTGCTGGTATCCTTAAGATTTATATTGATATTGATTGTTTCCTGATTGCTTATTTGTACCCTATGTCTATCATTAAGTGTTGTACCTTATGATTCTTGATGAACATATCTTTTCTTTTATGTACACCGAGAGCGTATGCACCAAGACAAATTCCTTGTGTGTCCAATCACACTTGGCCAATAAAAAATTCTATTCTACTCTATTTACTAGTGATTTAAATCATGATTTAAATCGACTTGATTTAAATCAAATCCACCTGGCCTTCAACTCCTAGAATTCCTTGGCTAGAATGGCCAATGCTAAAAATTCTGGGATTTGACATCCTTATGCCTGAAGGATACTAAGGTTGGGACGACTTGATCTGAAGGTAAACTGTTCCACTGGTTAATCCGATCAATTAAAACCTAGTCCCTAGTTTTCCAGTACGTTAGGTTTCTGCCTTGGATGAAAGGCAGAAGGAAGAAGAGAAGGAAGAAATTACTTCGAAAACAACAATTTAGATTCAAGAGCATTCGGTGAGTCGTTTTCTCTGCCCTTGTGTCCTGCTCTGCAATCAGTGGTGAAATCCAATTTTTTTTACTAACGGTTCTGTGGGCGTGGCTTGGTGGGCGTGGTGTGGCTTGGTGGGCGTGGTGTGGCTTGGTGGGTGTGGCTTAGGGGGCGTGGCAGGGGAAGGATACTTCAAAATCCCCAATCCCACCCCACTCCAGGGGAAGGATACTGCAAAATCCCCATTCCCACCCCACTCTGGGGCCAGTCAGAGGTGGTATTTGCCAGTTCTCTGAACTACTCAAAATTTCCGCGACCGGTTCTCCAGAACCTGCTGGATTTCACCCCTGCCCCCAATGCTTCCTGACCAAAATATATAAGAAAATCCATTAGCCTCTTGAAAGGCTGAAAAAGAATTATGATGCCAAATTACCTCTAGGTGTCGCTCTTTCCCAATAATGAGTGTCTTTTGCCTAGTTCTTTGCAATCAAACCTTTTCAGAAATTGGAGTTTTAAAGTCTGCCTAAAATACATGGATTTTTTTTTTTTTTTGCATGACTTCCCTGGCTTTCTGACACTGAAATGCAATTCTTTTCATGCATTTTTTACACAATTGTCCTCTGGATGCCGGAATCCTGCTCCCAGAATAGTATAGACCAGAGGTTGGTTTCAGCAGGTTCTGACCAGTTCTGGAGAACCGGTAGCGGAAATTTTGAGTAGTTCGGGGAACCCGTAGTAAAAATGCTAACTGGCCCCACCCCCATCTAGTCTCTGCCTCCCAAGTCCCAGCTGATTGGGAGGAAATGGGGATTTTGCAGTAACCTTCCCCTGGAGTGGGGTAGGAATGGAGATTTTACAGTATCCTTCCCCTGCCATGCCCAGCAAGCCACACCCACCAAGCCACGCCACACCCACCAAGCCACGCCCACAGAACCGGTAGTAAAAAAATTTGAAACCCACCACTGGTATAGACATAACATGCATAACTGATCTTGTTTGCAAGTTGTGGCCATTGTCAGCTGTAAATTATAGCCTATTTTTTCTTTTATCAAGGCAGGAGGGTGTAAATGGAAATTGTTCTGTATCATTTCAGATAAATTCTAGATCTACGCTGTGCTAACTATGGTCTGTTTTAACTAGACTTACCATAACCAGCTGCCAAAATTTATATGACCACTAGGGAGAGCAATGAGAGTTTTCTATCTTGTTTTGATGATCAATCTAGATTCCCCCCCCCCCGCCGCAACTAAATTACCTTGGTTTTAAGCAAATTTTGGGTAACACTTTATAGTGGTCACCTCACATAACACCCTATGCCATAGCTTAATATTAACCCACATTGCTAACTTGGCAGGAGATGTAATGTTTAGTGTTTCAAATATTTAATATTTGATCACGTGAAGCGTTAATACCACTTTATAATGCCTTGGTAAGGCCACACTTGGAATATTGCATTCAGTTTTGGTCGCCACGATGTAAAAAAGACATGGAGACTCTAGAAAGAGTGCAGAGAAGAGCAACCAAGATGATTAGGGGGCTGGAGGCTAAAACATACGAAGAACGGTTGCAGGAACTGGGAATGTCTAGTTTAATGAAAAGAAGGACATCACTTTTTTACATGCTTTCGAACTGCTAGGTTGGCAGAAGCTGGGACAAGTCACGGGAGCTCACCCCGTTACGCGGCACTAGGGATTCGAACCGCTGAACTGCCGACCTTTCGATCGACAAACTCAGCGTCTTAGGCACTGAGCCACCGTATCCCTTACCCTGTTCAATATAACCAGTCTCAAAGAACCCATCAGATGTACCGACAGAGGTCCTATTGGTTGGAAAGTATGTGTGTAAAGCAGAAAAGGAAATGGCAAAGAGTAGACAAAGAACGAATCTATCCATTGACTCCCTCCCCAGTCCTCCTGTCCAAGGGTTTTCTTTAGACGCTTGTCTAAAGTTTGTGTGAACAAAGTCAAGCAGTGGAGCAATTCAGCATCCTTCATTCAGCGTCCTCGTATATCCAGGCGGGCAGACACGTTAATGGGTTGCCCAACTCCGAGTCCCTGTTTTTCTGGCATTTGGATTTGTCCAAGGTTCCATTGCTGCATTTGGCGGTAGGCAGTTAACCCACAAAGAAAAGTGGATAATTTAATACATCTTGAACACTTAAGCAAAAAAAAAACTAATGGAAAAGGGGAGAAAATGCCCTCTTAAACCTACCCCTGTGCTTTGTGGAGACATGTCTATCTCACCCTCACAGTCTGGGGATACATCCCTGCCTTATATTGTGTTTTTTTAAAAAAGTTTTTTATTTTATACACAAACAAACGTTTAATACATCAGTCATTCCTTCCATATGACATCTCGGTGTTTTCTCCATGGCTTCATCTTTTGGTTGTCTCTTCTGTCTTCATTTTCACCAAATCTATTAGAGCATTTCTCCAAAAGTACAGTATTCTAATTATACCATTTTCTTACATAACTATTAGTTTGCTTATTCCTGCCTTATATTGTTGTTGTTAGTTGCGAAGTCGTGTCCGACCCATCGTGATCCCATGGACAATGTTCCTCCAGGCCTTCCTGTCCTCTACCATCCTCTGGAGTCCATTTAAGCTCACGCCGACTGCTTCAGTGATTCCATCTAGCCACCTCGTTCTCTGTCGTCCCCTTCTTCTTTTGCTCTCAATCGTTCCCAGCATCAGGCTCTTCTCCAGTGAGTCCTTCCTTCTCATTAGATGGGGACTGCAGCCAAGAAATTAAAAGATGCTCCTGGGGAGGAAAGCTATGGCAAATCTAGAAAGCAGAGACATCACCCTGCCAACGAAAGTGCATATAGTCAATGGTTTTCCCAGTTGCAATGGATAGCTGTGAAAGTTGGACCATAAGGAAGGCTGAGAAGACCAAAGAATGGAGGCCTTTGAACTCTGGTGCTGGAGAAGACTCCCGCGAGTCCCTTGGACTGCAAGGCGATCCAACCGGTCAGTCCTAGAGGAGATCAACCCTGACTGCTCTTTAGAAGGCCAGGTCCTGAAGATGAAACTCAAATCCTTTGGCCACCTAATGAGAAGGAAGGACTCACTGGAGAAGAGCCTATTGCTGGGAACGATGGAGGGCAAAAGAAGAAGAAGGGGACGACAGAGAACGAGGTGGCTGGATGGAGTCACTGCAGCAGTCAGCATGAGCTTAAATGGACTCTGGGTGATGGTAGAGGACAGAAAGGCCTGGAGGAAAGTTCTCCATAGGGTTGTGATGGGACAGATGCGACTTCACGACTAACAACAACAGGTCGGTGTCCCGGTTTCTTGGCTGCAAAGATGGAAAGGGAAGAGTCGCTGAAGAGCTCCAGGTTGGTGGATAGGAGTGTAAAATCTGAAAACTTTTTCAATTTCTGATAATATTTCAATTCGGGAGCCAGGGAGGGGGGGGTGTCTCTCCAGGTTTAAGATTGGTCATTCATGAGACTTTGGGCAGCTATTTTTGCCTTTCTTTCCTTCTCTGGCAATTAAAAAAGGCAAAAGCAGCAGTTTAAAAAAAGCTCAGTGTGCTTAACAAAAAAAGGACCCCTCCTTTATAAGATGCCCTGAATGACATTGTAGGATTAGGGGAGAGGGGCTATGGGATTGCTCCATAAAAGCACTGGAAGCACCCCCTACTTCACTGGAAGCATAATTGGATAATTCTTTACAGATAATGTCCTGAGCGTCCTGGCCAAAGATGGTTAATTGTTTGTTTAATGTGAGGCCTTGTCAGTTTGAAAAGTATTTACAAAGAAATCGCACTGTTAGTACTTCGGCTGATGGAATGATTCAATTCATTCCTAGTGACCATGAAAAGGGATTCTTCTTTGTAACAGGGTTTTCTCTGAACAGAGTTGGAGTAACATCTCGTGAGAAAAAAAATAAATAAATTGTCTTTTTTTTTAAAAAAAAAGCAACAACAAAAGAGACGCAAATGAAAGGATGTTTTTCTAGAAATGTAGATAAAGTTTATTTACATTTAGTCTATTCTAGAAAGGTAGATAAAGTCCGCTCCTCCTCCTTTCTAATCTAAACCCTGGTTTAAAATGTATTGTGTTAATCAAATAGATAGACACTCTCACACAAACATATGAGACGTGGGGGAGAGAAAGGGGGGGTGAGAGAGAGGGAGAGAGAGACAGAGACAGAGAGAGAGAGACAGAGAGAGACACACACACAGAGAGAGAAAGAGACAGACAGACAGAGACATATATATAGAGAGAGACAGAGATAGAGACAGAGAGAGAGACAGAGAGAGAAACAGAGAGACAGACACACACACACGTACACCGAGAGACAGAGAGACAGAGAGAGAGAGAGAGAGACAGAGAGAGAAAGAGAAAGAGAGACAGAGACAGACAGACAGACAGAGAGAGACAGAGACACACAGAGAGAGAGAGACAGGGAGGGAGGGAAGCAGGAAGGGAAGGAAGGGAAGGAAGGAAGGGAAGGGAGGGAGGGAGGAAGGAAAGAAGGAAGAAGGAAGGGAAGGAAGAGGAGGAAGAGGAAGAAGAAAGGAAGGAAGGAAGGAAGGAAGGAAGGAAGGAAGGAAGGAAGGAAGGAAGGAAGGAAGGAAGGAAAGAAAGAAAGAAAGTGGGGTTTTCAGGATTATGAACCACAGGTTATTCCCCCCCTGTAGTAGATCACTAAGCAGCAGGGCAGGACTTCTAATACATCCTTTCGCCCCCAAAATCAGATTTTCTACCGTAGAACTGGCAGCCGTGATCTTATTAAATAGGTGCGCAAACCTCCTTGCCTTAGTCCATCTGGTCTTTAATCTTGTCTTTAGCCTCCTCCTCCTCCTCCTTTATTGTATCAGAGGAGCTGAAATCTCATCTGGAATCTCTCCTGGCATCTGAATATGAATGAGAATGGAAGATTGGAATCCAATCTAAAGCAATAAAGTAAAATCTGTACCAGCAACGGAGAAGCACAGGCTTGCAAATATGAGACTTAGCATCTCAGCCAACGTGGCGAGGAATTCTAGGAGTGGCACTTCACTAATATCTGGTGGACCTCATGCTCTTCAAGCACACCCCCCCCCAAAAAAAGAACAGTTTATTGCAGAGTAGGCTTAACTACTAGGATTTACTACACCCCACCAGGCTGCTGAGACAGATTTTCTTGGTCACCTTCTTCAAGCAGTGATTATATTTGTCACCAGGTCTTCCTGCACCCGGGGGCAAGAATGAATCTCAAACAATCCCAACCTGCAAATCTGTAATCTTTTTAACCTTTCTGTCTGCACCCCTGGTTTTTTTTTTTTTTTTGAAAAATTAATAGACAAAAAGAAAGCCATGTAGTGTTTCTTGGATAACTTGATGTCCTGCTCAAGGGCTCTAATAAAATAGAAATTTATTACTGGTAGATAAAAATACACTGTTTCCCTTAAAATAAGACCTCCCCTGATAATAAGCCCAATTGGGCTTTTGAGTGCATGGCAATAAGGCCAAGCGCTTATTTCAGGGTTCAAAAAAACGATGTTTGGGGATTTGGGGGAACTGAACGCCCCTTTATCAAAGGGATCAGACTATAAGGGTCCACTTGTAGAGTGCACTTCAGACAGCAGCAAGAATGTTTACAAAGCAAATGAACAAACAAAAAACCCAGCCAACTTTTTAGACTTCAGACCAGTGGTGGATTGTTCTCAATTCTGTTCGGTTCTTGCGAACCGGTAGTAAAAGCGGCAGAAGGCTCCGCCCACCCGCCCGGATGTCATCATGGGTGATCTGTGCATGGTAAAGGTAAGTAGAACCGACCCCTACTTAAGACCAAAGACCACACTTCAACTCAATGCATTCAATTCTGTTGCTATCAGACGGAATCTCAAGACGAACACGTGTCAAATTCCTCTGAAAATTGTGGACAGGCTTAAGGGACTCCCTAAGGTCTTTGAAGGAAACCATATTCCCAGTGGTGGGATTCAGCCGGTTCGCACCTATTCGGGAGAACCGGTTGTTAACTTTCTAAGCAGTTCGGAGAACTGGTTGTTGGAAGAAACCGTATTTTGTTTTTTCCCACTTTACAGGGCTAATCCTATAAGGAAGGCAGGAAGGAAACGTTCTGGTGGTGTTTCTAGCCTAATCTTTATTGCCCTGCTTACAGAAACTGCCTCTATGGCTAACCCTTATTACATTGTAACAGCTAAGGCGAAGCGCCCATCGACGTGAGTGACGTTGAATTGGCCATGCCCACACGGTCACATGACCACCGAGCCACGCCTACCCAGCTGGTTATTAGGGCAGAGAACCGGTTGTTAACTTATTTGAATCCCACCACTGCATATTCCCATATTGGTTCATCTGTTCCACCCCCCACTTTTTGGGGGGAGATCAAGGCCTTCTTTTACAGTATGTTTTACCTTTTCCTGAAGAATAGCTGAGATGAGAACGAAGGAAAATCATTCTTCTGTGGTACCAACAGACTCTGGCATTGAATTAAAAGTTATTTCCCCCCTTCTGGATTAATCTGCTGCTCTTTGTTTTATTTACTGTGATTTCACTCTGGCTGGAAGCTTTTTCATCAATGTCAGGGGGTATACTCCAGTGATGAAATTAAATTTTTTTTTACTACCCATTCTGTGGGTGTGGCTTGGTAGGTGTGGCTTGGTGGGCGTGGCAGGGGAAGGATACTTCCCCCACTCCTGGGGGAAGGATATTACAAAATCTTCATTCCCGCCCCACTCTGGGGCCAGCCAGAGGTGGCATTTGCTGGTTCTCTGAACTACTCAAAATTTCCACTACCGGTTCTCCAGAACCTGTCAGAACCTGCTGGATTTCACCCCTGGTATAATCCCAATGAGCAAGCAACCCCTTAAAACAGGGCTTGCCAAACATCAATTACTGTACCTAAAATTCGATAAAAGCGGAACGAAGCCATTACCCAAACACAAGAGGGTACATTTAAATAAGGACTTTCGGATCAGCAGTTCGGGGTAACGAAGGAAAAAGTTTGGAGGCAGTGCCTTAAAAGATGCAAGCTTTAAGAATTTTCTTTTTATAAGAATTTGAAAAAAAAGCTGCCTTGGTTGGAGAGCTCATACAGCTGTGGCGTAAAAGCACTCCTATATAACTTTTATAAGCTTCTGACTCTTCCACTTATCAGGAACAATCCCTGCACTAAAATGTTATCACTTATCTTCCTAATATATACAATTTTCAACTCCAAAGATTACCAGAGGTATCTGCAGGCATTAAAAAAAAAAAAAGTTACGAGGAGCTTCACAACCAAATGACCCAAAGCCCTTTCCCTTTTATATCTGCATCCCAGGAATTGTGCTCCCTGTGTTGACTTTTTGTTGTTGTTGACAAAATAAAGAAAAAAAAAAGCACAGCAGAAGCTTTTCCGAATTGTGTGGGGTTTTTTTGTGGTCCTTGGAATTAAAACTAAGATGCAGACATTTTGGGCTCAATTGTGGTCATGCGTCCAGGGCTACCTATACCTATATTCCTCAACCATTCATTGTAAATTTAGCCTCCATAATCTTTGTTATCTTTGTTGCTATGTTCTGCATGTTTTCAACATCTTTTTTTAATATTAGGGTGACCAGAACTGGGCCCTCATTATTGTGGAATAGAATAGAATAGAATAGAATAGAATAGAATAGAATAGAATAGA
>WNWU01000075.1:667981-680715 GCA_012654045.1 Ptyas mucosa
CTGCCTTCGGGTGCCTTGGAGAATAGCTTGACTCCCTCTTCTTTGTGGCAGCCCCTGAGATATTGGAAGACTGCTATCATGTCTCCCCTAGTTCTTTTTTTCATCAAACTAGACATACCCAGTTCTAGCAACCATCCTTCATATGTTTTAGCCTCCAATCCCCTAGACCACCTTAAAGCTTTTAGAGACCATTCAATGACAAGTTTGGAAAGTCTTCATCGGGTGAGCTTATCTTCAACTCTGAACAAAAGGAAAAAAATAATAATTGCGAGCTTAAGAATGTGGAGAAATTGAAGTAACTGTCAGATGTTCTGATAAACTATAATGCTAGGGCGAAATGACACTGGGAAACAATGAGAATGGCATGCAACTATAGAAACAGTCAGATAAAAAAATCAGATTAGGATAGAGTAGAGTAGAGTAGAGTAGAGTAAGTCTACTAGACTAGACTAGAAATGGAATGGAATGGAGTAGGATTATGGAATGGAATGGAATGGAATGGAATGGAATGGAATGGAATGGAATAGAATAGAATAGAATAGAATAGAATAGAATAGAATAGAATAGAATAGAATAGAATAGAATAGAATAGAATAGAAGAGTTGGAAGGGACCTTGGAGGTCTTCTAGTCCAACCCCCTGCTTAGGCAGGAAACCCTACACCACTTCAACCAATCTGGTTGTCCAATCTCTTCTTAAAAACTTCCAGTGTTGGAGCATTGACAACTTCTGGAGGCAAGTTGTTTCACTGATTAATTGGAATTATTAGCCCACAGCAGTGATGGGGCAAATTGGGGGGGGGGGGGCCAAAAGGCTCAAAAATGGCCCTCCCTATTTTGGGGCTATAAAAAATGTGGGGCGAGGCAGAGAAATGCTCCCAGACTTGCAAGATTCTGTTAATATTACTTGACAATAAAACAGAATTAGCTCAGCTGCTCATGTTTACTGTCCAGTTTATCTCATAAGGCAGACACAACCCTTTAAGGATTTCTTTTTATTGAAAAGGATTGAAAAGTTGATATTTTATGGAATTGCTAAAAGATCAGGGATGGGTTACGGGGATGAAGAGATAGCTATTTAACCATATAGGGATGAAGAGTTGTTAAATTTGTTTATACTCCTTGTGATAAAGGTTGGGAGTCCCTTCCTGATATATTTTCGTTTTCTTTTCTCCTTGGAGAAAAATAATTCCATCAAAATGCCCACGAGAACAGCGGTGAAATCCAGCAGGTTCTAACAGGTTCTGGAGAACCGGTAGCGGAAATTTTGAGTAGTTCAGAGAACCGGTAGCGGAAATTTTGAGTAGTTCGAAGAACTGGCAAATACCACCTCTGGCTGGTCCCAGAGTGGGGTGGGAATGGAGATTTTGCAGTATCCTTCCCCTGCCACGCCCACCAAGCCACACCACGCCCACCAAGCCACACCACGCCCACCAAGCCACGCCCACAGAACCAGTAGTAAAGAAAATTGGATTTCACCACTGCATGAGAAAGTAGAAAAAGGAAAAAAAAATACTCCTCTTTTGTAAGAAAAGAAAATTGTTGGAAATACAAGCAAAATGCAAATTCAAAATGTAATTTTGTGCAAATGTGCAATATTCACTTTTATAGCTTTTTGTTCTCTAATAGATCTTCTTTGCAGTAAAGTTTTGCATTTATGATTTGGGTTATTTGGATCCAGAATATTAAATAAACCGCCTTCTTCCTCTCGCATATTAAAATCCAGTCCGTATTGATTTTTTTGTCGCTTTCAATGACTTCTGAATCCTTTCGGTTAATTTCAAAGATATTTAGAAGGCAATTCCCCAAACGGCATTAAAAAAGAAAAAGCGACTACCAAAAAGACCCCCTGGAAAAACAAACTTTATTACGCAACAATAACAACAATATTGAAAAGCAGCCAAACAGTAAAGCCGCCAGCAGTGACAAATTGAATGCACACTGTTTACATTAGGGCTATAATGTAAACCATGCATATTTTAATAAACTTATGATATGTTCAGATATACAAATATTTTAACTTATAAGGCCTGCTTTTTTCTTTCCTCTGGGCAATCCAAAACTACTGTTGACAGCTTCCCTCCCTCCCTTCTTCCCTCCCTCCCTCCCTTCTTCCCCCCTCCCTCCCTTCTTCCATCCCTCCCCCTCCCTCGATTCCTTCTTCCCTCCCTCCCCTCCCTCTCCTCCCCTCCCTCTCTCCCCTCCCTCCCTTCCTTCTTCCGTCCGTCCCTCCCTTCCTTCTTTCCTCCCTCCCTTCTTCCCTCCCTTCTTCCCTCTCTTCCCCCTCCCTCCCTCCCTTCCTTCTTCCGCCCTCCCCTCCTTCTTCCCTTCCTCCCTCCTTCCTTCCCTCCTTTTTCCCTTCCTTCTCTCCCTTCTCTTTGCTACAATAACCTGAGTTGGCTTAATATTAAATTGTTTTTATCCTTTTGTTATTTTGTGGATTATTTATGATGGCTCAATGAATTATGTAAAACTAGAAAAGTATGTTAATTTAGTAGTCAGGTTAATGTGTAGTGAAATTATAACCATGGTTACCCGTCATCTTCTTAAAAACCTTCAATTGAGATATCGGAACGCTGCTATCCTGTCTCCCCTAGTCCTTCTTTTCATTCAACTAGACATACCCAGTTCCTGCAACCGTTCCTCATATGTTTTAGCCTCCAGTCCCCTAATCCTCTTGGTTGCTCTTCTCTGAACTCTTTCTAGAGTCTCCCCGTCTTTTTTACATCGTGGCGACCAAAACTGAATGCAGTTTTATCTATATATGCACAATTATTTATCTTTTAATTGTACCTTTATAGATATATTTGTATGACTGTAAGCCGTCTGGAGTTACCCCATGGTAATATGGGCAGCCAATAAATAAATAAATTAAATAAATAAATAAATAAATAAATAACCCTCAGGAAGCATCTAGTGGTCAACTTTCCTTGATTAAAAAAAAAACCAAAATGATACCAATCATGTGGGGTGAAATCCAATTTTTTTTTACTATCAGTTCTGTGGGCGTGGCTTGGTGGGCGTGGCTTGGTGGGCGTGGCAGGGGAAGGATACTGCAAAATCCCCATTCCCTCCCCACTCTTGGGGGAAGGATATTGCAAAATCTCTATTCCCACCCCACTGGGGCCAGCCAGAGGTGGCATTTGCCGGTTCTCCGAACTATTCAAAATTTCCGCTACCGCTTCTCCGGAACCTGTCAGAACCTGCTGGATTTCACCCTTGCAATCATGCCACTGTGATAAGTATCCTGAAGCAAAACTATGACTTCAGGGTTTCTGACATGGCACAGATGGGCTCGAACCATCTGAAGACTCCCTGCTCAATGTCAGACATCACCATATGTTTGTCATTCCTTTTATCATATGCATTAAGTGAGAGCAGAGAGCAGACAAAGCACTTTACACAGATAAAGAGCGATAGGCTGTGGCCTGAGGTTTATCATCTGAGAAAAGCTAGGCCTCAAAATAGAGTAAATAGATAAATAAATTAAAAGAGATGGAGAAAGGAAAAAGTTTCCCCCCTGGAAATAGATACAGAAAGAGCTGGACACAGCATATAGCCTGAGAATTCAGATTAACAGAGTTGGAAGGGACCTTGGAGGTCATCCAGTCCAACCTCCCGCCCAAGCAGGAGACCCTACACCATTTCTGACAGATGGCAGTCCAGGCTCTTCTTGAAAGCTTCCAGGGATGAAGCTCCCACAACTTCCGAAGGCAACTTCTGTTCCATGGGTTGATTGTTCTCACTGTCAGAAAATTCCTCCTTATTTCCAGGCTGAATCTCTCCTTGATCAGTTTCCATCCATTATTCCTTGTCTGGCCTTCGGGGGCTTTGGAAAATAGCTTGACCCCCTTCCTCCTCTCTGTGGCAGCCCCTCAAATATTGGAAGACTGCTCTCATGTCTCTCCTGGTCCTTCTCTTCACTAGACTAGCCATGCCAAGTTCATGTAACCGTTCTTCATGCAAAGAATGAGCTAAGCAGCTCTGCTTTCTCTCAGAGAAAGAAAGAAAGGAAGGAAGGAGGGACAGAGGAAGAAAAATAAAAGAAGGAAAGAAGGAAAGAAAAAAGAAAGAAAGAGAAAGAGAAAAAGTAAGAAGGGAGGGAGGAAGGAAGGAAGAAAGAAAAGAAAGAAAGAGAGAGAGGGAGGGAGGAAGAAAAAGAAAGAAAGGAAGAAAGAAAGGAAGGAAGGAAGGAAGGAAGAAAGAAAGAAAGAAAGAAATCTCCCACATCCTTTAGTGTACCAGTTCTTATTCCAAGTGATGCAAGAGTCTTGTGTTCTGGGTGACAATGTCGGGATGTTCTCGTACGGACTGATCTCAGGAAAACAGAATTGCAATGCTCACATTATCAAGAGGTGGGTGCTTGGCAGCCAACATGTAACTATGATGGTTTTGCACCATCCTAGGGTTATGCGAACGCCACTTGCAACCTTCCCAGCCAGCATCCAACAAGCCAAGTCAAGGGAGAAAGCCAGATTTGATCAACAACCACATGATTCACTTAACAACCATGGGGAAAAGGTCATAAAATCAGACACAACTGCCTTAACCATCACTTTGCTCGGCAATGGAAATTCTGGTTCCCATTTTGGTTGTAAGTCAAGGACTACCTGTACAAACAGAGACACTACATCCAAATGGGATCCAAATGTGAACATCATACAGACCAGTGGTGAAATCCAATTTTTTTTACTACCAGTTCTGTGCGCCTGGCTTGGTGGGTGTGGCAGGGGAAGGATACTGCAAAATCTCCATTCCCACCCCACTCCAGGGGAAGGATACTGCAAAATCCCCATTCCCTCCCCACTCCAGGGGAAGGATATTGCAAAATCTCCATTCCCACCCCACTCTGGGGCCAGACGGAGGTGGCATTTGCCGGTTCTCCAAACTACTCAAAATTTCCGCTACTAGTTCTCCAGAACCTGTCAGAACCTGCTGGATTTCACCCCTGATACAGACTATGATTAAAGTTCTTTTGATGGAAACAGAATCCATCTCTGCATATGAGTCCAGTTTTGCAATCCCACAACAAGAAAGAAACATAGAAGCATGAACCCACAAGGTATTATTATGTGGCACCTGATGGACCACACTTCCCTAACTCTTTATTCTGTCCAATGTGCAAACAGTTAAGGATGCAATTTAGAACATCCTCTCTGCAAAGCTTCACACACATATAAAACATTCTGTAGGAATGTGCTTTTGAATATAAAATTTGATCCGATTAGACTTTTATTAGCATTAAAAAAAAACACAGCCTTACAGTCAAGAAGCTGTGTTTAAGCTGTTTCAAAAGTTGGATTCTTTAGAGCAGAATGCGTATCTCTTGTAGAAGAAAGAAAGAATTAAAGAAGGAAGGAAGGAAGGAAGGAGGGAAGGAAGGAGGGAGAAAGAAAAGAAAGAAAAGAAAGAAAAGAAAGAAAAGAAAGAAAGAAAAGAAAGAAAAGAAAGAAAAGAAAGAATGAATGAAAGAAAGAAAGGTGGGAGGGAGGAAGAAAAGAAAGAAAGAAAAAAGAAAGAAGGAAGGAAAGAAAGGAAGGAAGGAGGGAGGGCGGGAGGAAGCAAAAGAAAAGAAAGAAAGAAGAAAAGAAGAAAAAGAAAGAGAAAAAAAGGAGGGAGAGAGGGAGGAAGAAAGAACAGAAAGAAAGAAAGAAAGAAAGAAAGGAGGGTGGGAGGAAGAAAAAGAAAAGAAAGAAGGAAATAAGAAAGAGAAAGAAAGAGGGAGGAAGAAAGAAAAGAAAGAGAGGGAGGAAGGGAGGAAGGGAGAAAGAAAAAGAAAGAAGAAAGAAGGAAAGAAGAAAGAGAAAGAGAAAGAAAGAAGGGAGGGAGGAAGAAAGAAAAGAAAGAAAGAAGAAAGAAAGAAAGAAACAAGAAAGAAAGAAAGAAAGAAAGAAAGAGGCTTCTATTCAGGAACAGATCTCTTCAGTTTGCATGCCAATGTCTCAATATTTCAGCCCAAATTTCTGCTCGTTCTCAAAATGTGCTAATGGATCCTAGAAAAACAAACATCTGTGACTCCTCCAGCTGCAAGTGTTCCCCCCCCCCCCCCGAGGTCATCGTCGTAAGTCTGACAACAAGAACAATTTCTCCTGACACAATTAGAAGCCAAATGCTTTGCTGAAGAAGTCAGGGCATTACATCTCTCCTGAAAACATCAGAACTATGCTTTGATAGTCCTCTCGGTTATACACAGAACCTTCCTTTCCAATATGGCTTTTTGTTTTTTTTCTTCTTCTTCCAGAGCTCAGTGGCAGAAACACAGCTGCAGAAGGCAGGACTCCGCTGTTCCCCCTCTGGGAACATCCACCGCTGTGAGGATTCTTTTGAAGGGGGGAAAAAAAGTTTCTAGTCCTTGTGGTTGCACACGAAGGCTTCAAAGAGTGGGAACCATGCCCTGATGGAAGGAAGCATTATGAAATTCCAGAAAAAACGGGGCGGGGGCGAGGTAGGGTGGAGAAGCGGGGGGGGGGGGGGACATAGAAGCATTCCAGAAAAATATGGGTAATTCATTCCTGATTTTACAGTCGGGTTCTTCCCACTGTGACCTGGCAGAAAGAGATGCGGTGAACCAAGAGAAAGAAGGAAAGTATTTGTTTCATGCATAAATCAAGCCTTGATTCCCCAGACAGAAATATCTTCTTCCTAACTGACATTTCTTCTCTACCTTCCATCCAGATTCTAGGCATTGGCATCAACTTGGAAGCTGAAGACTCCCTCCCTCCCTCCCATCCTTTCTTCCTTCTGTCCTTCCTCCCTCTTGTCCTTCCTTCCTTCCTTCCTTCCTTCCTTCCTTCCTTCCTTCCTTCCTTCTGTCCTTCCTCCCTCCCGTCCTTCCTTCCTTCTGGCCCCTCCCAGGAATCCCCACACAGCCCATTTTGGATGCAGGTAAGTGCAGGGTGCATGCGTTGACTTGGGAAGGGTGAAAAACGGGCCTACCGGAAGTTCAGGGAGGCCGGAAATGAGCCCGTTTCCAGCCTCCAGAGGGCCTCCGGAGCCTGGGGAGGCCGTTTTCACCCTCCCGGATGCTCGACGAAAGCCTCTGGAGCCCGGGGAGGGCAAAAACGCCCCCCCCCCCGCAGTGGTGCAGGAGGCCGACTAGGCCACGCCCACCATGGCCACTCCTACCCAGCAACCGGGCAGAGAACCCCTTGCTAACAGTAGTGAAGCCCACCCCTGGAGGTACGCATTCGCATCCTATGTGGGAAAACTGTTTGCGAAATCTGTTCACGACAGGCCAAAATTGCATCGTTTTTGGAAAAAGGTGCCCTGAGTTGCATCTAAAAATTCAGCACGATCTTAAAACCGCTCTCGTAAAGCGAGAACGCGGGAGAATGCCAAACAGACACGTTTGTCCGTCTCTAACGCCGATGCGATCATTCTCTGGCACAGTTGCCTCCGGTCTCAGCAGAACAAATAGGGGACACACACAACACTGCACGGGTTCGGCTGTCTCACAGGAAGAGGCCGAGGAAATATGAATTACTTTCCACGTATTGAAGCCAAAAACTCAGCAAGCAAGAAGGCAACAAGTGGATTTTGATGGATGATTTCCCCCTCCACTCCCCACCTCCGGCCGTGTGCTGTTGTGTAATCACAAGGAAAAATAAAACAATGGGAACGCAAAGAAATAGTTTGTTTCCTGGAATCTCTCCTCCTCCCCTTTTTATTTAGAAAACTCCAAGGGGTTTGACTTTCTTTTTGAAATGTGTAAAAAATCTAGCTGGAGCTATTATATTGCAGCCCTTCCTTCCTTCCTTCCTTCCTTCCCTCCTTCCCTCCTTCCTTCCTTCCTTCCTTCCTTCCTTCTTCCCTCGTGCCCAAGGCTGAAATGTAAAATCTGTTACTACCGGTTCTGTGGGCGTGGCTTGGTGTGTGTGGGGGGGTGTAATGTGACTGGGTGGGTGTGGCCGACATTTTTTTAAAAAAAAACTTTTCAAAGCATTTTTTCTAATGCTTTGAAAAGCCTCCCTGCCAATCAGGAACTCAGCTGGGATGTCAGAGAGGCTTTTTAAAAAATGCCTCTCTGCCGATCAGAGAACTCAGCCGGGATCGTCAGAGACTTTTGAAAGCATTTTTTTTAACCACCTCTTCGGCCAAGAGGTTGCAGAAAAAAAGGCTTTGAAAAGCCTCTGACGATCCCAGCTCTGCCGCACAATCATCAGAGGCTTTTTTTTTTTTTTGGTTACTTTTAAAAGCATTTTTTCATCGGAAGAGGTTGTAGAAAAAATGCTTTTAAAAGTAAAAAAAAAAAAAGCCTCTGATGATCGTGCGGCTCAGCTGGGCAATTGGGGGGGGGGCAGGGATTTTTTCTACCGGTTCTCCGAACCACCTGCCTGCATCGCTACTGGATCAGGCAATCCCGTCCAAACCGGGAGCATTTCACCCCTGCTCCTGTCCATCTTCTTTTCTCCCTTCCTCCTTCCCTCTTTCTTCATCAAATTTGCAGATGACACCAACCTGGCAGGAATAGCCACCACTCTAGAAGATAGGCTTAAGATACAGAAGGATCTTGACAGACTGCAGAGAAAGAATGCAGAGAAGAGCAACCAAGATGATTAGGGGACTGGAGGCTAAAACATATGAAGAACGGCTGCAGGAACTGGGTATGTCTAGTTTAATGAAAAGAAGGACTAGGGGAGACACGATAGCAGTCTTCCAATATCTCAGGGGTTGCCCCAAAGAAATGGGAGTCAAGCTATTCTCCAAAGTACAAAGAATGATAGTAATACAGTCTTAGTAAATTGTTTGACAGTGTTGAGGGAATTAGTTGTTTAGCAGAGCGATGGCATTCGGGAAAAAAACTGTCCTTGTGTCTAGTTGTTCTGGTGTGCAGTGCTCTATAGTATCGTTTTGAGGGTAGGAGTTGAAACAGTTTATGTCCAGGATGCGAGGGGTCTGTAGATATTTTCCCAGCCCTCTTTTTGACTCGTGGAGTAGACAGGTCCTCAATGGAAGGCCGGTTGGTAGCCATTGTTTTTTTCTGCAGTTCTAATTATCCGTTGAAGTCTGTGTCTGTCTTGTTGGGTTGCAGAGCCCAACCAGACAGTTATGGAGGAAAAGTCTCTTCCATCAGTATATGGGTTTGAAAACTTGCATAAGCAATCTTTTCCCTTCCTTTTGATTTTTGTTAGCCTGTCTCACTGCATTACTACGAAGGGGTGAAATCCAGCAGGTTCTGACAGGTTTTGGAGAACCGGTAGCGGAAATTCTGAGTAGTTCAAAGAACCGGCAAATACCACCTCTGGCTGGCCCCAGAGTGGGGAGGGAATGGAGATTTTACAATATCCTTCCCCTGCCACGCCCACCAAGCCACGCCCACAGAACCGGTATTTAAAAAAAATTGGATTTCACCACTGATTGCTACATATAGTTTATAAGAACGGCTGTATTCTTTTCAACTATTCCATTACACTCAAAGGAGCATTTACTGGTTTGGCAAACACGTAACATACTCGAGAGAGCCGGAGCGTTCAACGAGTTCCATTTGGCGAATGAACTAATTCATTATCAGAGTTTTCACAATAAACACCAAATGAACCACCAGGGTTTTTTCTTACACCAAATGCTAAGTCACAAAAGAGAGAGCTGCAAATTCATGTAAACCCAGCTTTTGCATTTTGTAGAAAAAAAGCAATTTGGTCAGCGATCAAGGCAGTGGTGAAATGTAAAATTTGTTACTACCAGTTCTGTGGGCGTGGCTTGGTGAGGGGGGTTAATGTGACTGGGTGGGCGTGGCCAACTTTTTGTTTTTTTAAACTTTTAAAAGCATTTTTTCTACAACCTCTTCAGCTGAAGAGGTTGTAAAAAAAAATGCTTTTAAAAGGCTCTGACGATCCGAGCTGAGCCGCGCGATCATCAGAGGCTTTTTTTTTTTTTACTTTTAAAACCATTTTTTCGGCCAAAGAGGTTGTTAAAAAATGCTTTTCAAAGCCTCTGACGATCAGGCAACTCAGCTGGGATCATCAGAACCTTTTAAAAGCATTTTTTTCTACAACCATTCAACCAAAGAGGTTGTAGAAAAAATGCTTTTCAAAGCCTCTGACGATCCCAGCTGAGCCGTGCGATCATCAGAGGCTTTTTTTTTTTAAAGCACTTTTTCAGTCAAAGAAAAAATGCTTTTAAAAGTTAGGGGGGAGAAAAAGCCTCTGATGATCGCGTGGCTCAGCTGGGCATGGGGGGGGGGAGGGGGCAGGGATTTTTGCTACAGATTCTCCGAACCACCCGCTGCCATCGCTACCAGATCGGGCGATCCGGTCCTAACCGGGAGCATTTCACTCCTGGATCAAGGGTATTGGGAGAATACTGTCCCAAACAAGGATCACATTTTTATGTTGAGCCAAACCGGGTTTTAGTTAAATTAGGCTTAGGGTAATATCTAAGCCTAATTTAAGTGGGACGTGATGGCTCAGTGGCTAAGATGCTGAGCTTGTCGATGAGAAGGTCGGCAGTTCAGCGGTTTGAATCCCTAGTGCCTTGTAATGGAGTGAGCTCCCGTGACTTGTCCCAGCTTCTGCCAACCTAGCTGTTCGAAAGCAGGTAAAAAGTATAAGTAGACAAAATAGGGACCACCTTTGGTGGGAAGGGAACAGCGTTCCATGCGCCTTTGATGTTGAGTCATGCTGGCCACATGACCACGGAGATGTCTTTGGACAGCGCTGGCTTTTCGGCTTTGAAACAGAGATGAGCACCGCCCCCTAGAGTCGGGAACGACTAGCACATGTGTGCGAGGGGAACCTTTACCTTGAATATCTAAGCTCAGCCATAGTAGTTTGTCAAGATCAGTTTAGGACAGGGATGGGCATTCCTCATCTACCGATCAGCATATGGTTTGCAAACACTTCCTTTGTAGTCTCCTCTGTTATATACATAAAAACACATACAATACCAACAGCAGAGTCTTCCAACGTGGTAGAGTGTTACAGGCAGAAAACCAGTACAGGCAGAGGAGAGAACAGTAGAGATGAGTTTCAGTTTCAGTCCAGCAAACAGAGTAGTTTCGTTCCTTTTTGCACAAACTCAGAGCTAAGGAGCCACACCCAGGCTCCTTCCAGTTTCAGTTTCCAAACAGTCCTCATTGGCTGGCTTAGTGGCTATGCCTATCCAAAGAGTCCCCATCTGGTGACCTCTTACCACGTCTATTCCAATCTATGACTATTCATACTCTGACAAGGTATGACACCTCTCTCACTGGAGGTACTGGTATAATTGTTTTAGTAGTATAACCCAGGGGTGAAATCCAGCAGATTCTGACAGGTTCTGGAGAACCGGTAGCGGAAATTTTGAGTAGTTCGGAGAACCGGCAAATACCACCTCTGGCTGGTCCCAGAGTGTGGTGGGAATGGAGATTTTGCAATATCCTTCCCCCAGGAGTGGGGAGGGAATGGAGATTTTGCAGTATCCTTCTCTTGGAATGGGGAGGAAATGGGGGATTTTGCAGTATCCTTCCCCTGGAGTTGGGTGGAAATGGGGATTTTGCAGTATCCTTCCCCTGGAGTGGGGAGGGAATGGGGGATTTTGCAGTATCCTTCCCCTGGAGTGGGGTGGGAATGCAGATTTTGCAGTATCCTTACCCTGGAGTGGGGTGGAAATGGGGATTTTTCAGTATCCTTACCCTGGAGTGGGGAGGGAATGGGGGATTTTGCAGTATCCTTCCCCTGCCATGCCCACCCAGCCACGCCCACCGAACTGGTAGTAAAAAAAAAAAATTGGATTTCACCACTGGTATAACTGCAGTTGTCCCTGGACTCCACTGCCTAGAAAAAAATTAGGCCGGGTAGGGCCTAAGAGCTTCCCTCCCTTCTCCATCCCTCCCCAAGCCTAACCCTCAGCCTGGGTTTCCTTGTGAGGTTCTCCCCGCTGGATCAGCTCCACCAAAGCAAATTAACACCTGCAGCCCAAAGCTTGAAGCAACGAAGCCAAGTGAAAACTGCTGGCAAAACAGAGTGACAACATTTGGAGTTTCTCAGGGTCCGCCTGATCTACAACCGTTAAATCCCCAGCTGGTTCAGCTTTAACAAATGAAAACTTGTTCTGTTGGCTTCTCACCGATACCGGTTCAGGTTACTGGGGTGGGGAGGCCTTGATCGGCTCATGGCTGAGTTGGGGGTAAATGCACCATGAAGGAAGGAAAAACAGGACTTGGAAAAAAGAAAAGCAGAACGGACAACTTTTCCTGGCAGTTAGATTTGCTGCATTTGTTTTTACTCGGCGGGATGGATTCACACATCGCCCTAATCCAGGGCATGGTAGACTTGGGAACGGATTGAAGAAAGATACTGTTCAAACTCAGTCCTTGCGAGTTTGAACCCTGCTATGTGGATTAAGTGTGCATTGAGAATCCAGCCAAGTGCATTTGTCAGAAATGGTGTAGTAGGGTCTCCTGCTTGGGCGGGGGGGGGGGGGAGGGGGGGGTTGGACTAAATGACCTTCAAGGTCCCTTCCAACTCTATAAATCTGTAAATCTGCATTTTATTCACAAAGTGGCTTGTGAACTAGGATCTGTTGCCTAGTATGCCGAATGAACTAAGTTTTTGAAGGCAGATATCTGGTAGATTAATTTTTGAGGTAACAACAGACTCGGTCTGTTGATGTTGGGAGTGATAAAAGAAGTTAAGATCCTAGTGGTTCAAGGGTGACTAACTATGACAACTTTAGAATAGAATAGAATAGAATAGAATAGAACAGAACAGAACAGAACAGAACAGAACAGAACAGAACAGAACAGAACAGAACAGAA
>WNWU01000075.1:680725-704594 GCA_012654045.1 Ptyas mucosa
AACAGAACAGAACAGAACAGAACAGAACAGAACAGAACAGAACAGAATAGAATAGAATAGCAGAGCTGGAAGGGACCTTGGAGGTCTTCTAATCCAACCCTCTGCTCAGGCAGGAAACCCTACACCATTTCAGACAAATGGTTATCCAACATCTTCTTAAAAACTTCCAGTGTTGGAGCATTCTCAGCTTCTGGAGGCAAGTTGTTCCACTGGTTAATTGTTCTCACTGTCAGGAAATTTCTCCTTAGTTCTAGGTTGCTTCTCTCCTTGATTGACAACCTATGGAATTCAACTCCCAGAATTCCTGAGCCAGCCATCTATAATTCTTCTAAATAATTCTGTTCCGCTGGAATTCACCACTGCAACGGTGAATGCATTATCCTATTCTCTTTTTGAAATGGCAAAGTCTATTTTAGACTTGCAAATTTGTCATTTCACAAATGTGGAAGGTTCTGAGGTAAAATTGGACTGCAAGCTATGTCCTTCTGGATAATCACATGATAGAAGACAGAACATTATTTGATCCAATCAGGCGACTTAATGAGATCAATGATTTCTTGACTCGACTCAGAGAAAAATTTAAATTTGTACTTAACAAGGTGTCTTCTTGGTTAGGTCACACTGATTTCTACTGTTCCACAAGTCTCAAGTCTTTGGATGAAGGGCCCAATCTCAAGACCTAAAATGGACGCCTAACATCAAAAAACGTCATCAAAAAAGCACAACAAAGAATGTTCTTTCTGCGCCGACTCAGAAAGCTCAAACTGCCCAAGGAGCTGCTGATACAGTTCTATAGAGGAATGATTGAGTCTGTCATCTGCATCTTTATAATTGTCTGGTTTGGTTCTGCAACCCAACAAGACAGACACAGACACAGAGGATAATTAGAACTGCAGAAAAAACAATGGCTACCAACCTGCCTTCCATGGAGGACCTGTCTACTGCAGGAGTCAAAAAGAGGGCTGTGAAAATATCTACAGACCCCTCGCATCCTGGACATAAATTGTTTCAACTTCTGCCCTTAAAACGATGCTCTAGAGCACTGCACACCAAGACTACTAGACACAAGGACAGTTTTGTCCTGAACGCCATCACTCTGCTAAACCAATAATTCCCTCAACACTGTCAAACTATTCACTAAGTCTGCATTACTATTACTATTAATCTTCTCATCGTTTTTATCACCCGTCTCCTCCCACCTGTAACTTGTTGCTGTACCCTTACGATTTATATTGTTTGTTTCCTAGTATGATTGGATTGCTTATTTGTACCCTATGACTATCATTAAGTGTTGTACCTTAGGTTTCTTGTCTTTTTATGTACACTGAGAGCTTATGTACCCAAGACAAATTCCTTGTGTGTCCAATCACTCTTGGCCAATAAAGAATTCTATTCTATTCTATATTCCATTCAATCCTTGTACCCAAATAGCACAAAGGCACTCCAGTCTCAAAAAAACCCAAATTCCTGGAAGAAAACCCCTCCTTCTGGCTTTTGTTTCAGTCTTTAGGACTGAAAGGACAAGCCTGAGCCTCTTTCCAGGGGCAACTGTTGAAACAGAAGCTCGCTTCTGTTTTCGCAGGCTGTCACTTCTCCCTCAAGGTGATGTTGGGATTTTGCTGAGGCCTTGTTTTTGCAACCTCCTGATGAGAGGCAGGGCAGGAGGCTGGGACTGAGCTGTTGGTTTCCAAATTAGGTCTCCTCTTATAGCAGCAGGAGATCCAGCTGACGGCCGCTTCACTTTTCTTGTGAAATATTGCAAAATATTGGGTGTTTCGGGGTTGAAGAGCTGCTGCATTGAAGCCCATAAAATCAGACCAGGTTGCTTTAGAAAAGGAAGGATGAGGCAAATCAAGATGACTGCTCCTCACTCTAGGGCCCTCTCGATCGGGGGTCTCCAACCTTGGCAACTTTAAGCCTGGCGGACTTCAACTCCCAGAATTCCGCAGGGTATTAAACTCACGATGACACGTCATCACATGATGTATTGCAACTTTCCCTCCCCTCTGCTAAAGTGGGATGGGCGTGGCCAGTGCGTGACGCATCCGGCCCGTGGGCCGCGAGTTTGACACCCCTGCTCTAGATGGTTTTGCCTGCAGTTCCCAAAATACTGCAAATAGTAGTAAGCCCGTGTTCTATTTCTTGGAAAGTACCAACGGTTCACCATGGGGACCAAGCAAATCTGAAAAGAAGCTATCATTGTATATACAACTCTTCTGAGACTAGGAATTTGGGGGATCTACTGGGGGATCTACATATATGTGGGTGTGCATAAAATGTGTAGAATCTGCAAGATGGTGGACACAACATCGATGGAAGCCCCAACCTGCACAATCCACAATCTTCTTTCCGGTTGGTTAAACTGGGCATCATTAGCGATCAACACAACAGTGTTCTACATTTTATAGGGAATGTAGGCCACATTACAGATACTATTGAATGGGGGAAAATGTTACTTGCATAATTGGCAGTAGAAGGTTACTAAGAATTGTTCAATATATTTTGTCTGTGGTTATTACATTATTGCTGGAAATAAGAGAATAAATTTATCAGCAAAGTCAATGGAGAAGCGAGATTCGCTTAACAACCATGTGACTCGCTTAACGATTTCAACAATTTGCTTAACAAATGTGTGACTCGCTTAACAATTTCAACGACTTGCTTAAACCACCGTGGCGAAAAAGATAGTAAAATGGGACAGAACTCGCTTAACAAGTGAAATGTTGGGCTCCATGGTGGCCATACATTGAGGAGTACCTATACTGAATCTTGGGAAACTGCCAGATGAATTTCCCTTCCTCGTTTATAGTGACTTTGTTAAGGATATTCTTGGCTCATGTTATGGGTTATTGAGCAGAGTATCCCTTGAGTATGCACATGAAAGCGGCTGAGAGTGAATAACCACAGTTAATATACTGACACACTGAGTTGTGGTTGTCTTTTAATTTTTAGAAAAAAATAAAGCAAAGTCCAATAATAATCCAAGTCATACACAGATAAGGCGATAGTTAAAGTATCAATTCAGGGATATTCCAAGTACAAAGTCTTCTTACTAGTTGTTGTCATTACACAATAAAACAGTTCTTCTTGAGTTTCAAACAGGAACAAGCTCAGTATTAAAACATTCAATAAATAGTAGAAAGCAACAAGTAGCAATGATCAAACAGCAATCATACAGAGAGAATAGGTAGAGAGTGACAGCAAATAAGCAGATAAAATGGTGTAGTGTCCCCAAGCCATGATTCAGGCTTCCCCTTAAATACATTGGCTACAGAGCTTAGCCAATCAGGATACAGGATGATGCAATACAGTCTTAAAGCAATATAATACCTTTTGACAAACATGTATTGATAGTTTATATATTGCCTGACCAACTAGTTAGACAATAGCCATTTCCTAACAGACTTTATTAAGGTGGAACTTTCATGGAGTGATCTGAAATGTTTCTTTCCAGATTTCTCCCCACCTGGGCTAAATTGCCTTTTGTGCAAGATAGGCTGCCAACAGACTCCCCTTTTTATCTCTTGGTTGTTTATGTCTGCTACATCTGGAGGCGCTTTGATCCAGATCCTGAACGAGACGGAGAATTTGCTTGTGCAGCCAAATGAGAATTCTCTAGATTGGACGACATATTTTCGCTTCCCCAAAATGTGCCATCCATCAACCATTATCAGGCCTACCTTATGCTGCAAAGTTTTACAAGACTTTTCTTCAGGCTGGATGTTGTTAAACCAAAAACAAAGAAGAAGAAAAAGAGAGAAACGGGAGATTAAAAAAAAAAAAGAGGTCAGATAAGAGGGCACCGATGTAATTTCAGACAAGTTTTTTTTTTAAAAAAAATGTATCATTAGACGGGTTTATCTCATCGCTGGTGAGATTTTATATATGGGGTGGATGGACGGCAAGAGACATGTGAGATTATGCTGAGGTACCAGAGATATGGGGAAAAAAATCCTGTCACCCATTCCAGCAGAAGAGAAAAAACAGGGATATTTTTCTTGATGGGGTGGGTGAGCTTCATAACAGCAGGAACTCATTTGTCTCGGATCAAGCAAGGAAGAGGAAGGGAGGGGAGGAAGGAGGGAGGAAGGAAAGGAAAAGGAGAAGGATCAGTAGTAAGTACATTTTCTGAACAAATTTACGTGGGGGAATGCGTGTTCCAAATGTACTTCAGAGAGATGGTTTGTCAAAGGACACAATCAGAGTGATGGGGAGGCTGAAGTGGTTTAATCCAGGGGTCTCCAACCTTGGCAACGTTACGCTTGGGGGATTTCAACTCCCAGAACACACTCAAAACCGTAGAAATGGTGGTGGACTTTAGGAGAAACCCTCCCATACTTCCACCTCTTACAATACTAGACAACACAGTATCAACAGTAGAGACCTTCGAGTTTCTAGGTTCTACCATATCTCAAGACCTAAAATGGACACCTAACATCAAAAACGTTATCAAAAAAGCACAACAAAGAATGTTCTTTCTGCGCCAACTCAGAAAGCTCAAACTGCCCAAGGAGCTGTTGATCCAGTTCTACAGAGGAAATATTGAGTCTGTCATCTGCATCTCTATAATTGTCTGGTTTGATTCTGCAACCCAACAAGACAGACACAGACTTCAGAGGATAATTAGAACTGCAGAAAAAACCATGGCTACCAACCTGCCTTCCATGGAGGACCTGTCTACTGCACGAGTCAAAAAGAGGACTGTGAAAATATCTACAGACCCCTCGCATCCTGGACATAAATTGTTTCGACTCCTACCCTCAAAACGACGCTATACACCAGAACAACTAGACACAAGAACAGTTTTTCCCCGAACGCCATCACTCTGCTAAGCAAATAATTCCCTCAACACTGTCAAACTAGTTATTAAGTCTGCATTACTATTAATCTTCTCATTGTTCCTATCACCCATCTCCTCCCATTTATGACTGCATGACTGTAACCTTGTTGCTGGTATCCTTACGATTTATATTGACTGTTTCCTAATATGATTTGATTGCTTATTTGTTCCCTACGACTATCATTAAGTGTTGTACCTTATGATTCTTGACGAACGTATCTTGTCTTTTTATGTACCCTGAGAGCGTATGCATCAAAGACAAATTCCTTGTGTGTCCAATCACACTTAGCCAATAAAGAATTCTATAAAGAATTCCCCAGCCAGCAAAGCAAAGCTGGCTGGGAATTCTGGGAGTCAAAGTCCTCCAGGCTTAACGTTGCCAAGGTTGGAGACCCCTGGTTAAATCCACTTGCCTACTCTTGGTGGGGTCAGTAAGGCAGAATCCAAGTAACCACTGCTGGCAGACAGAATGTCCCAAGTTGGATGCTTTTTCATGACAAAATGTAGAGGGTGAGCTACAGAAGATTAAAAAGCCTAGAATGCCCTGATCTCCTAGCAGCTAAAGTCTTATATAATTTAAGACAAGTGGCTGTCCAGTCTCTTCTTAAAGAGCTCCAGTGATGGAAAACCCACAACTTCTCAAGGCAAAGCTGTCCCACTGGTTGATTGTTCTCGCTGCTAGAAAGTTTCTCCTTAATTCCAAGTTGCTTCTCTCCTTGATTATTTTCATCCATTGTTTCTTGTCTTGCCTTCTGGTGCTTTGGAGAATAGCTTGACCCCCTCTTCTTTGTGGCAGCCCCTCAAATACTGCAATACTACTGTCACGTCCCCCCTAGTTCTTCTTTTCACTAGAGTAGCCACACCCAAATCCTGTTCTTCATAAATTTGGGTCTCCAGGCCCTTCATCATCTTAGTTGCTCTTCTCTGTACTTCTTCCAAAATCTCAACATCTTCTTTGCGATGCTGTGACCAGAACTGGATGTAATATTCCAGGTGTGGTCTTACTAAGGCTTTATAAAGTGGTACTCTCACACTTCGTGTGATTTTAATTCTATGTCTATGTTTATGCAACCAAGGATCGTATTGGTTTTTTTTGGCCAAAACAGTCCTGGCCTCATCTACTTGCTTCAATATCCTGCCAAACTCTAAACCCAACCTTGAGCCATCAATGTGTCCTGACTTACAGCTCCCATCATCCCCGGTCAGCAGCCAGGCTAGTATATAGTATGTAGCAGTGGTGAAATCCAATATTTTTTTTTACTACTGGTTCTGTGAGCATGGCTTTGTGGGTGTGGTGTGGCTTGGTGGGTGTTAGGAATAAGACAATTACCTAACTTGTTGGGTCGGCAATATATAAATTATCAATGTATGTTTGCAGTGTATTGCAATTGTATTGTATAACTTTAAGACTGCTGTATTGCATCATACTGTGTCCTGATTGGTTAGCTTTGTTGCCAATGTCTTTAAGAGGGGGCTAGAAACATGGCTTGTTCTCTTTGTTGTTCTTGCTCTGTGATATCTCTATCTGACTTACTGTATTACTGTTTGCAACTTGAGAAGAACTGTTTACTGTGTATGAGTCAGCGATCTAATTTGTTCTATTTTCATCGCTGCCATGAAGATCCAAGAGAAAAGAGAAAAAAAAATAGCTAGCAGAAGCAGTTTGAAGTTTTAGTAGCTTGGCATTTGATCTAGTGTTCTTCTTCCCCTTAGTAGATAACGTTACCCAGGTGATAGAGGGAGGGGGACATTCCTGTGATCTGAAGTACTTGGCAGAAGAGACTGACTTGGAAGATGGCCAATGGGCATTGAGGTTTTGAGAAGCGGAAAGGGAGGGGTTGATTTCAGAGAATCAGTTTTGGCTGCATATGAGTTCAGGTCGGATCGTAAATTCTTCAATAAATGAGAGATTCATCAAAGACTTTGTATTTGAGAATGAAATTTATTTGAGATTACGTCGAAACCTGACAGTATGATTACTACGACTGGTATGAAGACTTTTCTTTATTGGACTGTGCTTTATTTTTCCTGAATGTAAACTGTAACACAACTCAGTGTATCTGTGCGGTGACTGTGCTTATTCGTAACTACTCTCAACCGCTTTCATCTGCACACCCTTGCTACTCAAAGGTTATTCCTTAACCGTGGGCGTGGTATGGCTTGGTGGGCATGGTTTGGGGGCACGGCAGGGGAAGGATATTGCAAAATCTCCATTCCCACCCCACTCTGGGGCCAGCCAGAGGCGGTATTTGCCAGTTCTCCAAACTACTCAAAATTTCTGCTACCGGTTCTCCAGAACCTGTCAGAACCTGCTGGATTTCACCCCTGGTATGTAGTCCAAATGCTTTTGAAGGGCACTAGGCTGGAAATCACAATCTGAAGGCCTTGGCTGTCAATTCTGTCTGTTTCAGCTCCAGGTTGATCCAGAGCAACGTTGCAGCCCTCTTGTCATCCAAGGGTCATCTCAGCAACCTTTTAATAGCCAATGCTTCCTGCAGACAGACATTCAGACTCCAGCCGAAGAAGCTCCAGGGAATAAGAGAAGAGGGTTCTACAGAAGGTTTGGATCATATTACACAGTGAATTTTGGCTGGGGGGGGGGGGGGGGGAAGAGATCTGCAATTGTTTGGTACAACAAGATGAAGGGAGAGTAGGAAAACACCACCAAGAGTAGAGTGCCTGAATGTTAACCTTCTCTGCAGGCCGGGATAATGATGGATGCATCCAATGATGGTGCTTGATATGACAAATATATCTGCAAAGCATCCGTGTTTAAAAATCCAGGGAGGAAAAATAAAATATGGGCTCTTATTTCCATGTCAATATCTGGATCCTACAGAATCAGTCCAGAGATTCATTCTCCCCAGGTGTGCTAACCAAAAGCACTGGAGAACTCATGAGCATGGCCTCTTTCCTTCTTGCTATCTAATAGATAAAGGTAAAGGTTCCCCTTCCACATACATGCTAGTGGTTCCCGACTCTAGGGGGCGGTGCTCACCTCCGTTTCAAACCTGAAGAGCCAGCACTGTCCGAAGACGTCTCCATGGTCATGTGGCTGGCATGACTCAATGCCAAAGGCGCACGGAACGCTGTTCCCTTCCCACCAAAGGTGGTCCCTATTTTTCTACTTGCATTTTTTTTACGTGCTTTCGAATTGCTAGGTTGGCAGAAGCTGGGACAAGTCACGGGAGCTCACCCCGTTACGTGGCACTAGGGATTCGAACCGCTGAGCTGCCGACCTTTCGAATTGACAAGCTCAGCATCTTAACCACTGAGCCACCGTGTTCCTCTATCTTGCTACCTAATAGATGGTGGTATTTAAGGAAAGGTACCTAGAGATAAAGAGGAAGAAGGTGGGGAAAAAAAAACCCCAACAAAAGTTAACAGCTGTTCATTCTTTTGGGATTTGCATAATCCCTTTTCCAAACCATCTAAATTAGAAGCCAACCCCCACTTTGGATGCCTGCAGATTTCACACTTTAACTAGGTGTTGGGTTAACAAAGGCCTCCCTTTCCCCCCATGCCCCTTACTCTCTTTCCTGAATGTCCCTGCCTTTGGTCACAATGGATCCACAGATCTCTAACATTGAAGGAGAAGGAAAAGAGACAAATTTTCTAGCCATACTGCACCAGGCAAGCTTCGATAGGTTAGAGATTTACAGATTAACAGAGTTGGAAGGGACCTTGTAGGTCATCTAGTCCAACCCCCCACCCCCACCCAAGCAGGAGACCCCACACCATTTCTGACAGATGGCAGTCCAGTCTCTTCTTGGAAGCTTCCAGGGATGAAGCTCCCACAACTTCTGAAAGTAACTTCTGTTCCACTGGTTGATTGTTCTCACTGTCAGAAAATTTCTCCTTATTTCCAGGTTGAATCTCTCCTTGATCATCTTCCATTCATTGTTCCTTGTCTGGCCTTTGGGTGCTTTGGAATATAACTTGACCCCCTTCCTCCTCTCTGTGGCAGCCCCTCAAATATTGGAAGACTGCTATCCTGTCTCCCCTGGTCCTTCTCTTCACTAGACTAGCCATGCCCAGTTCTTGCTATCACGTCCCCCCTAATTCTTCTTTTCTTTAGACTAGCATTGCAAGCATGACAGAAATAAACACAAAGATCATTTTGATCATTGATAAAATGCAGTCATGGCAGAAACTGCAATGCAATGTGGCCTTTTGCACACATGCTGTTTGTCACTTCAAGATTGAGAAAATTGATATTTCGTTGTAGGCGAGCGAGGAGATAACAAAAAGATTGTGCATATATGTCCCATTTTCCACTCTTCCCTTCAATGGTGAATTGCCTTCCGAGGGAAGTCTTTTCCCAGTTTGGAAGCCTGAGGGAAAAGTTGTAACACATCCATTCCCAGCCATGGGGGGGAAAAAAACAGAAAAAGAAAGAACATTTCAAAAGGAATGCTCCAAAACACTCAAAAGAGAAATTCAAAAGCAGCTTGGGAACAATACAGAGGAACAAAGTTCCCAAGAGAAAGACAGATAGATTTAGGCCAATCTGAAATAATCATTTCCCTTAATATCTTCAAATATGATCTGTTCGTCAGGATTGGCTTGCAGCTTTGTGGCATTTATTTATTATATCTGTATCCTGCTGCAAGGTAAAGGATTCTCATTTATATATATATATATATATATATATATATATATATATATATATATATAATTTTCTTATTTATTTTCCATTTTTAAAAAAAATATATATAAACATTTCATCTCTCCTTAAGTAGTGTGTCATCTGGATATCAATATTTCTGTGCAACATCCTTCCACATATCATATACCCTGAACAATTATACCTGGTGTAACTCTTTATTTCCTTCATAACATATCTTCTAATTAAAGTACAATAATAACATTAAACATAGTTATTCTCATCATGCTCACATTATCAATTGCCATTTTAGTCTTATCTCTATCTTAATATATTTTTCTATTCTTGTTGTCTTCTTTCTTGATTTCCAATTTCCTTTTCTCCCCTCTAACCATTGATAAAATGCTTCCCATACCATATAATAATCACTTTGTTCTTTCTCTTCAATTGCTAGCGTTAGTCTATTCATTTCTGCACATTCTAATATTTTCCTAATCACCTTCTCTTCAGTAGGAACCTCTTCACCTTTCCAATATTGTGCAGATACAATTCTAGCCGCTGTTACTAAATGAATAATTAAATATATATTTTTTTCTTTGTTATAAGTTTCAGGTAAGATCCCCAACAAGAATATTTCTGGTTTAAACTCATTACATTGTTTTATCTTCCAACCATCTTTTCCAAGGCAAAGGATTCTTTTGGGCAATGGTGACCTAGTGTAGGAAGGAATATCCTTCTGGGTTCAGCTCCAAGTGGGGAAAAAGACACTGGAAACATGGAGACTGCTTGGAAAGATGGTTTAATGGCGGACAGGATCACATGGCTTGAGTTCCTGAACAGAACAGGGCTGAGATACAGCAAGTCCCCAGGTTTTATGCTTTCTCTGGCTTTGAACTTCCTGGGCCCCTGAAAGAGTATCCTGATTGGTTGTCAGACTCCCAGGGGGTGGGGGTCTTAGCTAGCCTTGCTGGCTGATGTAATCTTCCCAGGTGCCATGTGGTGAATTTCTGTCCTAGATGAGTCCCATTGTGTTAGTTTCTGTTGTTATTGTGTTGCAGATGGGTCTTATTGTCAAAAATTGAGTTTCTGCCTCTGACATATTAACAAAGAGGGGGGGAGGCAGGAAGGTAGGAGTTACTTTGTCTTTAAAACATGTTTTTCCATTTCTCAACCAGGGAAACATAATATTCTGCCTTTTTAATATTTCCTAAAATATTTCATACCTCCAGGAAAGGGGTGGGTGCTAACTACCTACAATAGGAAAACACTTAAAAAACATTCATCGGAAGCACGTCTCCTCAAACTCTTGACTCTTGGGATAAGAACCTATCGGCAGAAAATTATTGGCAAAAATTCTCCAGAATATAAGACCTGTTTTTCTGATCAAAATGATCTTCCTTGTGTTTATTTCTGCCATGCGTGCAATGATTTCCTAGTGCAAGTGGCATTTTTGTGTGATTGCCAGGATGAATTGTCAACCCACGCAACCAATCCCCCACCTCCGCTGAAAATTTGGCAAGAAAATTCCTCTGGAACAAAGTCTAATTTTTGTTTAATAGTTGGTGTCAAAAGAGAAAAGGAACAATTCTAAGAAAAGCTTCAAGAATGATTAGCTTGGGGACCTTATCTAGAAGCTAAATAAATGCAAAGCAGTCCCTCTGAGATCTTTTGCGCCCTTCCATAATGTAATCTCATTTGGGCACACACAATTATGGGGATGAGAAAAGAGAGAAGGGGAGGAGGAGGAGGGGGGAAAAAAAGCAAGCCGAAGAAAAGAATAATTAATTTCTGCTTCCTCATGCAAATCCTTTGACCAATCGTTTAAGGATCAGGAAACGATTCAAGACTGAACACTGAAGGCCCCGGAGAGAGAGAGAGAGAGAGAGAGAGAGAGAAAATAGAAGAATGGGAGAATGGGAGAGAGGTGGTGTTGGCGAGAGGATAAAGTGAATGAATTTACTTTTTCTAAGAAGGAGAATTAACAAAGCGTCCATTTTCCATGGTTATGGTGTCTGGCTAGACAGGTCTTGCTGACAAGTCCTCAAAAAACCCCATGCGTTGAGCCCGTTGAAAAGGGGCTCCGCTGTTGACTGATGGACAATTGAAGTGACAAATTGTTTCATTGTCCCGGGGAACAGTGAAGAGCTGCTGCAGAAGATAATTATGGAGACCAGGGAGGCAGAAGGTTGGAGGTCAAAAGACACGTCTGACCCTGTTTTCTGAAAGGCCTGAATGGAGCCAGCTCTTGGAGCCCAGAATGTGACACAACCGCATTTTCCCATTCTAATGATTAAGAGCTAAAGAATATGGAGTCCCACAGCCAGCTCAGCCCTGTTCTTGCTTGGCTTCGACTCGCCTAGAAACTTGCTTTCTTGGAAATGTCATTTCCTCAGTTCCAATATTAAAAGTCTGATGTTCAGGATAAAGGCAGGTTGAGGGGATCAGCTGATGAATCTTTGGTTCATGTTGCGAGGGAGAAAGTCCATCATAACGTTTTAATTGAATCCACAAATGTCCCTTCTGGGAGGGATCCTGGCTTTTGCAATTTCTCCTCAGAAGAAAGGAACAAAAAGACCAAGAGATATCCTCAACCATTAGCCCACACTCAGATAAGCGAGGATTAACACCAGATAAACAATCAAGTAGAAGACAATACCCTAATCAAAAGGACCCACCATGGAGAAAATCACATCCCCCACTAACAATGGCAGGGCAAGCTACTGCATGTAAACAAGGAGCAAATCCCACACTCCTCCACCCACCCAAAAAAAGTGCAAAGAAGAGCAACTAAGATGGTTAAAGGGCTGGAGACAAAACCATATGAAGAATGGTTGCAGGAATCGGGCATGACCAGCCTAGAGAAAAGAAGGACCAGGGGAGACATGTTAACAGTGTTCCAATATCTCAGGGGCTTCCACAAAGAAGAGGGAGTCAAGCTATTCTCCAAAGCACCTGAGGGCAGGACAAGAAGCAAGGGGTGGAAACTAATCCAGGAGAGAAGCAACTTAGAACTAGAGTTGCCTAGAGTAGACTAGAAGATCTCCAAGGTCTCTCACAGCTCTATTCTGATTGATGATAGCACTGATAATGTTACCAACTCAGGTAATGAAATGTCTACAAGCAAACACCCAAGCTCAGAGAGCACCAAAGACATTCTCTCTCTCTCTCTCTCTGTCTGTCTCTCTCTCTCTCCTTCCCTCCCTTCCTCCCTCCCTCTCATAGTGAGATGAGATGCATAAATATTTAATAAATAATAATATGTACATACATACACATATACATACATTCCTTTCTCACCACTATCGGTGGTACAGTAGTGGCCAATCTTGCGGAAACCTTTTGGGAAAAGTGCATTTTCTAAAACTAGCTAATAACACCACTTTTTTGGGGGGGAAGTAGTACCATAAAAGTATATTTATTTATTTATATTTATATTTATTTATTTATATATCAATGGAAAGATAATTTAATCAAGAACGTCATGCAATTACTTTTAGGAAGGATTTGCTATGAGAAAAGCAGTTATAGGATAAAGAAGAAAAGTGAAACACGTAGGGAAACAGCTGGGGAATTCTGGGAGTTGAAGTCCTCCAGGCTTAAAGTTGCCAAGGTTGGAGACCCCTGGTCTAGGAAGTTGACAAGCAAGGCCAGTTAAAAATAAGTGCCCTTGCTTTTGTCCCCAACTTTGAGTGTTCTGGAGAGACAGCATGGAAGGTCTATTTAGATCTGATCATTGTTGATAAAGGTAATCTCCATCAACATTTCCAGCACCTTTGTGAGGCTCTACCATCACAAGTCTTGGAATGGAGGTCATTAAAAAAAATTACTTTATTTTGCTTCACATCGAACATATGTTGCTTCCCAGGGTTAGCTGCCCTCGATGAAGAAATAATACAATATTGATTCTGTGCAGACAGCAGAACAATTTATTGGCTATCCGTTCTGTAACATTCATGATTTATTGCAGCGGGTTTGCAATCTGTGAAAAACTCAGTCCTCCCTTCAACATCTTGGGTTCCTTCCAGAGATGTGGATTCCAACATCCATAATTCCCAGCAGAGGCCATAGTAGCCAGGGGATCCTAGGAGCATGAGTTAAAACCAGGGGTGAAATTCCAAATTTTTCCCTACTGGTTCTGTGGGCGTGGCTTAGTGGGTGTGGTGTGGCTTGGCGGGCGTGGCTTGGTGGCGTGGCGTGGCAGGCGAAGGATATTGCAAAATCTCCATTCCCACCTCACTCTGGAGTCAGCCAGAGGTGGTATTTGCCGGTTCTCCAAACTACTCAAAATTTCTGCTACCGGTTCTCCAGAACCTGTCAGAATCTGCTGGATTTCACCCCTGAATCTAATGTTCTAGAAACTTTTACCTCAGAGTTGTCCAACCTTGGCAATTTTAAAGACTTGTGGACTTTTGACTCCCAGAATTCCTCAGCCACCATTGGCCCTATTTTTTACATAATTAAGGGGAAAGCTACCGTAGATCCTTAATTAATAGAATCTCCCTGTAGGTTTAAATTTTTCAGCGACCTAGTGATCTTATATAAAATCCCTGTCATATAAAAGAAACGAAACTACAGATTGTGCGAACTGATCTTTTTGCATTCATTTTTATAAATTGCCGTGAATAAGAGACAATGAAGTATCCATCTCACTGCTGGTCATCCAGTGTTCATATTTAGGATAAATCAAGAGTGTTTGCAAACCATCTATGGACAGACTGCCTTGCTCAGTGAAATGATGCCCATGCCAATCATTGTCCTGTTATGATTTTCTGTTTAAAATGTAAGTTAGTTGGGTCTAGTGGTTAAGGCACCAGGCTAGACGTCACCAGGAGATTTGTGAGTTCTAGTTCTACTTTAAGGCATGAAAGTCAGCGGGGTGATTTTGGGAGAGTCACTCTCTCTTGGCCCAATAAGAGAACGAAGGACTATGTTTCCCATCTTATTTTTTATTTATTTTATTTATTTATTAAATTTTTATACCGCCCTTCTCCCGAAGGACTCAGGGAGGTGAACAGCCAAGATTAAAATACATACAATATGAAAATTAAAATAATTTAAAACATAATTAAATCAATTTGGCTTCCCCAATTTAAAACCTCTTACCCATAAAATTAACCAGTTAAAAAATTTTAAGCCAGCCCGGCTTGCTGAAATAAGAAAGTCTTCAGGGCACGGCGGAAAGTACGGAGGTTCTCCAAAACCTGCTGGATTTCACCCCTGTTCTTATCCATGAAATCTGTATGACTCCTAGAAGGATTAGCATTAATATTGATAATCATAGCAGAGTCTGGAAGATTATTACCAGTTTTATGGACCCTTGCGTCAAGAAGGCCGTTTCAGTTAACGCCGGGATGAAGAGGTTGAACCAACGTCTTTTGCAACTTTTTGTCCTGTATTTGCCCTGAGAAGATAAGTAAAAACCCCCCAAAGATGGTTTCTCTCGATCTCTCAAATTTTTGTCCCCGTGATTTGGGCACTCTGTGAAACACCTATTTCTCTGGGGAGAACCTCCCTATAGATTTTATACTGACCCCGTTCTCCAACTTTAGAGTTACTCCGAGCACAATAAACAAACAGCTGAGAAAGGCTTCCTTTGTGTCGGGCTTAGGTTGCTATTTTTTTAACCCCATCTCATTAAGATGGATGAGGGCTATTTGCCGATCAGTAATTTGGCAAGTCCTTCTTTGTATAACTCCCCTGTGCTTCTGCCTAATGACACTGTGCTCCAGTGATTTCCAAAAGAACTTTGTTGCATGGCCCCATGAAAACACAGCCATTCACTTCAGGGGCACTCAGATGGAAATCTCATGTCCCCGGGGCAAATTTCCCCCCAAGATAAGGAACAGCAGGGAATCCAGGGTGGGTGAGGAAGGGAGAGAGGAGAAAAACAATGGCCATCTTAAAATCTACTTTGGGAATTCAAATCTCTTCTACCCACACAGCTAAAATCTGGGCAGATCTCCTACGAGGTAGCAATCTATTATGAACCTATGAAGAAGGAAGTTCTTTGGTGTTACATTTTGGAAGTCGGCTGCTGTTATAAGAACAGCTGCTTAGATTTATGTCTGGTTATTAGAAGATGTTTACAGTAGAAACCTTTAGCATTGCAGATGGGAAATTGTTGGTGGAATAGATTAGCTTTTATTTATGTATTTATTGGTTCGATTTATATGCCGTCCTTCTCCGGAGACTCAGGGCGGCTTACAATGCGTTAAGCAATAGCCTTCATACTTTTGTATATACCTGCTTAGTAGGGCTTTCGGGCCCCCCTAAGCGGAGTTCTTTTTGATACAAAGTCAGCTTATTGCCCCCACAATCCGGGTCCTCATTTTACCTACCTCGGAAGGATGGAAGGCTGAGTCAACCTTGAGCCTGGTGAGATTTGAACTCGCAGTAATTGCAGGCAGCTAAGTGCTACTTTTAAACAGCACTTTAGTCTGCTGCTCCACCAAGGCTCTCTCACGTCCCCGTCCCCACGAGGTATTTCTAGCTCCCGTTATTATTCATTTGTTCTGAGTGGAATCGCCCGATAAAGAGGCCAAATTGGAGCTTCAGGTACAACATACCTGGAAAGTTGGACATCTGTCTCCAGTGTCATTACACTGGGGATGGAGATAATGGGTCATTTTTTAAAGTCATGGTTTGTATTTGCATTTTCAGATTGGGCCCCGAGGACCACTCTGACCTGTGACGAGTTATGGCTGTCACTTTCTTTGCATGCTTAACCTAGGTCTAAAGTTCACAATGAGATATAATAATAAAGAGGAGGAGGAGGAGGAGGAGGAGGAGGAGGAGGAGGAGGAGGAGGACAAGTAGTTGGAGGGACTAGGACATCTAGTCCAGGGGTGCCCCATCTTGGCAACTTTAAGACCTGTGGACTTCAGCTCCCAGAATTCCCTGGCCAGCATCGCTGGGAATTGAAGTCCACAAATATTAAAGTTGCCAAGCATTGGTCACTCTGATCTTTCTTTCTTTCTTTCTTTTTTTTGAATCAAGTTTTATTGATTTTTTCCCCCCACATTCACCCGCATCTTTTTTTGAACAGAGTATTGGCCATTTCTTATCTTATACAATTTTTCAAGTTCAAATACATTTTACTCAATTACAATTTTTGCCAAAATCTTCCTTTCCCCCCTATTTTTTCTTTAATTCATATCTCAATATTTCTAGATTTTTTTTATATAAACGACATCTTCATTCGCTCTCAGATTCTAATTTTCCTGTTTGTTCACATTTATTCTCTTTTATTTTTTTAACAATTTCTTCTTTATCTTCATATATTCATATGTGTGTTCGGGGTTCCCTTTCTTCCATTTCCTCTTTTTTGTTATACAGCAATCTTTCTTCTCAGTCTCTTCCCTCTCCCTCTCTTCCTTCCTTCTTACTTTCTTTCCCTCTTCTCCTGCTCCTTACTACTTCCCCTTTCTTTCTCCTTCTCCTCCTTTCTTCCTCCCTGACTAACCCTCTCTCCTACTCTGATTTCCCCTCCCTCCCTCCCTCCCCTCTCTTCTATCCCTCTCTCTCCTTCCCTTCTCTCCCATCTCTCTACTTCTTCTTCCATCTCTCTCTATTGCTGTATAGATTTTCAATTTAATATTTTCACTATGATCTTGTATGGTCAGTAAGCCATTGGACTACGAGCAGGGAGATCCAAATTTCAGTCTGCACTCATCCACAGAAAGGCCTTAGGTGCCTTTGGAGCAGTCTCTGTCTGGGTATCTCTCTTATTTAATTACCTCACAAAATAACTGCAGAAGGAAACGAGCAGAAGCACAAATACTTAGAGCTCTCGAATGAAAGGCAAAGTAGAAATCGATCAAACAAATTATATTACTTAAACGACTTTCGATCCATCTAATCGGCTCTTTGGACAGATGGCAAAGTTGCTAAAATAATTAAAAACGGAAAAATGAGAAGTCCCTCTCAGAGTTCTTTTCTCTAAACTAAAGATAGCTTGGGCTTGGATTTCCCAATTGAAGCAATGGAAATGAATCAAAGAGAGAAGCAACTTAGAACTAAGGAGAAATTTCCTGACAGTGAGAACAATTAATCAGTGGGACAACTTGCTTCCAGAAGTTGTAAATGTTCCAACACTGGAAGTATTTAAGAAGATGTTGGATAACCACTTGTCTGAAGTGGTGTAGGGTTTCCTGCCTAAGCAGGGGGTTGGACTTGAAGACCTCCAAGGCCCCTTCCAACTCTGTTATTCTATTTGTGATAGTTGGTCGCAGCAAGTTGCTCCTGTGGCAAGGTGTCTCACTCTCTCCTATTGCTAGGTAGATGACCACTGATAAACCTACGTTCTCCAGATGTCCTCCAAAGCTCAGGTTGGTTGGGGCAAGAATGGGGCTATGAAGGCAGCAAATCTGAAGGACATCAGACTGAGGAGCCTGAGTTATAATGGTCTTTGAGAAAGACATCCTATATTTTGCTGGGGAATTTGTAGCTACGCTGGCGACAATGGAAAGCACTCACAGAATAACAGTTGGAAGGGACCTTGGAGGTCTTCTAGTCCAATCCCTTGCTCAAGCAGGGTAGCCTATGCCATTTCAAACAAGTGACTGTCCAGTCTCTTCTATAAAACCTCCTGGGATGGAGTGCCCACGATTTCTGGGGGCAAGGTGATTAATCATTCTGACTGTCAGAAATACAGAATGCAAAATTACAGAGTTGGAAGGGACCTTGGAGGTCTTCTAGTCCAACCCCCTGCTCAAGCAGGAGACCCTATACCATTTCAGACAAATAACCATCCAATTTCTTCTTAAAAACTTCCACCGTCTCAATGTTCCTTTAACTTTTTTGTGTGTGCTGTTATTTCAGGTTTCAAGAGCCGAAAGAGACTGGCATTGAAAAAAAAAAGATTATGAGTCTTAACCTTGTACTAACTAGGACTAATCTGTAATAAACAGAAACATGCCAAGCTTTGAATTCTTTGAAAATGGAAGAATTCCTCCATCTGCAAATTCAAGGCTTGCTCCTTTCCCTCTATCTCTTATTAATTGATCCCCAAAGTCTATTTTGGATTTAAGTTGGAGAGTGACCAAAAATTTTATATCCCAAGAAATGCACAAGAATGATTCCATGGAGTCTCGCCACTTTAATATAGTATCATCCTTAATACGGTGCATAAAATGTTCATACGGAGTTATCTTGTAAAGAAGTATATAACATCCAGGTTCACTGCAAAGTTGAAACAGCTCTCAAGCTCGTGGGTTGAACTGAGAGAAGAAGGAGGAGGAGGAGGAGGAGGGGGGGACGAGGAGGAAGGAGGGAGAAGAAGAAGAAGAGGAGGAGGAGGTGGAAGGAGGGAGAAGAAGAAGAAGAGGAGGAGGAGGAAGAGGAGGAGGAGGAGGAAGGAAGAAGAAGAAGAAGAAGAAGAAGAAGAAGAAGAAGAAGAAGAAGACAGTCAATCAACTGAAGTATACAGTCTTTAATGACTCTCCTTTAAATTCAGGTGAAATACTGGAATCAATAGGTAAACTGATAGAAAAGCTAGAAAATGAATTATTAACTTTGCTGAGCTTTCGACCAGCTGCATTTCATTCTCTATAAAGATCAGAATGAATGGTTACCTCTGGCAGAAGGAGAAGCCTTATAAAATAAATATTATCAGTTACTTGGCACACATTAAAGGCAATGTATAGGAAAGATGTTTATTTTAATCATCCAGGTGGGCGGGCGACTTGGAAAGTTAGCGAAGGCTTCAAAATTTTATCCTTGGATGCTTTATCTTCCAGGCAAAGAAAATGCAATACAGAGACGATCCTTCTTTTTTTAAAAAAAACTCAAAACCTTTCTACATTTTTCCTACTATTTTTCATTACATTTGAAGAGAGTTGGCTTTTGAAGTATCTCCTCGAGGAGAATTTAAGAATATATTCATTATGTATATATATATTAAAAATGTAATAGAGTACCACTTATTTTGCACAACAGCCACTGGGTGGTAACCAGAGCATTCAAAACCAATAGATAACAGAGCATAGTGTTTTTAAAATATAAGGACCCCAAACTATTGTTGCAACGTATTCTTGAGGCTTTAAAAATTGGCCATATTCACAATCTAGAAATTGTGGAGGAATTTCCTGACAGTGAGAACAATGAATCAGTGGAACGGATTATGGGGGCTTCAACACTGGAAGTTTTTAGAAGAGACTGGAGAGCCATTTGTCTGAAATAGAATAGAACAGAATAACGGAGTTGGAAGGGACCTTGGAGGTCTTCTAGTCCAACCCCCTGCCCAGGCAGGAAACCCTACACCACTTCAGACAAATAGTTATCCGACATCTTCTTAAAAATTTCCAGTGTTGGAGCATTCACAACTTCTGCAGGCATATTGTTCCGCTTATTAATTGTTCTACCTGTCAGGAAATTTCTCCTTAGTTCTAAGTTGCTTCTCTTCTTGATTAGTTTCCACCCATTGCTTCTTGCCCTACCCTCAGGTGCTTTGGAGAATAGCTTGACTCCCTCTTCTTTGGGGCAGCCCCTGAGATATTGGAACCCTGCTATCATGTCTCCCCTAGTCCTTCTTTTCATTCAACTAGACAATTTCAGCAACCATTCTTCATATGTTTTAGTCTCCAGTCCCCTAATCATCTTTGTTGCTCTTCTCTGCACTCTTTCTAGAGTCTCCACAGCTTTTTTACACCGTGGCTACTAAAACTGGAGGCGGTATTCCAAGTGTGGCCTTACCAAGGTCTTATAAAGTGGTATTAACACTTCGCGCGATCTTGATTCTATCCCTCTGTTTATGCAGCCCAGAACTGTGTTGGCTTTTTTGGCAGCTGCTGCACACGGCTGACTCATATTTAAATGGTTGTCCACTCGGACTCCAAGATCCCTCTCACAGTTATTACTATTGAGCAAGGTACCACATATACTGTACCTGTGCATTTTGTTTTTCTTGCTTAAATGTAGAACCTTAAGTTTTTTTCACTATTGAATTTCATTTTGTTAGATAGCGCCCAATGTTCAAGTGTGTCAAGATCCTTCTGTATCTTGAGCCTTTCTTCCGGAGTGTTGGCTATTCCAAATGGCATAGGGTTTCTTGCTTGAGCAGGGGGTAGGATTAGAACAGAGGCCTCCAACCTTGTCAACTTTAAGACTTGTGGACTAGACTAGACTAGACTTCTTTATTGGCCAAGTGTGATTGGACACACAAGGAATTTGTCTTGGTGCATAAGCTCTCGGTGTACATAAAAGAAAAGATACGTTCATCAAGAATCATAAGGTACAACATTTAATGATAGTCACAGGGAACAAATAAGCAATCGAACCATATTAGGAAACAGTCAATATAAATCGTAAGGATACCAGCAACAAGGTTACAGTCATAAGTGGGAGGAGATGGGTGATAGGAACGATGAGAAGATTAATAGTAATGCAGACTTAGTGAATAGTTTGACAGTGTTGAGGGAATTATTTGTTTAGCAGAGTGATGGCATTCGGGAAAAAACTGTCCTTGTGTCTAGTTGTTCTGGTGTGCGGTGCTCTATAGTGTCGTTTTGAGGGTAGGAGTTGAAACAGTTTATGTCCAGGATGTGAGGGGTCTGTAGATATTTTCACAGCCCTCTTTTTGACTCGTGCAGTCAAAAAGATGCTGGAAAAAATGGAGGCTGATTGGAAAGATGGTTTATTGATGGAGCAGATAAACATGGGTTTGTGGTTCTGGGAAGCTGGCAAAATGGAGTTGAGAGTGGGTGGGTTTTATACCCTCTTTGGGCTTTATATTTGAGCTTCCTGCCCCTATGCAAGAACATATCCTTTAATATTCTATTGGCTGTTGTCAGATTCCTATGGGGTCATGTAGGGGTTATGTAGAGGTCATAGCTGGCTCTATAGGCAAAAGGGGAAACGCAAATCCCAGGCGCTTGAGCTAATTTTGTCAACCTTTTGTTTGTTACTTATCTGGAGTTTCTGTCTTGACCCAGTTTTCCTGAATGGATTACCAAATCTGCATTTCTAAAAGCTGGTCTCAGTTTCTGCTTCGGGATCAGGGAAATTGGGGCTGATTTCTGAATAGGCTTTCTCAATGGGCACAAAATATCTGCTGGGGGCTATTAAGAAAAACTCAGACCTTTTTCTGTCTTTTAAAAAAAACATGTTTCTCTATCAGGGAAATATAATATTCTGCCTTTTTAATATTTCTCAAAATATTTCATTCTTCTGGGGGAGAGTTTGCGGACTTTCTACACTGCAACTATGTAAAAACTCCACCTTTTAAATATTTATATGTGAAGATGGGGACGAATTTCAATTACATGCTCACTGCTGCCGTTTTGACTTTTTTTTTTTTTTTTTTGAGATGTCTCCCAGATCCCCCTGTAATGGTGGCCACTCTGAACTGGTCAAGAGTTGCAGATCAAGAGCTTTGCTTAAAAGTGCCCTTAGTCCAGATTAATTTCCTGGACATGCAGCAGACGTTAAGAAAATTAAACTATTTACTCCAGATTACTTCAGGAGCATAATTAGCTGCAGCTTTCCAGTGGCTCCTTTTCAGAAATCTTCATTTTTTCCAACCAGACAAATAAGTCATCTTAGAGAGTAAGAGAAGAGGACGTCCAACTGAATTAATGCTTCCTCTTTCATCAGAAAAATGAAACTCGTGCTCTTTCTTTTATAGAAAAGACGGAAAGTTTAAGTGAAGGCAGGAGAACCTTTTCTTTTTACTGCATATAAATGCTAAGTAGAAATTCACACACACACACACACACACAAAGGCTAGAGAGCAAAAGTAATATTGCCTTCCCCGTTGTTGTTAGTTGCAAAGTCGTGTCTGAACTATCGCAACCCCGTGGACAATGTTCCCCCAGACCTTCCTGTCCTCTACCATCCTCTGGAGTCCATTTAAGCTCACGCCGACTGCTTCAGTGACTCCATCCAGCCACCTCGTTCTCTGCCGTCCCCTTCTTCTTTTGCCCTCCATCGTTCCCAACATTAGGCTCTTCTCCAGGGAGTCCTTCCTTCTCCTTAGGTGGCCAAAGGATTTGAGTTTCCTCTTCAGGATCTGGCCTTCTAAAGAGCAGTCAGGGTTGATCTCCTCTAGCACTGACCGGTTGGATCACCTTGCAGTCCAAGGGACTCGCAGGAGTCTTCTCCAGCACCAGAGTTCAAAGGCCTCCATTCTTTGACTCTCAGCCTTTAATTATGGTCCAACTTTCACAGCCATCCATTGCAACTGGGAAAACCATCGCTTTGACTATACGCACTGTGGTTGGCAGGGTGATATCTCTGCTTTTTAGCATGCTGTCGAGATTTGCCATAGCTTTCCTCCCCAAGAGCAAGCATCTTTTAATATCTTGGCTGCAGTCCCCATCTGCGGTGATCTTGGAGCCCAGGAAAATAAAATCTGTCACTACCTCCATTTCTTCCCCATCTATTTGCCAGGAATTGAGAAGGCCAGATGCCATGAACTTAAGTTTTCTTAATGTTTCCCTCCCTGTAACGAAAATTGAAACATTCTGTAGATGGGCCGTACTGTATTTATACAAGAAGCTCGATGGAAGATGGGTACTAGCAAAAAATTCTAATAATATCCTCCCCCTTCCCCAGATTACGTCTGCCCGACATTCAAACACGCTTCGCCCCTTGCCACTAAATCTAATTCATATGCTCGATTGGCAGAGAAAACCCCCTCCCGCAACCAATATTATTTATGGGCCTGCCCTAAATCAATCTTAAATCTTTACAGAAGTTGCAATTCTTCTGGTAAATTTCAGCAAGTTGCAAAGGTCAGGTCAACTGGTGCTATGAGTGTGTAAGGCTCAAGGCTCATCTGTTTTGAATTAATGGCCATATTTAGTGTAACTGTTTTCCATGGCCAGTCACGGAGTGGATCTTATTTTGAGGGCAGAAGGCAATTTCTGCTTGTTCTAATGTGGAGCTGGATGCAAGCTGGGGCTCTGGAGGCTCTCCTTGAGCCCCCGGGAGGGTGAAAACGGCCTCCCCAGCCTCCTCGCTGTGCCCTCAAGACCCTGTTCTTCCGACAAGCAGGGCTATCTTTGTAAATGAGTTTTAATTTTTTGGGTTTTTAATGAATTTTGGCCATAAATGTAATAATTTTAATAATTTTTAAATTTAATTGGGATATTTGTATTGTGTCTTTTACTTGGCTGCGCACTGCCCCGAGTCCTTCGGGAGAGGGGCGGTATAGAAATAAAATTATTCTATTCTATTCTATTCTATTCTATTCTATTCTATTCTATTCTATTCTATTCTATTCTATTCTATTCTATTCTATTCTATTCTATTCTATTCCCATTCTATTCTACTCTTCTACTCTACTCCACTCCACTCCACTCCACTCCATTCCATTCTATTCTACTCTTCTACTCTACTCCACTCCACTCCACTCCACTCCACTCCACTCCACTCCACATTCTATTCTATTCTATTCTATTCTATTCTATTCTATTCTATTCTAT
>WNWU01000075.1:704604-717679 GCA_012654045.1 Ptyas mucosa
ATTCCATTCCATTCCATTCCATTCCATTCCATTCCATTCCATTCCATTCCATTCCACGTGTACCCTACGCTTACCTGCATCCAAAATGGGCCACGTGGGGACTCCTGGGAAAGGAGGGGAGGGGTGGGTGTGGCCAGCCAGGAGTGGGATTTGGGGGTTCTCCAAACTGCACAGAATCTTAGCTAGAGGTTCTTCCGAACCCCTACGAATCTCCAGCAAACCACCCCTGATCCACATCCAGAGATTCTCAGTTCCAAAAGTGCTTTTTCAGATGGCAACTGGAGTTTCTTGTTTTTTCTTTTTGTGATGGAATATGCGCAGAGTATCCCTTGAGTAGCAAGGTTGTGCACGTAAGAAAACGGCTGAGGGTGATTGTGAATAAGCACTGTCAATACACAGACACACTGAGTTGTGATATTCTTTTACTTTTAGGAAAAAGCAAAGCAAAGTCCAATAAACAATCCAGGTCGTACACAGATAAAGATAGTTAAATTGTCAATCCAGGGATATTCCAAGAACAAAGTCTTCTTACCAGTTGTTGTAGTCATATGCAATAAAAGAGTTCTTTTTGGAGTTGCAAACAGGAACAAGTACAGCAGTAAAACAATCAGTAAAACAGTAGAAAACAACAAGTAGCAATGATCAAGCAGTGATCAGGCAAAGAGAACAGGCAGAGAGGAGCAGAGGTGGCAATAATAATTTAATAAGAAAAATAAGCCATGATTCAAGCTTCCTCTTAAGGATGTTGGCTACAGAGCTAACCAATCAGAATACAGTATGATGCAATACAGCATTACAATCTTAAAGCTATGGATTACATTTTGACTGCAAACATGCATTGATGGTTTATATATATTGCCAACCCAACCAATTAGACAATAGCCATTCCCTAACACTTTTGAAGATGTTTCACTTCTCATTCAAGAATCCTGTGACCCCGAGGACACAGATCAACCTCCAAGTACTTCACCGACCCTCTAAAAGGATGCAGATGACCGGCTGTCTTGCAAGGAACATAAATCCTTCCATTTCCCCACCATCCAGTCAGAGCTGAAGAAGCTTCTTGGACGAGAAGCAAAACGTCTCCAAAAGAAAAAACCAGAAAGTCCAGTTGCCTCCTGAAAAAAGCACATCCCCATCTTAAGAGCCTTCTGAAAATCTGCAAGGCTTGGGACCAGGGGTGAAATGTAAAATTTGTTACTATCAGTTTTGTGGGCGTGGCTTGGTGGTGGTGGGGTTATGTGACTGGGTGGGCGTGGCCAACTTTTTTTTTTAAATTTTAACTTTTCAAAGCATTTTTTTAAACCATCTCTTCTGCTGAAGAAGTTGCAGAAAAAAATGCTTTAAAAGTCTCTCTGACGATCCCAGCTGAGTTGCCTGATCATCAGAGAGACTTTTCAAAGCATTTTAAAAAATGATTAGGCAACTTAGCTGGGATAATCAGAGAGACTTTTAAAGCATTTTTTTCTGCAACCTCTTCAGCGGAAGAGGTGGTTTAAAAAAATGCTTTGAAAAGGCTCCAACGATCCCAGCTGAGCCGCGCGATCATCAGAGGCTTTTTTTTTTACTTTTAAAAGCATTTTTTCGGCGGAAGAAGTTGTGGAAAAAATGCTTTTAAAAGTTTTTTTAAAAAAGCCTCTGATGATCGTGCGGTTCAGCTGGGCATGGTGGGGGAAGGGGGCACAGGGATTTTTGCTACCGGTTCTCCGAACCACCCACCACCATCACTACCGGATTGGGCGATCCGGTCTGAACCGGGAGCATTTCACCCCTGCTTGTGGCCAATCAAACCCTGAGTTTGCAAAAGGGCAGGTAATGTAACAGCAAATGTCCACTTCTTGGGTTCCACAAGATGACTGTCTTTGACCGAGGGGCCCCCCTCTCCACGCTTCTCGAATGGGACGGATGAATGCAATGGGACAGTTAGCTATTTTGGATTCCCTTTCCAATGCTTTGCCAAAGGAAATGCTGGTAGAAGCTGATGGAAGACGATGTCCCAAAAGCTTGGAACTCAACTGATTGAAGCTCAGGGATGGAATGCACGTTGGCATGCAAGAAGTCCACAGGTTCCAACCTTTGTATTACCAGAGGACTGGAAAATTCCTGCATAAATTCTGGAGGATCATCACGACCAGCCAGATGGGATCCAAACTCCTGCATCGCGCTAAGCCTGGACGGGATTTGTCTTAGCAGCTGGGCGCGTTCAGCGTGCCAAGCTATAAATTCTTTAACCGCATTCTATCGAATGAGCCAGAGTTGGCTGGGTACACGTCAGCTTGCTAAGCTCCCTTGCCCTTTCCCTCTGTTGGAAAAAGATGAATTCAAACGCTAGCCAATGAGACACGACCGACGATCTGCTGCTGCTGCTGCTGTAGATTTTACCCTCGCAAAATAATACAGCAATATTTGCACACACATGTGCGCGCGGTGGCTCAGTGGCTAAGACGCGGAGCTTGTCGATCGAAAGGTCGGCAGTTCAGCGGTTCGAATCCCTAGCGCCGCCTAACGGGGTGAGCTCCCGTCACTTGTCCCAGCTTCTGCCAACCTAGCCGTTCGAAAGCACGTAAAAAAAAAAATGCAAGTAGAAAAATAGGGACCACCTTTCGTGGGAAGGGAACAGCGTTCCGTGCGCCTTTGGCATTGAATCATGCCGGCCACATGACCACGGAGATGTCTTCGGACAGCGCTGGCGCTCCGGCTTTGAAACGGAGATGAGCACCGCCCCCTAGAGTCGGGAACGACTAGCACGAGGGGAACCTTTACCTTTACACCTGAGATCATTCCCTGCAGCTCCCTCCTTGCCTTTCTGCATTTCTCTGCTTGATACACAACAGATTTTTTTTCTTTTTTCTTTGCTGCTGCAGGAGGAGCAACAGCAACAGCAGCGTGTCGGCTTCTCACCCCTTGCCAATTCTTGGATGCACGACAAACTCGAGCCAACTTTCCCAGATGCGTCCTGAAGGAGCGTTCCAAGCAGAAGCAGAAAGTTGGTGCTGTGGGGTGCAAGCGGAAGGGAGACCTCCCAGCAGGCTTGCGAATTCGGGAGGGGCTCACACTCTGCCTGACACTCCCAGGACTGGCTGAGTGTCAGGACCTCACAGAGATTTTGGAGAAGATGGGATGGGCAGCTGCTGAACGGATTGACCTTCCCCCCACAAGCTAGCCAGCAAACACAAAGCAAAACATCCCTTAAAGCAGGAGCGTCCAACCTTGGCAACTGTAAGACTTGTGGGTTTCAAACTCCCATGGTGGCTGGGGAACTCTGGGAGCTGAAGTCCACAGGTCTTCAAAGTTGCCAAGGTTGTGGACAACCCTGCCCTAAAGAATCTGCTCCTCGCAAAGGGTGCAATCAACCTCCAATTAACTTTCCAGGGGTGAAATCCAAATTTTTTCCCTACTGGTTCTGTGGGCGTGGCTTGGTGGGAGTGGCAGGGGAAGGATATTTATTTATTATTCATATTTATTTTATTAGTCACATTTCTATGCCGCCCACTCTCCGAGGACTCTGGGCGGCTTACACCAAAGACAGTATACTAAATTGCATATTTTTATTTTTATTTTAAATTTGATTTATATGCCGCCCTTACAATGGGCGGCTTACAATGCGTTGAGCAATAGCCTTCATACTTTTGTATATTTATACAAAGTCAGCTTATTGCCCCCAACAATCTGGGTCCTCATTTTACCCACCTCGGAAAGATGGAAGGCTGAGTCAACCTTGAGCTGATCTGCTGAACTAGCAGTCAGCTGAGGTAGCTGCAGTACTACACTCTAACCACTGCGCCACCTCGGCTCTTTTGCAAAATATTGCAAAATCTCCATTCCCACCCCACTCCAGGGGAAGGATACTGCAAAATTCCCATTCCCTCCCCACTCCTGGGGGAAGGATACTGCAAAAACTCCTTTTCCACCCCACTCTAGGGGAAGGATACTGCAAAATCCACATTCCCTCCCCACTCTTGGAGGAAGATTACTGCAAAATCTCCATTCTCACCCCACTCTGGGGTCAGCCAGAGGTGGTATTTGCTGGTTCTCCGAACTACTCAAAATTTCCGCTACCGGTTTTCCCGAACTTGCTGGATTTCACCCCTGCTATGATGTAATTCTTCCCTTTTATTTTGAATGTAGAGGGATTCACGTTGCTTTGTGTCCTGAGCTTTTCATTTAGAATTTAGAATAACAGAGTTGGAAAGGACCTTGGAGAACCACTAGTCCAACCCCCTGCTTACGCAGGAAACCCAACACCACTTCAGACAAATGGTTATCCAACATCTTCTTAAAAACTTCTAGTGTTGGAGCATTCACAACTTCTGGAGGCAAGTTGTTCCACTGATTCATTGTCCTCACTGTCAGGAAATTTCTCCTTAGTTCTAAGTTCATGTCTGCATAAACATTTTAAATTAATAAATTAAATTAAATTGAAATGGAATGGAATTTAAATTACATGCCATCAAGTTATTGTTGATACTTAACAATCACAGAGATAGTTTTTCCCCTAACTTGGCCTTTCAGATCTTCCAGTGATGGAAGATAAAATGTCACCATTTTAACGGAGTCCATCCACTTTGTTGGTGGTCATCTACTCTTTCGAAGGATCAGTGCCTTTACCAAAGAGCTGATTCTTCACATAAAATAATAAATCCGAAGTAGGATAATTTGAGCCTGGTCATTTGTGCCTTGAGTGATGACTGGAGTTGATTTGTGGTGCATTAGTTGGTTTTCTTCACTATCCATGCATTCTCTGGAGTCTTCTTCAATACCAGAGTTCAAAGGAATCACTACTCTTCCCATCCTTTCAAACTCCAACTTTTGCTTCCAATAGAACGTCACATGGAATAGGAATAGCAATAGCACTTATATGCCACTTCACGGTACTTTTACCGCCCTCTGTTTACAGAGTCAGCCTCTTGCCCACAACAATCTGGGTCCCCATTTTACCCACCTTGGAAGGATGGAAGGCTGAGTCAACCTTGAGCCTGGTGTGATTTGAACTCCTGGCTGTGGGCAGAGTTAGCCTTCAATACTGCCTTCTAACCACTGAGAGGGAGGGAGGGAGGGAGGGAGGGAGGGAGGGAGGAAGGAAGGAAGGAAGGAAGGAAGGAAGGAAGGAAGGAAGGAAGGAAAATAGCAATAGCACTTAGACTTATATACTACTTCACGGTGCTTTACAGCCCTCTCTAAGCTGTTTACAGAGTCAGACTCTTGCCCCCAACAATCTGGGTCCTCATTTAACCTACCTTGGAAGGATGGAAGGCTGAGTCAGCCTTGAGCCAGTCTGGATTGAACTGCTAGCAGTGGGCAGAGGGAGGGAAGGAAGCAGGGAAGGAAGGGAAGGGAAGGGAAGGGAAGGGAAGGGAAGGAAGGAAGGAAGGAAGGAAGGAAGGAAGGAAGGAAGGACAGACAATAGCAATTGCACTTAAGACGTATATACCGCTTCACAGTGCTTTTACAGCCCTCTCTAAGCAGTTTACAGAGTCAGCCTCTTGCCCCCAACAATCTGGGTCCTCATTTTGCCCATCTCGGAAGGATGGAAAGCTGAGTCATCCTTGAATATTGGATATTGCACAATAGGTTGCACACTTGTTCAGGTGCAACCTATTATTAATCTCTTATTTTGGGATCGGACTCCAGCTTGACCCCTTCCAATCTGTGTTCAGAAGGCCAAGATTAGTTTGAATCTACATGGGGTTGGGCTTTCAGAAACCCGAGCTTTAAGGAATCCTCAGAAGTCAAGCGAGGTTATATTAGCAGGGAACTCTACTTAGTAAATGAACACTTCTGACTAAGCCCTCCTCAGCTTTGTTTTCGGGGGTGGGAGGCTCGGGCTGGCCCATGATTTGCAACCAGGATTTATGGCTCGACATGTGGGGCGAAGACAAGCCGTCGCGGGCCGTTTATTCTGCCCCAGCAAAGCAAACAGAGCCCCACTCAGGCGAAGGCTCCCCTTGCAGCAAACCGAGGGGAAACCTGCAGGATGCTCCCACTTTTTCAGTACTCCATCACTGGAGGTTTTTAAGAAGACACACTAGACAGTCACTTATCTGAAATAACACAGGTTCTCCTGCTTGAGCAGGAAGCTGGATTAGAAGATCTCCAAAGTCCCTTCCCTCTTCTCTCCTCTCCTCTTCCCTTCCCTTCCCTTCCCTTCCCTTCCCTTCCCTTCCCTTCCCTTCCCTCCCCTCCCCTCCCCTCCTCTCCCCTCCCCTCTCCTCTCCTCTCCCCTCCCCTCCCCTCCCCTTCCCTTCCCTTCCCCTGCTTGAGTAGGGAGCTGGACTAGAAGACCTCCAAGGTCCCTTCCAGATTCCCTTCCCTTCCTTTCCCGAAAGGCTCTCCCCGTGCTGACCTCCGAGGCAGCCAGTTGTGGAGGAAAGAGAGAGCTGGCGCGGAGGGGGTGGGTGGGAGATGGGGGTGGGCAGGCCCGACTCTCCTCCCCACGCGTGCAAATCTCTCTGGAGGAGAGGGAGAAGGAGGAGGAGGGGGGGAAGTTTCTTTCCGTGTCATCAGACGCTCCCCAAACCCCGCGCTCGCTCCCGCATGCCTCCACCGCAGGGGAAAGCTCGAGCGGAGCCTCCGGCCGGACTGAGAAAGGCTCGGCTTTCTCTCTCTTCCACCCCCCACTACTACCCCCCTCCTCAAACACCCCCCCTCCCTCTCTCCCCTCTCGAGGGGAGGGGTCCCACGTCGGAGAGGCGATTGGCTAATTGAGTGACACTTGTAGCCCGGGGTGGAGGGAAGGAGGGATGGAGGGAGGGAGGGCTGGAAAAAAAAAGAAAGAGAGAGAGAGAGAGAGAGAGAAAGAAAGAGTGGGGAGTTTTTAGCTGGCCGCGGATTGGCTGGCGGAGGAAAAAGGGCTTCCGAAACTCCGGGGGGAAAGAAAAGTGCTCTTTTTTTTGGTGGCCGCGCTCGGTTGCATCGGGATCCCGCCGGGCAGGGAGGCTGCAGGCTTGGCTGGGCTGGGCTGCCCCCCGACCGAAGAGGCAACTTAAGAGGCGGCTGTAGACTCTCTCTCTGTGGACTCTTCGGGTGGGGCTCCCTCGTTTGCTCCCATTGGGGTTCTTGAGGGTCCCCCCTTTTTTTGTTTTGCAGCCTCCCCAAGAAGAAGCCACAGACGGGCGGAGTCCGGACCCCACCGCTTCCTTTCCCATCTTCTCTCCCTTCTTCCAGCATGGGCATCATCCTCATCACTTCTCTTCCCCCGCCAGGTTCCAGTTGGGATGCCCTAAGGATGCTCTGGGCAGCCTTAGGCTCCTTCTTCTTCTTCCTCCTCCTTCTGCCCGGCTTGGCCGGAGCCAACGAATACGACTATGTCAGTTTCCAGTCGGACATCAGCTCCTACCAAAGCGGACGCTTCTACACCAAGCCGCCGCAGTGCGTGGCCATCCCGGCTGACCTGCGCCTCTGCCACAGCGTGGGTTACGACAAGATGGTCTTGCCCAACCTGCTGGACCACGAGACCATGGCCGAGGTCAAGCAGCAAGCCAGTAGTTGGGTGCCCTTGCTCAACAAGAACTGTCATTTCGGCACCCAGCTCTTCCTTTGTTCCCTCTTTGCCCCCATTTGCTTGGACCGGCCTATCTACCCTTGCCGTTGGCTCTGCGAGGCCGTGCGCGACTCCTGTGAGCCCGTCATGCAATTCTTTGGATTCTACTGGCCCGAGATGCTCAAGTGCGACCAGTTCCCCCAGGATGATGTCTGCATCGCCATGACCGCCCCCAACGCTACGGAGGCTTCCAAATCTCAAGGTAAGCTTTAGTGGTCCCTCGCAGCCATCTGCCCCACTTAACGGTCAACTCAAGAGATGGCCCTGCTTGGGAAGGCCAGGTGAGATGATAGCACCTGGTGGCCAACATCGAGCACGACCCAAGAGCAAGGCCTTCTGAACGTTTAGGGAGAAGCCAGACCATCATGATCCAGCTGGGTCTCCCCCCATTGTAGAATGTTGTATTGTAGGCTAATTCTGCCGACTGCCAGGAGTTCGATCCTGACTGGCTCAAGGTTGACTCAGCCTTCCATCCTCCCGAGTTTGGTTAAATGGGGACCCAGATTGTTGGGGGTAATATGTTGACTCTGTAAACCGCTTAGAGAGGGGCTGTAAAGCACTGTGAAGTGGTATATAAGTCTAAGTGTTATTGCTATCTTCCTTCCTTCCTTCCTTCCTTCCTTCCTTCCTTCCTTCCTTCCTCCCTCCCTCCCTCCCTCCCTCCCTCCCTCCCTCCCTCCCTCCCTTCCTCTCAGTGGTTAGAGTGCTGCATTGCAGGCTAACTATGTCCCTTGCCAGGAGTTCAATCCTGACCGGTTCAAGGTTGACTCAGCCTTCCATCCTCCTGAGATCGGTAAAATGAGGATCCAGATTGTTGGGGACAATATGTTGACTCTGTAAACAGCTTAGAGAGGGTTACAAAGCATTGTGATATAAGTCTAAGGGCTGTTGCTATTTTCCTTCCTTCCTTCCTTCCTTCCTTCCTTCCTTCCTTCCTTCCTTCCTTCCTTCCCTCCCCCCCCCCCCCCCCCTCCCTCCCCCCCTCCCCCCACTGCCAGCAGTTCGATCCTCACGGACTCAAGGTTGACTCAGCCTTCCATCCTCCCGAGGTCGATACAATGAGGACCCAGATTCTTGGGGACAATATGCTGGCTCTGTAAACCACTTAGAGAGGGCTGTAAACCACTATGAAAGCGGTATATAAGTCTAAGTGCTATTGCTATTTCCACTTAAAGTTCTTTAGCAATGAATAGAACAGTGTTTCTCGACCTTGCAACTTTAAGACGAGTGGGTTTCAACTCCCAGAATTCCCCAGCCGGCCTGTCCACATGTCTTAAAGATTGCCAAGGCTGAGAAACATTGGAATAAGAACATTCTTCCAGAACTTCACCACTTTCTGATTATTTGGCCTTTAGTTCCCAGAACTGTCAGCAGTGGTTATACCGAGTTGGTCTTGGTGTAGCACATCAAAGTTGGAAGGGGGATGGAGAAGACTCTTCTGGATTGAGTAACCCAGTAGCCCACCCATTCTAAATTGAGTTTGGGTGTGTGTGTGTGCTGAGGTTAAGAAGGGGAACAGCTGGAGCTGCGTGATTAAGGACAGATTCTGCTTGTTTGAGGATTTCAGCATTGGTCCTGGACGTCTGCAAGGCAAACAGAATTTCTGCTCAAGACTCCAGAAAGATGATGATGTCAATACTAATTGCAATTATGGCAGACATTGCTTAATAGTAACAGGATTAATTTATTTGACTTGGCAGCTTCCTGAGAATTCTGCTGAATGAGGCTTATGCAGTTCTGTTCCCCCAAAGCAGGCAGGAGGGAGACAGAGCGAGAGAGAGAGAGAGAGAGAGAAAAGAGCTTCGAAGAAACAATTTCCCATTTCTGTAGCAGTGTCTGTGCAGTGATTGAGTAATTTTGGAATCTTAGTCGCTCTCGGGGACTTCTGCAAACATTCGTCTTCTCCTTGGCTCCGTTGCTGTTTTGTGCGTTGCAGCTTCTCCTTGTGTTCTCAGAATGCGAGAGCAAAACAAAACAAAAACGAAATAGCAACAACCAGCAACCGATTGTGTGGTCCTTATTTATTAAAGACAAGAGTTTTTGCTCTTTATGCCCAACCGCTCCAGTCATAGATAAGGGTTTAGTTCTGGGCTAGTCTACTAATCAACCCATTGGCTTTAATACTCAACCTTGGGCTAACAAAGCATAATTGCTTTGTTTATAATGCCTGCTGTGCCCGCAGACGAATCAATCCTATTTAGCATCATGTGATGACCTGGCTTATACTGCATGCTGAAATCCATGGCTGGCTTCCCACAGGATGCTGAACCAGAAATGACCTGATCCTTCTTTGGAGCCTGGATGCTGGCAAACTCAGCATGATTTGTGTGTCTGATTATAGTATATCCTCGCCTTTCCCGAGTGGTAGACTAGAGGGAGAAATCCTGATTGGCTTAAAGTTGCCTCTCTGGGGTGAAAGAAGATTTAAGCTTCAGCCTCTCAATTCTGATAAGTGCTAATTTTTGTTGTTGTTGTTGTTGTTGTTGCAGGAAAAAGAATTTATTTCAAAGATAAGGACAGGAAAGGAAACCCCTGTTGCTGGTTTCTTTCTAACTCTACTGTATTATTAATGGGTCAAGAAAAAAAATGAAAAAATCAGAGGGACGCGGTGGCTCAGTGGCTAAGATGCTGAGCTTGTCGATCGAAAGTTCGGCAGTTCAGCGGTTCAAATCCCTAGTATCACGTAACGGGGTGAGCTCCCGTTACTTGTCCCAGCTTCTGCCAACCTAACAGTTCGAAAGCACATAGAAAATGCAAGTAGAAAAATAGGGACCACCTTTGGGTGGGAAAGGAACAGCGTTCCGTGCGCCTTTGGCATTGAGTCATGCCGGCCACATGACCACTGAGATGTCTTCGGACAGCGCTGGCTCTTCGGCTTTGAAACGGAGATGAGCACCGCCCCCTAGAGCCGGGAACGACTAGCACATATGTGCGAAGGGAACCTTTACCTTTTTAAAGAAAAAAAATCCCTACTGAGTATTTCAAACTCGAGTTCCTGGCTCTATGCTCTTGTCAGTCCAGGTGAGGATATTTTTCGGGATGCTAATTTGGGCTTCCTCCTAAATTATAAATCCTGGGCCTTATCCCTGAAGGCAGTCCCTAAGACTAACTGCTTTCGCAGCTGGAGGTTTTATTTGGCTGGCTGGTGCTTGTAACCATGTCGTACAAAAAGCAGGAGCGATTATGGGATCCTTTCCCGAAACTGGTGTCATTTTCCCCTTATCTCCTCCAATGTTGGCTTGTATAATTTCAGCCAGCATGCCCCCCCTTGCTCATTAGGAATTATATGGGAGTTGCAGTTGCAAGATCTGGGGAGAGAATTGATATAAAGAAAGGGGTGCTGGGAACCTGGGCACCAAGCAATTTTAGGTTTTAAATCAGTCCAAGGAAGTCCTTTATGTGCGTGCTGCTTGCAACGTTTCCCTGGTTAAGCGTGCATAGAAGGATAATGAGGATATTTAACAAGCCATTTTCTTGAATCTCCCTTTCTCAGCACTATCGGGATCGTAATAATACTGAACAAATGTACCAAAATGTTGGAAAGATTTCTTATGTAATATTATGCCCTTCTTCTTCTTCTTCTTCTTCTTCTTCTTCTTCTTCTCCTTCTCCTTCTCCTTCTCCTTCTCCTTCTCCTTCTCCTTCTCCTTCTTCTTCTTCTTCTTCTTCTTCTTCTTCTTCTTCCATATCTGTCATCAGACGTTGGTGATCCTATTTTCATCAACAGCTGCACGAAAAAGTGCTGTTGAGTTTTGTCCAAACCGGTCCCTTAGATTTTGAAGCCATGACTTTCTTCTTCTGCCTGGACCTCGTTTGCCTTCAATCTTTCCTTGGAGGATTAAGTGAAGGATGGCGTATTTTTCCAGATCGCATGTCCAAAATATTCTAACTTTCCCTTCTTGATGGTTTTGATGATTTCCCTTGGCTTTCCCAGGCGGCTTATCCCCTCCTCGTTTCTGATTTTGTCAACCCCACTTATACGTAACAGCTGCCTGTGAATCCACATTTCAAATGCTTTTAGTCTCTTCAAGTGGCTTCAAGTGTCCGAGATCAGCTCTCCACTCCGTATGCGTTTAGACAGAGTAAAAAATGCTAGAGTGAATTTCTCCTCTGCGGTTACTTAAATTTTGCAGTGGCTATTTTGCTGGCCCTAGCCAACATGACTTCCTGGACATTCAACCCCGGAGCTATTGTGAAGATAGAATACTGAAGATAGCCTTGTAGGGAAGTAACCCAAAATCAGAAACTTTAACAAAACACCAGGGACTCCAGGGCTCAGCAAAGCTCTAGAACATGATCGAAGTGGTTTTCCTCCCCATGCATTTGGATAATATGTGTGTATTATGTTTGTGTTATTACCCTGATTTCTCAAAAAATTAGACCCAACGGGAAAATAAGCCCTAATGCGTCTTTTGGAGCAAAAATTAACATACGACCTGGTCTTATTTTCGGGGAAACACGGATAGTCAAAATACAATATTAAGCAGAAAAACATGAATCCAAGAGGTCAAACTCAAGGAGGTGGATCCTGGGCAGGCAAATGGTCACCTATACATACAATATGTAAAATTAAGCCATTGGTAGGATAGCAGATGAAAGAGATTGCAACTCCAGAATGTCCTATACTTTTCCACTGAGAAGCCAGGAAACGTAGAATTGGAAGGGGCTTCCAAAGCCTTCAACTCCATCTCTTCACTCCTTCCAGGCATCCATAAAAAAACATCCCTAACAGAATCGTCGTTAAGCAGAACTGGCTTTACCCCAGGGGTGAAATCCAGCAGGTTCTGGAGAACCAGTAGCGGAAATTTTGAGTAGTTCGGAGAACCGGCAAATACCACCTCTAGATGGCCCCAGAGTGGGATGGGAATGGAGATTTTGCAATATTCTTCCCCCAGGAATGGGGAGGGAATGGAGATTTTGTAGTATCTTTCCCCTGCCATGCCCACCAAGCCACGCCCACAAAACCGGTAGTAAAATAAATTGAATTTCACCACTGCTTTACCCATTGACTTTGCTTGTTGCAAGTCGACTGGGAAGTTTGCAAATGATGATCAAACAACCCTTGGGCCCCCCAACTGTTGTAAATACATGCCCATTGCCAAGTGGCCGAATATTGAATATGTCGTTGTTGAGGATGCTGCAATGGTTGTAAGTTCAAGGACCGATTGCGAGTCACTTTTTTCAGGGCTGTTGTAATTGGAACTGTTGCTAAACAAGAGATTGTAAGATGAGGGCTACCTGCATGCTCTTGTAGCAGAAGCGATGACCGTTATATGTGTGTCTGTGTGTGTATGTGTGGGGGAAACAGCTTTTCCACCCTGACACTCTCCAAACAGGAAGGATTTAAATTCCCATAATTCCCTATTAGCATAGACTGAGACCGTCTTCCTCTTCCTCTTCCTCTTCCTCTTCCTCCTCCTCCTCCTCCTCCTCCGCCTCCTCCTCTTCTTCTTCTTCTTCTTCGTCTTCGTCTTCGTCTTCGTCTTCGTCTCCTTCTCCTTCTCCTTCTCCTTCTCCTTCTCCTTCTCCTTCTCC
>WNWU01000075.1:722289-737039 GCA_012654045.1 Ptyas mucosa
GAATGGAATGGAATGGAATGGAATGGAATGGAATGGAATGGAATGGAATGGAATAGAATAGAATAGAATAGAATAGAATAGAATAGAATAGAATAGAATAGAATAGAATAGAATAGAATAGAATAGAATAGAATTCTTTATTGGCCAAGCGTGATTGGACACACAAGGAATTTGTCTTCGGTTCATAAGCTCTCAGTGTACATAAAAGCTATAAGTGATAAATCATGATCATAGTCAACCTAAAAATACATTCATCATAAATCATGAGATACAACACTTAGTGATAGTCATAGGATACTAAATAAGCAATCAACATAAATCGTACTAGGAAACTAAATAAAACAATATAAATGGTAAAGATACAAGGAACAAAGTTATAGTCATAAGTAGAGAAAGAGATAGTTAATAGGAAAGATGAGAAGATTAATAGTAATGCAGACTTAGTGAATAGTTTGACAGTGTTGGGAGAATTCTTTGTTTAGCAGAGTGGTGGCGTTCGGGAAAAAACTGTTCTTGTGTCTAGTTGTTCTGGTGTGCAGTGCTCTATAGTGTCATTTTGAGGGTAGGAGTTGAAACAGTTTATGTCCACGATGCGAGAGGTCTGTAGATATTTTCCCAGCCCTCTTTTTGACTCGTGCAGTATAGAGGTCCTCAACGGAAGGCAAGTTGGTAGCCATTATTTTTTCTGCAGTTCTAATTATCCTCTGACGTCTGTCTCTGACTTGTTGGGTTGCAGAGCCAAACCAGAGAGTTATGGAGGTGCAGATGAGAGACTCAATCACTCCTCTGTAGAACTGGATCAGCAGCTCCTTGGGCAGTTTGAGCTTTCTGAGTTGGTGGAGAAAGATTCTTTGTTGTGTTTTTTGGATGATGTTTTTGATGTTAGGTGTCCATTTTAAGTCTTGAGATATTATGGAACCTTGTAGCAAGGGAGTAAGACAGAAATTCAAGATGGAGCACAAGCACGAGAGATAAGAACACGGTGGAGATGTTATTAGGCATTAAGCTTATGCCGAAAAACTTTACTGGAGAGCAAATAAGTAAATGCCTATTGCAGTTGTTTATTAATGCCATAGTTAGGTTAGATGTAAAATTTGAACAACTTACCGTATCAACATTAACATTTTAGAGATCATAGCTAATGTTGATATAAACTGCTTCTTTATTTCTAAAGGTTGAAGTTATTCACGCATTAGAGTGTTAATAATCTCCAGCCAACTTTGTGTAAATAGCACTGTACCTTTTCCAATAATTTTAATATTTAATAGAGAAAAAGCAATAAAAATGCAATCAATCTAATGAGCAATGCAAAACTATCCCCTAACAAGAACTATTAGCAAACCATTTGTGGCCGAAGCTTATACTAATGTGTAAGAAAATGTTGCTCCTTTTAGAGAAATATGTTTATCTTAATTATTTAACAGGTAATGCAAATAAAAGCGATCAGAGTGCTGAGAAATTTAAATAAAAGAGGAACAATCAACTGGTGGCCAACGTCCCTATAGGGCTGGCAATACAGAAGTGTGGTTTGTTTGATACAGGGAGACCTGAATTTACAACAGAGGTGGGTTTCAGCAGGTTCTGACCAGTTCTGGAGAACCGGTGGTGGAAATTTTGAGTAGTTCGGAGAACGGGTAGTAAAAATTCTGACTGGCCCCATCCCCATCTATTCTCTGCCTCCTGAGTCCCAGCTGATTGGGAGGAAATGGGGATTTTGTAATATCCTTCCCCCAGGAGTGGGGTGAGAATGGAGATTTTACAGTATCCTTCCCCTGCCACGCCCACCAAGCCACACCCACAGAACCGGTAGTAAATTTTTTTGAAACCCACCACTGACTTACAACCATTCGTTTAGTGACTGAAGTTAACAACGGCACTGAAAAAACTGGCTTACGACCATTTTTTCACACTTATGACCGTAGCAGCATCCCCACGGTCACGTGATTAAAATTGTGGCCCTTGATAAACGGCATACATAGGTAGTCTTCGACTTACGATCACAACTGAGCCCAACATTTCTGTCGTTAACCGAGCCATTTGTCAAGTGAGTTTTGCCCCCATTTTACCACTTGTTGTAAGTGAATCACTGCAGTTGTTAAGTTAGTAACACTCACACAAGTTTTCGACCAACATTTTGCACATATCCCTGCTTGCAGCTTTACAGAAGTTTTGTTCTCCCCCCATGAAAGAAACTTCTGTTTTTCTATTTCATTTTCAGATTGCTTGAGAGTCCCTTTCCAAATTTCTTTCGGGTGTTTTTATCTTGAATGGTCAAGGTTAAACTTGCATTTCCCAGTACGAAAAACGGCAGTTCTCCTCTGCTATCTTGCGCTGAAAAAGTATCCTGTAATAAAAATGAGAAATTCTAATTTCAGGTCCTTCTTGCCCACTCATCAGTAATTAAGTCCATAGCCTTTTGTTCCCAGAGTTTCATTAACATTACCTTTTCATTAAGAAAAAGAAACCTTTCGAAATAAAAATACTTTTCTGTCAAATTGGATGAAAAGGGATTGAAAAACACACGGAAGGTTTTTTTTACTGCACAATGCTGAGGTAAAATTGGTCAAGCTTTTAACATTTCAGGAAGGAAATAAAACATTACGAGCTGTGATGTTTGCTTTCCAAAACGTTGAACTGGTTTTTTAAAAAGAGCCACCAGTTTGGAACAGTCTTTCTCGCATTCAAAACTCCTTTCGCTTTTTCCCCCGAATACAAATAACCTCTGACTTACAACCATTTGTTCAAAGTTACGACGGCACTGAAAAAAAATGTGAGTTATAACCAGTCCTTGCACTTACGACCGTTGTTGCAGCGTTCCCACAATCATGTGATCAAAATTAAGTGCTTGGCAATCAGCATGTATTTATAACGGTGGTTGTGTGTACCGAAGTTGTGTGATTGATATTTAGGGCTTTCTCAGTTGACTTCCAACAAGCAAAGTCAACAGTGGGGGGGATGGGAAATCAAATTCAGTTAACGACGGCATGAGTCACATAAGTGCAATGACTTGCATAACAACCATTGCAAAACCAAGGTTGCAAAATCGGGCGTGTCTCATTTAACAACTGCCTCGCTTAGCAATGGAAGTTCTGTTTCCAATTGCGGTCGTAAGTCAAGGACTTTCTGTACAGCGATTTATGCTTTTCTCCTGTTTGACATCGAATGTTTGACATCTTTTGTCTTCTGATTTGTGCTTGGTTATTTATTTATTTATTTATTTATTTATTTATTGGTTCAATTTATATGCCGCCCTTCTCTGGAGACTCAAGGCGGCTTACAATGCGTTAAGCAATAGCCTTCATACTTTTGTATATACCTGCTTAGTAGGGCTTTCGGGCCTCCCCCAAGCGGTGTTCTTTTTTATACAAAGTCAGGTTATTGCCCCCACAATCCGGGTCCTCATTTTATCTACCTCGAAAGGATGGAAGGCTGAGTCAACCTTGAGCCTGGTGAGATTCGAACTTGCAGTAATTGGAGGCGGCTGGTGCTAGTTAACAGCACTTTAGTCTGCTGCGCCACCAAGGCGCTTATATCTTAAGAAATGCCTAAAACGGAAACTGGAATGCAAGTTGATGAACTTGTGGGGCCATCAGCTCGTAATAAGCTCCATTCCTTATCAAGTACAATAAGAGGGAAGCTGTTCTCCTGTTGTCAAAATGAATCAAGGAGAGAAGCAACCTAGAACTAAGAAGAAATTTCCTGATAGTTAGAATAATTAATCAGTGGAACGACTTGCTTCCAGGAGTTGTGGGTGCACAAACACTGGTGGTTTTTTAAAAAAGGTTTGGAAAACCATTTGTCCGAAATGGTAGAGGGGTTCCTCCTTGAGCAGGGGGTTGGACTAGAAGACCTCCAAGGTCCCTCCCAACGCTGTTATTCTGTTATTTTCTGTTAAGAACTCAGTGAGCTGAAAACTTGTGTTATAATCTCTATGTTCCTTCTTTGGCCTTTGCTCTCTCTGTATGTATGGTTGTGTATCTGTGTGGTTCAGAGATGGTATTCAGCAGGGGTGAAATACAGCAAGTTTTGACAGGTTCTGGAGGACCGGAAGCGGAGATTTTGAGCAGTTTGGAGAACCCGTAGGATATTGCAAAATCTCCATTCCCACCCTACTCTGGGGCCAGCCAGAGGTGGCATTTGCCAGTTCTCCGAACTACTCAAAATTTCCGCTATCAGTTCTCCAGAACCTGTTAGAACCTGCTGGTTTTCACCCCTGGATTAGCTGTTACATCTGCCACAAAAATGTACTCAATGAAAAAGTGATAAATCTGCCTTCTGCCCTCCTCAACAGGAAGAACATCTATTTATATTTACTTACAGACTTACAGACTTAAGTGTGTGTGTATGTGTGTTTTTCTCTTTCATTTCCCTTCATCCCAGATCAGCACAATTTGTGGTCAGGGCTGATGGGAATTGTAATCCAAAGCACCTGGTAGACGCCAGGCTGGAATGAATGAGTAAGTGAATTTGAAAGAAATTCTTCTTTTATGAAAGTTGAGATCTTTATCTGGGTTTTATTTTATGGTACAATGATTTCACAATAAAATTCCACAGCAAATTCTTCTAATATTTCATATTTTTAAAAAAATATATGAAATCCATGGATGAATTATCATCCATGGATGAATCCATAATATATGAAATCCATGGAGCATTCACAACTTCTGCAGGCAAGTTGTTCCACTGATTAATTGTTCTCACTCGCAGGAAATTTCTCCTTAGTTCTAGGTTGCTTCTCTCCTTGATTGGTTTCAACAACAGGAGAGCAGCTTCCATCTTATTATACTTAATAAGAAATCGAACTTATTATGAGCTGATGGCCCCACTGTTTTGCTCATCAACTTCCATCTGTCTCTGTCTGTCTGTCTCTGTCTCTCTCCCCTATCTACCTACCTACCTACCCTACCCATATACTCATCCCCCCATCCATCCATCCATCCATCCATCCACCCACTCACCCATCCATCCATTCATCTACCCACCCACCCACCCACCCACTAACTCATCCATCCATCCATCCATCTACCCACCCACCCACTAACTGATCCATCCATCCATCTATCCATCCATCCATCCATCCATCCACCCACTGACCCATCCATCCATCCATCCATCCACCCACTGACCCATCCATCCGTCCGTCCGTCCGTCCATCCATCCATCCATCCACCCACCCATCCACCCACTGACTCATCCATCCATCCATCCATCCATCCACCCACTGACCAACACCCAGCCAGCCAGCCAGCCACCTACCTACCTACCTACCTACCCACCCACCCACCTCCACCTACCCATCCATTCTAGCCACCTGCAAACACGCACAAAGAAGGATTCAGATATAAGACCCCATTCTCCACTCAACTCGCTGGAGGTTGAATGCGAAGTTTTCAACTAGGAAAGGATGTTTTCTTTGGAACTCCTGCCTAGCAAACCTCATCGCTTCCCACTACATTTCTTATGGCTGACTTCAGGTGCTATGTACACAGCTTAGGAGGAATGAAGAAAGATGAAAGCCAAACACGAATGGGGTGTGAGTTGCGGGGAGGGAAAACTATTCCAATGTCAAGAGGCAGATGAAAAAAAAAGAAAGAACTGATTTAGCTTTTGGAATCCTGTTGCTGATCTTGGCAAAGTGTGCAGGAGGGAAGGGAGGTGGCAAGCATCTGGGTTTTGTAGCTGAAGTTCAACAGAACAAAGATCTCGGTTGTGGATGTGGCTTTCCCAGGTTACCCGCGAGCCTGAAAGAATTCCACGTTGGGTAATCATTTGCAGTCAGTGATGGATCTCGAGTGTTGAAAGGCCATGTTGTGGGTGCTGTCACGCAATGGCTGTGGGGAAGCCCCCCCCCCCACCTGGCCTCGTTCACCAGATGGCTGCTCTGTTGGCCAGAACTAGCTACGAAACCCTCATTTCACCTCTGATATCATAAAGGAGGGGATTGCATTACAACGTACTTATTATGTTTCCCACCACTGCTCCTATTGGTGTCCTCCTTTTGGGGCAGGTGCAATGACAGCATTGCATTGAAGATGGACTTCATTACTTACGTACAGAATAACGAACTCGGGTTTAAAGACAATGCGCTCATTGCACCTGCCCAGGGCACCAATTAGAGCAGAGGCCTCTTGGAAAAATTATTTATTTTTATCCGGCTTATATGCCGCCCTATCTCACAATGGACTCAGGGCGGCTCACAACAATAAACACAAGCCACAATATAAAATAAGACTAAAATCTAAAAAATTTAAAAAAATTTTGAATAAAAATGAATGAGCACAGCTTATTAGCAGTTAAAGGTAAAGGTTCCCCTCGCACGTATGTGCTAGTCGTTCCCGACTCTAGGGGGCGGTGCTCATCTCCGTTTCAAAGCTGAAGAGCCAGCGCTGTCCGAAGACATCTCCGTGGTCATGTGGCTAGCATGACTAAATGCCAAAGGCGCGTGGAATGCTGTTCCCTTCCCACCAAAGGTGGTCCCTATTTTTCTACTTGCATTTTTTAACCTGCTTTCGAACTGCTAGGTTGGCAGAAGCCGGGACAAGTCACGGGAGCTCACCCCATTACACGGTGCTAGGGACTCGAACCGCTGAACTGCCGACCTTTCGATCGACAAGCTCCGCGCCTTAGCCCCTGAGCCACCGCGTCCCCTGTATTAGCAGTGAAATGTGGTATATTGGCCTATATGGGCCCTTGTTCTTCTTTCATGCTGTTGTTACTTTCCCTTGCTTGACGTGTCCTCCTTCTCTTGTCAGGCACTGCGGTGTGTCCCCCTTGTGACAACGAAATGAAGTCGGAGGCCATCCTGGAGCACTTGTGTGCCAGTGAGTTTGGTAAGGAAACTCTTTCTTTCCCTCTTTTTAATACACTTTGAATCGGAAGTTCTCGAGGACCCAAAGTAGTTGACCCTCCTCTTGCCTGATGTTCTCCAGATGTGCTGTTCCACCAGTCCCAGAAATCCTCTTCCAAAAGTTCCCCAGGGTGGTCTCCTATCCATTAAAAAACCCTCCCCTTTCACAACCCTTGAATCCCTTAATTCGGAGTACCGTCGGGGAGACTCGGTGGTACTCAGCTAGTTCTATTCGGTTCGTGAGAACTGGTAGCGGCGGTTGTATATGGCTCCGCCCACCTGCCCAGATGTAATCGCGTCCCATTTATCCACATTATTGACACTCTGCGCATGCATGGGAGGCCCTGCACGCACACTCTCACATTTGTGAACCGGTAGCGAAGGTAAGTGAATACCACTCCTGGGGAGACTGAATGGAACTGAGTGTTTACTGGCCGGATACCCTTCCTGATGCCACGCAAGGTGCACAGCAGATATTTTCTCTTAAGTGAGAAACAACTGCCACTACCTAGGATTGAACTCTTGACTACTAGGCCACCACGCACTGCTCAGTGGTCTCCTATCCATACAATAAGAAATATGGATCTCCTTAGCCTCATGAGAGTGGAAGCAGTATCCCACCATGGTCAGTCAATCTTATAGACTTTGGAGGGTTTTCAGAAATTGTCAGACTTTGAAGAAAGAAAACAGGGGCATCCTTGTTTGTTAAACTCTCCAAATTCGCCCTCCCCTCCCCCTCCCCAATTTGCACAATTAAAATTAACTAGAAATGGGTAAAGGACATTATGGCTAATTCGCTCCTGATTTTCAGAAAACAGAAAGCAATGAGGCGTAGTGGACTTACTTCACCTAGAAATGTGACTGTGAACATATGAACAGGGGTCGGTTGCTGAGGGTTCGGGAGAACCTCTAGCTAAGATTCTGTGCAGTTCGGAGAAATCCCAAATCCCACTCCTGGCTGGCTCTGCCCACCCCGTCCCTCCCAGGAGTCCCCACGCGGCCCGTTTTGGTAAGTGCAGGACGCACATGGAGGCTCGGGGAGGGTGAAAAACGGGCCTAACAGAAGTGGAAGGCCGTTTTTGCCCTCCCGGAGGCTCAAGAAAAGCCACTGGAGCCCGGGGAGGGCAAAAACACCCCACCCACCACCGTGACGCAGGAGGCCGACTAGGCCCCACCCACCATGGCCCCGCCCACCCAGCAACCGGGCAGAGAACCCCTTGCTAAAATTTTTGAAGCCCACCCCTGCTTATGAACATATGAAGAACTGCTGCAGGATTTGGGTTTGGCTAGTCTAAAGAAAAGAAGGCCTAGGGGTGACATGTTAGCAGAGTTCCAGTATTTGAGGGGCTGCCACAAAAAAGAGGGGGCTCAAATTATTCTCCAAAGCACCAAAGGGCAGCACAAGAAACAATGGTTGGAAACTAACCAAGGAGAGAAGCAACCTGGAATTAAGGAGAAACTTCCTAACAGTGAGGACAATTAACCAGTGGAACAGCTTGCCACCAGAAATCATAGGCGCTCCATCACTGGAGGTCTTTAAGAAGAGACTGGACAGTCACTTATCTGAAGTGGTATAGGTTCTCCTGCTTGAGTAGAGGGCTGGACTAGAAGACTGCCAAGGTCCCTTCCAGCTTTATTTTATTCTAATTATCTCTGCTCAAAATTTTGGAAATCTCAGCCCTACCTCTCTGCTGATGCCACTACTTCACGTTCTGCCCTCTGCAAACTTCGTTTATCTCTTTCTTGACTCTTCCATCCAGCCCCAGTTCCAGAGGGCTTATTAAGAACATTTTTCTTTTGTGCACCAAGGAAACATGATAATCTGTCACATCTGAATTCCTGCCTTTTTTTTCAAAATATTCTTGGCTCTGGTCAGTTTGAAAAACAGAAAGGGAAATGAAAACGATGAATTTGCTTTCAGAAAGACATTTCTGACAAACGGCAGTCCAAACTTTTCTTGAAAGTCTCAGGTGATGAAGCTCCCACAACTTCCAAAGGCAACTTCTGTTCCATGGGTTGATTGTTTTCACTGTCAGAAAATCCCTCCTTATTTCCAGGTTGAATCTCTCCTTGGTCAGTTTCCATCCATTATTCCTTGTCTGGCCTTCGGGTGCTTTGGAAAATAGCTTGACCCCCTTCCTCCTCTCTGTGGCAGCCCCTCAAATATTGGAAGACGGCTATCCTGTCTCCCCTGGTCCTTCTCTTCACTAGACTAGCCATGCCCGGTTCCTGCAACCAAACATCGTATGTTTTAGCCTCCAGTCCCCTAATCATCCTGGTTACTCTTCTCTGCACTTTTTCTAGAGTCTCCACATCTTTTTTTTTAATAGTGTGGCGACCAAAACTGGATGCAGTGTTCTAGGTATGGTCTTACTAAGGCTTTATAGAGTGGTATTAGTACCTCCCTTGATCTTGATTGTATCCCTCTGTTAATGCAATTTAGGATTGGAAATTGGATATATAAAATTTAAGGGAATCGAACCTTTGCATGCTTTCCCTGAGAATATTGATATCTATTGTGAGAACTTGGGGTGTGTATCTGGATGTGGATAAACACTTAGCTTCATGTCAGCTTTCAATCCTAAAATCTTTCAAGACAGCAAACAGAATATTTGAAGCAGCTAAACTCCCGTACTCCAGATTAATGATGTTAATCTTCAAAACCAAGGAAAAGCTTTAGCGCACTTCAAAGTCTTAACAAATTTAGTGGGGCATAAATTTCATTGACTACTATTCTGTTTGACCATATATGGAGATAAATGGTACCAAACCATCTGCCCGTCTTCCTTTTATGTTAGAATAGGGATGAACCTTTCCTGCCCACAAAGATATATGGAGATTTCTGGTCCCTTTTGGAGATGTAATTGGACAAATGCTAATTTTTGCCTGACGACTATTGGAATGGAAGTCTTGAATTTCTTGTAGGCTGCTAATTTGCAGAAGGTGGTTGAAAAAAAAATCAAACTAAATCTTATTTTATTTTCCCTTGATTGCACATCCATACATCTAACTTGTTCCTCTATGAAGCCCCTGTTATTTTTTATTTATTTTTTTATTACCAGGCTGACGATTTTGAGGCATAACACACATTTTATGATGTTCTCTCTGTTTCATCCCCCACCCTATGGACCATCTACAGCAGGGGTCTCCAACCGTGGCAACTTTAAGACTTGTGGACTTCAACTCCCAGAATTCCTCAGCCAGCTGGAAGTCCACAAGTCTTAAAGTTGCCAAGGTTGAGACCCCTGATCTACAGTGCCTTGTTGATGATGTTGCAGCCACTGGTTATAAGAGATTGTGGGAAGGAATGGAAGAGAACATAGATATCAAGAGTCAAGAGGTAGCAGCCAAGTCATTTCACAATTCATCTCAGAAATGGAACTCGGTCCAAATGAAGAAAGATCTGGAAAAAGATCTCAAACTACACAAAGAGACTTGCCCTAATGGACTCACTGTAAGTGGAGGTTGGAAAATTCCTAAGATAGTTTCCAAGCTCCCATATTTTCCCCAGACGAGTATTAAAGACATCGTATAGAAATCTGTCGAATTCTTGCCTTTTTGATGTTGGGATTTGGCATAGTTCGGAATTGTCCAGAATGCTATTGGTCTTTTAGATCTTCTACACACCCCTTTCCATCTGGTTTGGTCATTGAGCAACTCGCTCTTCTCCATTTTGTCTATGGTTGAAGAGTAGACCGAACACATGGCTTGTGCAGCCTTTGTGTATATATTAGGAAGGGTTGGACATGGGACCAGGTCTTGTAAGAGATTGATAGTTCCATGGTCAAACCAATCTCACCTCTTCAAAAAGCATTAGAGCGTTCCCTTAGATTTACTAGGCTGGTTCTGTTTGCTATCTGAAGTTCAAGAGATACAGAAGCTCCCAGAATCAACCTACGGGTGCTATCCAACAGGTTCTGACAGGTTCTGGAGAACCAGTAGTGGACATTTTGAGTAGTTCAGAGAACCGGCAAATACTACCTCTGGCTGGCTGCTGGATACTGCAAAATCTCCATTCTCACCCCACTCCAGGGAAAGGATACTACAAATTCTCCATTCCCACCACACTCCTGGGGAAGGATACTGCAAAATCCCCATTCCCTCCCCATCCAGAGGTGGTATTTGCTGGTTCTCCGAACTACTCAAAATTTCTGCTACTGGTTCTCCAGAACCTGTCAGAACCTGCTGGATAGCAGCCCTGATCCAGATCATGGTTGTCCCAAAGGTGCTTTTTCAAGACGCAACTGGACTTTCAGTAGGGTTTAAACCAGGAATGTTGACAATTTTCATACTTGTGGACCTCAACACAAGTTGATGTTCCTTGCAGACAGCTGGACATTTTGTATTCTTTGAGGGAGTCATTGAATATCGATCCTTCCATTCCCCTCCATCCAGTCAGAGCTGGAGAAGCTTCTTGGATGAGAAGCGAAACGTCTTCCAAGAAAAACCAGAAAGTCTTTTTGAAAAGAGAACCTTTGGGACAGCTGCCCGTCAGATTGCTGAGTTGCAAAAAAAACTCAATCATGGGAACAGCCCAACCTGAGTCACTCGGAGTCACTCTGAGCATCTCCGGAATGCAAACTCCATCAGTGTCTCCGTTGATCTAAGGTGACCCTGGGCTAATTGAAAAATCCGGAGGAGTCTGGCAGCCTTCCTTCTGACTCACCCGTTTTATTAAAAGGTGTAAGATTTGTATGATCTGAAACTTTTAGGCTTTCTTCTTTTTTTAAAAAAGGAATTTTCTTCTCCTTTTTTTAAAAAAGTAATTTTAGTAAAAGTAATTCGTAATTACAACAGTTAAAAAAAAACACATATTGGTAAAGATTTAGAAACATCGAGACCGTAAAAGGGGAAAAAGGAAAAAATAGAAAGAAAGAAAGAAAGAAAGAAAATATAGCAAAGAAAAAGAGAGCCTTGGATAGTACAGTGGTCTAAAGCCCTGTTATTAACACCAGCTGCCTGCAATTATTGCAGGTTCGAATCTCACCAAGGCTCAAGGTTGACTCAGCCTTCCATCCTTTCTAAGGTAGGTAAATTGAGGACCCAGTTTGTGGGGGCAATAAGCTGACTTTGTATAAAATATACGAAAGTATGAAGGCTATTGCTTAGCGCATTGTAAGCCGCCCTGAGTCTCCGGAGAAGGGCGGCATATAAATCAAATTAAAAAAAGAAAAAGAAAAAGATTGACTTCCAAAGTACACCTGCTCTTAAATAACTACATGCATCTAACTGCCTGAAGCCTGTATTATTTTTTTATGTTTAGTCAACAGCCATTTCGAGGTATTAAATAAAACCATCAAATAAAACAGCTTTATATTCCTTCTAACTGTCTTAACTTTTAGTTCTGTCGTAGAACCAGGGGTGGGCTTCAACAATTTTAGCAGGGGATTCTCTACCTGGTTGTTGGGTGGGCGTGGCCTAGTCGGCCTCCTGACCATGGTGGAGGTGGGGCGTTTTTGCCCTCCCCGGGCTCTGTAGGCTTTTCTAGAGCCTCCAGAAGGATGAAAACGGCCTCCCCAGACTCCGGAGGCCCTCTGGAGGCTGGAAAAGGCCTGTTTCTGGCCTTCCTGAACTTCCGGTAGGCCTGTTTTTCACCCTCCCCGAGACTCCACGCGCACCCTGCACGTACCTGCATCCAAAATGGGCCGTGTGGGGACATCTTAGAGGGGCGGGGTGGGTTGGGTGGAGCCAGCCAGGAGTGGATTTTGGGGGTTCTTCGAACTGCACAGAATCTTAGCTAGAGGTTCTCCCGAACCCTTGCGAACTCCCAGCAGCCCACCCCTGCGTAGAACTTATTTTTTTCCCATTTCTTCTTTATTCTTTCTCACAAGATTCTTCAAAACTTGTAAAAAGTCTCATCCGTAAGTCCAACAAGGTGAAATTATCCAGATCCCTTTCTTGATTTCTTGTTTATATTCCCCCCCCCTTAATTTTTAAAACACCAGCCGCTTTCTTCCCCCACCCCCCATAATACACCCCCCCCCCCCCCCCCATGTCGTTCTTGTGGCCTGTCATTTATAAATCCACCTTCAGCTCAGTCTCTGTCTTGCATAGTAAAACGTGTTCCTCTTCCGTAACATCTTTTAGAGCGGTCTATCCATAGAGCCAGATATCACTATTGACATTGTTAATAGTAACCTTTGACTCCATTTTTCCAAAGGGTTTTTCAATAGTTCCGTAGTTAGAATATTTTGCGCCGTTCTATAACTGTTATCCAAGTTTATGAGTTCTCTTTTAATTGAAATCTTTAGTTCCCTCTAGTGTCCAATTTTTAAAATCTTATTATGTTCTTTTAAAAAAAAATTCAAAACAATTACCCGGAGCCCTTGTGGGTTATCTCCTATCCTATCTTTGTCCAGAGACTTTTGAAAAGGCAGTGTCCTCACCAGCTGTTCATTCTTTGGCATGTTGTCAGCTCTTTTTTCATGGAACCAGCTTTTCCTGCAGAAGTGACTTATGCCTTCTACCAGTGGTGAAATTCAAACTTTTTTTTTACTATCGGTTCTGTGGGCGTGGCTTGTGGGTGTGGTGTGGGTTGGTGGGCGTGGCAGGGGAAGGATACTGCAAAATCTCCATTCCCCCCCACTCTTGGGGGAAGGATACTGCAAAATCTCATTCCCTCCCCACTCCAGGGGAAGGACACTGCAAAATCTCATTCCCTCCCCACTCCAGGGGAAGGATACTGCAAAATCCCCATTCCCACCCCACTCCTGGGGGAAGGATATTGCAAAATCTCCATTCTCACCCCACGCTGGGGCCAGCCAGAGGTGGTATTTGCTGGTTCTCCGAACTGCTCAAAAGTTCCGCTACCTGTTCTCCAGAACCTGTCAGAACCTGCTGGATTTCACCCCTGCCTTCTACTACAAATGCTACCAGACTCTTAATTTTTTGCTACCATAGATTAACATGACTCTCCTCCTCCAAGGTTAATTGAAGAAGACTTGCATTATCTCTTCCCTTGTCTCTATTAACAGTGAACATGTGGACACTGTTGAGGGTAGAGTCAACTCTTGAATGGCTAGCATATGCCCAATGTTGACAACATCTGGAACAGGTTCCGATTTTTCATCTCTGCAGTAAGTAGAGTAAGTAAGTAAGTGGAGAGTAACTCAGAAGGAAGTATATTTGTATGTGTATATGAGTATATGTAGAGGTATATATGGCGTTGTAGATACTGCTAATGAATAGGGAAGATTGAGGTCTCACAGTTGTTTGTAGGTGCACATAGATTGCTAGTCAGTTTGAGAAGAGGCACGATCAAAAAGGTCAAATAATGGAGAATGGAGCTAATCCTGGGGGTTGATGAAGCACTCTTAGGGATGTGTCTCAGAATGCTGCAAATTAGGTCCCATTCAGATATGTGAACTGCAGCTTCCAGAGTTCCCAAGCTGGTAGAAGCTTTGCAGGAAATGTTACACACTGAAACTTGGAGAGAAGCCCAAAGGGAACTTTTAGGAGTAAGGAAGAAGGGTACAGTTTTGGATTTTCTATCTCATACACAAAGCTGTCTCAACCTGATTCTAAGAAACAAGAAATTCATTCAACAGGCATTGGGTTAACACAAATACAGAGAGAGAGAGAGAGAGAGACAGACAGAGACAGAGACACACAGAGAGAGAGAGACAGAGAGAGACAGAGAGAGGGACAGACGGAGAGAGACAGACAAAGAGAGAGAGACAGACAAAGAGAGACAGACAAAGAGAGACAGACAGAGAGAGACACACACACAGAGACACAGAGACACACACACAGAGAGAGACACACACACACAGAGACAGAGAGACAGAGGGACAGAGGGACACAGAGAGAGAGAGACAGAGACAAAGAGAGAGACAGAGAGAGACAGAGAGAGAGACAGAGACAGAGAGAGACACACAGAGACAGAGAGAAAGAGAGACAGAGG
>WNWU01000075.1:771066-784663 GCA_012654045.1 Ptyas mucosa
GCTTTTCTCAAGCCTCCAGTAGGGCAAAAATGGCCTCCCCAGGCTCCGGAGGCCCTCTGGAGGCTTCCTGAACTTCTGGTGGGCCCGTTTTTTGCCCTCCCTGAGCCTCTGTGCATGCCCTGCACTTACCTGCATCCAAAACGGGCCACATGTGGACTCCTGGGAGGTTTGGGGAGCGGTGGGAGGGGCTAATCAGGAGTGGGATTTGGGGGTTCTCCGAACTGCACAGAATCTTAGCTAGAGGTTCTCCCGAACCCCTGCGAATCCCCAGCAGCCCCACCCCTGGTTTTAGAGCAAGTTGCCAGCACGCTGAGCTTCAAACTTCAAAAGAACTGTTTAAAAATACCTTTGTACCACTGAAGAATCCGCCACTTTTGACTATCTGATTTTCTGGGCTCGTCGGCTGATTGGATTGGCTCATGGACATGTTTAGCCCCTCAGAAGTATTTTATGTACTGCTTATACAGACATTAATTCTACATGGGGCTACCCTTGAAAAGTGTTCGGAGACTACAGTTGGTCCAGAATGCAGCCGCGCGAGCTATCGTGGGTGCGCCTAGATACACCCACATTACACCAATTCTCCGCGAGCTGCACTGGCTCCCTATTGGTCTCCGGGCACAATTCAAGGTGTTGGTTATTACCTTTAAAGCCCTACATGGCTCAGGGCCAGGTTATCTTCGAGACCGCCTTCTACCGCATAGCTCCCAGCGACCGGTAAGATCCCACAGAGTCCATCTCCTCCGGGTCCCGTCAGCTAAACAATGCCGGCTGATGGGCCCTTGGGGGGGGGGGGTGGGCCTTCTCTGTGGCTACCCCAGCTCTCTGGAACCAGTTATCTCCTGAGGTCCGGACCACCCCCACCCTATTGGCCTTCCGGAAAGAGGTGAAGACCTGGCTTTTCCGGCAGGCCTAGGGCCGTTGATCTCATTCTTGCGATCGTGTGAGATCCGGCCACGAATGGTGCGAATGCGTTTTAATGTTTTAATTTTTAAATGTTTTTATAATGGGTTTTTTTTTCAAATGCATTGTAAGCCGCCCTGAGTCTTCAGAGAAAGGCGGCATATAAATTGAATTAATTAAATTAAATTAAATTAAAAACAAAGATATGATTGGATATAATATGTTTGCATTGTGTTAATGCGACGAAAAAAGGCTCGCTTACTACAAATACTGTGGGTGTCAGAGATTGGCAAGGAAACATTTTAAAGAAACTTGGATTGAACTAACTCATTGTAAGTCTGGCTGGAAATGTAATCTTACTTTTTTTTTTCTTTTCCCAAGGTTATCTGCTATCCCAGACTAGCATTGAAGATCCCCGTTTAAAAATCCATGTGGTTCTTCTTTGGTTGCTCAGCTAGATGGAACTTGACAGTATCAGGGAGGAAAAGGGGTATTTTTAAGCGGGGGGGAAGAATGAAAAGGATTGAAATGTGTTTGAAAGAGCGCAGGGACGGTAGACAGGTTGGCTATAGTTCAGCTGCAGAGCAGCCTGAGAGATAAGGAATGATAAATATAAAAGGGTATGGCTTTAATAGAGCATCCCACAAAACAGAGCAAACCAGGTGAGCAAAGTTGTAGGAAAATAAATCTTTCTCCTCTCCCCCACTTTCTCTTTTCAAAGTAATCCTGCCTAAACAAATTCTGAGACGCAAAGCAGAGACATTTTGAAGATGTCTAACCTGGTGTTCTTTTTAAAAAGGGGACACGGTGGCTCAGTGGATAAGATGCTGAGCTTGTCGATCGAAAGGTCGGCAGTTCAGCGGTTCGAATCCCTAGCGCTGCGTAACGGGGCGAGCTCCCGTGACTTGTCCCAGCTTCTGCCAACCTAGCAGTTCGAAAGCAGGTAAAAAAGGCAAGTAGAAAAAATAGGGACCACCTTTGGTGGGAAGGTAACAGCATTGGGTGCACCTTTGGCTTTGAGTCATGCCGGCCACATGACCACGGAGATGTCTTTGGACAGAGCTGGCTCTTCAGCTTTGAAACGGAGATGAGCACCGCCCCCTAGAGTCAGGAATGACTAGCACATATGTGCGAAGGGAACCTTTACCTTTTTAAACCTATTTTTAAGTGGGAGAGTGTCTTAAATTCAAAGCAATCTTCCCTTTTGGGCAAGTGTGATGATCATGACCTTTGTAGCCACAATTGGATATTTGAAATACTTGTATATTTCTTTAAGATCACAGAAGTAGTCATACCTGTGTACAACCATACACGCATTCCCATGTAGCTTTCCTGATTCCCTTTTGCTTTTTTTTTTTTTAAATCTTGCGCTTGAATACTGATCTTGGTTTTTTTGTGCATTTAATAAAAAGATGATGATAGCAGCAGATTATTTCTCTCTCTGGGCACAATGAGTAATTAGCTGCGCTGAACTCTGCATTGGCAACAGGAAGGGCATCCGGCCAGTAAACGCTCAGCTGCATTCAGTTGCCCCAACTCCACCCTAATGGAAGGGATTACGGCAGGGGTGAAATTCAAAATTTTTCCCTACCGGTTCTGTGGACGTAGCTTGGTGGTTGTGGCAGGAGAAGGATATTGCAAAATCTCCATTCCCACCTCCACTCTGAGAATGCCGGTTCTCTGAACTACTCAAAATTTCTGCTACAGGTTCTCTAGAACCTGTTAGAACCTGCTGAATTTCACTCCTGGATTACGGAGTCATTAAAAGACACACACACACATATACACACACACGGAGCAATGCTCATCTCTGTTTCTAGGCAATTGAGCCAGCGCTGTCCGAAGACGTTTCCATGGTCATGTGACTGGCAGACGTTTCTATGGTCATGTGACCAGCAGTTCATCATGCCGCAGCTCAGAATGTGTGGCAAAACACAGAGCGCTTCCCATCAAAGGGTACCTCTTTATCTACTCGCATTTACATGCTTTCAACCTGCTAGGTTGGCAGGAGCTGAGGCCAGTGACTGGTGCTCACTCCATCATGCGGTGGTAGGACCGACCTTCTCCAACGTCTTTTAAGCCATTGAGCCACCACGCCTCCACACAGGCGATGTAACTGTACTGAATAATAATCAGTGGGGCGAACTCCTTGCCAATAGGAGTGAAGAGAAGATTATAGTTGGATAAAGAGCACCCAATACCCATCGCCCACGTCTTTGACCTTAAAACATTCGTTGCAGACTAAACATCTACACTGATCTTGCTCAATTTCCACATTAACATTCTCGGAGGAATGCATGTTTTGCAAAGTGTGGTGGTACTTCTCAAAATATTCCAGAGCCTTTGTAGCTTGGCAAAGCATTCCTTGCCCATAATTACTCTAAAACCCCGAGTGTTGAAAAGTTTACGCTAGTTCTCCCTTTCCATTTCCTCCACCAGCCTTCTCGTTTTCTTGAAATGTTTGTTTAATAATGCCAAAAAAAGAGCTATTAAAGCTTCCTGGGTTAAAAGTTTGCTAAACACCCTGTCAGTACTACTCCATTTGACAATGCCTGGGTGACAACAGGAGAGGCTAAACTTTTAGTGTCTCTGAGGACAATGAGAAATTGGCTCTTCAATTGTTGCTCCCTCAGTTGGATGGAGGTTTGGGGCCAGAACGATGGACCTCAAAGGGATTCATCCAGCAGATCCAGTGCTGGTTAAAAGAGCAAGGTCACCAAGATGTTCTCTGTGGGCCCAACTGGTTTTAATTAAATCATTGGATGGGGCCCTAGAGGAGGCTGGATGGATTACACTTTGAGGGATAACCTCATTCTTTGATCTACTATCAATATCTCCATGCATCAGTTATGGGAGATGTCACTTTAATATAATGACATAGCCCTGAGATATCTCAACACAAGTTTAGAAAAGAGCAGGTTGGGGAAACGGCTTTATCTAGCTTTGCATCAGATTTGCCCAGAGCAGGGGTCTCCAACCTTGACAACTTTAAGACTTGTAGACTTCAACTCCCAGAATTCCTCAGCCAATTTGCTGGCTGAGGAATTCTGGGAGTTGAAGTCCACAAATCTTAAAGTTGCCAAAGTTGGAGACCCCTGGTCCAGAGGATACATTTGAACAAAGATGGCTGGGTCCTAAGAAGGTACTGCTTTCCTGGAAGAAGCTAGAAAAACCCAGAAGCAGTCAGCAAAGGACAATGGGTTCCCTATATTGTCAACTTCAAGAAAGGTTCACCTTGGTACCCCAGAAATATTTTAGAAGTAGCTGTGCTTTAGGTTATAAGAAATATCTACTTTCCTCCATGCATGTTGAGGTCAACAGACCATAATTATAAACAGATAATTGGTCCATTAAAAGGGACAGAGTGGTTCAGTGGCTAAGATGCTGAGCTTGTCAATGGAAAGGTTGGCAGTTCAGTGGTTTGAATCCCTAGTGCCGCGTAATGGGGTGAGCTCCCGTGACTTGTCCCAGCTAGCAGTTCGAAAGCACGTAAAAAATGCAAGTAGAAAAATAGGGACCACCTTTGGTGGGAAGGTAACAGTGTTCTGTGCGCCTTTGGCGTTGAGTCATGCCGGTCACATGACCACGGAGACGTCTTCGGACAGCGCTGGTTCTTTGGCTTTGAAACGGAGATGAGCACCGCCCCCTAGAGTCGGGAACGACTAGCACATATGTGTGATCTTTACCTTTACCTTAATTGGTCCATTAAAAAGAGTCATTGAGAAACTTAAAGTCCAGTCCTGTTAAGAACATAAGATAAAAGCTTTTAAAGAACACGGTGCTAAAGGAAAATATATATTTACGGCAAAAAGAAAAGAAAAATGGATGGGAGGGAGGGAGGGAGGGAGGGAGGGAGGAAGGAAGGAAGGAAGGAAGGAAGGAAGGAATGAAGGAGATCAAAATCTCAGTGTCCCCTTTTGGAAGGAGGCTGTACCTTTGTCTGAATTTGAAGCAACGGGACATTGAACATGTGTGTGAGTGTATAAAATTTTTATAGATTAAAAATCAAGTTTTTTAAAAAAACCTATAAAAATTACAGAAATTTACAAGTTACAGGAAAAATAAGTCACACACAAAAATAAAAGGGAAAAAAAAAGAAACAGTATTAACAGTCATGTTTTAAACATCTAACATTCCAGTAAAATATCTGGGAAGCAGCCTCAAGAGAGTTTCTGGAAATATAAAGCCACCCCACCCCAAAGATTTCCTCAGCTCTTCCAAGCAATAGCCAGAATGACTACGGATGACTGTTCAATCATCTTCAAAACGTCTTCAACTCTTTTGTCCAAAATGACTAATTGAGATGATCGTATTTATCAACGCGCAGACATACAATGGGGCCAATGCAGTCTAGAAAGGTTACAATTCATATTGTGTCATTTTTAGCAGAGTGCAAAAAAAAAATGCATGAATTATTTTTTGTAGTTCAGTCCTTGATGATTTGCTGAAATGCTCTGAACCGAAATTCGGTGCCAGAGAGTTCCAGTGTGATGCGCGCACGTGACACCTTTCGCTGCCAATTTTCTTATTGACTGAATTTCAATTCCTTTCAGTTGATAGCAAAAGTCATTCTCATTCTAATTAGATACGGAGATGCTTTCAGAGTTTATTGACGCATTGTCCAAAATATTGGGGGAAGTCAACGCCTGACAGGAAAGGAATGCCTTCTTTAAAAAAAAACAAACACCCAGAAACAAAAGTCTCCTCTTCTCCATTCTAGAGATTCAAGCTTCTTTATCTTCCCACATTGCATTAATTAAGGTTTTCTTTATTCCATTCAATTAATGATTGAATAAATCACCTCTGATTAAGCTTGCACAAGGCATCAAGCCTATAGTCTCCAAACCACAGAGGCTGGCTTCCTAGAACATACTAAAAATGTAACGATGATGCTTAAGATGAAGCAAAAAAAAAAAAAAAATTGGAATAAAATTAAAACCTGGTTGGAAGAAATGACACAAATATGTATTGAATTTAAACCAGAGTTGTATTTATTGGGTATCCTACCTGACAATATTTATTTATTTATTTATTTATTTATTTATTTATTTATTTACTTACTTAGTTACTTACTTACTTATTTATTTATTTATTGGTTCGATTTATATGCCGCCCTTCTCCGGAGACTCAGGGCGACTTACAATGCATTAAGCAATAGCCTTCATATTTTTGTATATACCTGCTTAGTAGGGCTTTCGGCCCCCCCTAAGCGGTGTTTTTTTTTTATACAAAGTCAGCTTATTGCCCCCACAATCCGGGTCCTCATTTTACCTACCTCGGAAGGATGGAAGGCTGAGTCAACCTTGAGCCTGGTGAGATTCGAACTCACAGTAATTGCAGGCAGCTGGTGCTTCTTAATAGCACTTTAGTCTGCTGCGCCACCAAGGCTATATTTATTTGATTATACATGTAATAACAGCTGCAAGAATTGTTTACGCACAAAATTGGAAATTAGAGACAACACCTTCGGAAGACGAAGTAACGAGAAAGATTTTAGATTGTGCTGAAATGACTCGATTAACTTTATTGATTAAAAATAGGGAAGAATCAGAATATTTTAAAACACGGAATTATTTTTACTGTGGGTTGCAAAAGGGGTGTAGATGATTAATTGTACAAATATGTATAACAAACCTGATAGTAAGACTGTGACTATAGTAATCAATTCGTACAGTGGTTTGAAAATGACTGAGACAGAAGAAACTGCTGGTACAAGAAGGATAAAATGAACTGAAGAATTTAACACCGAGATGTCACAAGGGAGGGTTGATGGATGTTTTAAATGTTTGTTTGTTTGTTTGTTTTTTTAAAAAAAATAATAAAAAACTTTATGTATTAAAAAAAAAGATGAATTAGGCTACCATCTCTGGAATGCAAAAATTGAAAACGCATTTTAATTCAATCAAACATTGAACGGATTCATGAAGTGAAATAAACCAGAGCAAAAATTGTCCGTGAATGCTCTTTGGAATGTAACACCCCCCCCCCCCCCAATTTTCCACTCCAGTGTTGAGTGACCCTAACTCAGAGTGACCCTTGCCCTCTTTTTTCTATGCAACATGAATGCCACCATATTATTTAGCAGGAGGGAAAAAAATTCTTACCTAGACTAGTATGCAAATTATTCTAAATTCTAACAGAAAATTTGGTGTCCTAATGGCAATGGCCCAGGAAACTTCAGTGGTGGGTTCCTCCCGGTTCGGCCCAGTTCTCCTGAGCCGGTAGTGGTTACGATATGACGTCACCAAACTGGTTCTGCCCCCCCCATGCCCCCCACCCCCCGCGTTATTCTTACCTTTTATTTGGCCCTACCCCCAATCTATTGCTGCCTCCTGAGTCCCAGCTGATGGCTAGAGGGGAAAAAACTGTTTAAACTCTTGCCGCGGGGCTTCAAAGGGCCGCCTGACAGCTGATCAGTGTTAAAAGAAAACAAATGAGTAGACCAGTGCCTGAAAAAATACATGAGTAGACCGGTGTCTGCAAAAATAAATGGGTAGATCAGAACAGCTCTGCAAGAAATTAAAAGCCTAGTAGACCATTACCTCTGCTAAATCCTAAATAATTGTCACATTACCATCAACCCACGCCCACAAAATAAGCCACGCCCACAGAACCAGTAGTAAAAAGTTTTAGAACCCATCCCTGGGAAACTCCAACCAAAATCAACCAGGAAGACTAGCATCCTATAATAGATTATAATCAGTGGTGGAATTCAAATTGTTTTACTACCAGTTCTGTGGGCATGGCTTAGTGGGCATGGCAGGGGAAGGATACTGCAAAATCCCAATTCCCTCCCCACTTCTGGAGGAAGGATACTGCAAAATCCCCATTCCCACCCCATATAAGTCAATATATGCAATATAAGGTACTGTATTTCTTTATAATTTTATAAGTTTATATTGTTTATAAGTTTATAAACAATAGACAAGTATAATTGTCTATTGAAATTCCTAACAGAAATTGTTCCGGTTTTCCCTCTATTGGATTCTGAGTTATTTCTACTATCCAAGTTTTGATTTTCTTCCAGAATTTTTGTGCCATCGTGCAGGTCCACCATTGATGATAGTATGTTCCGTAGCCAGTCTTGCATTTCCAACACTTCGGGGAGTTGGTGGGGAACATGTTCGCAATTCTGGCTGGTGGGAGGTGCCATCTATAAAACATTTTCATCTGGTTTTCCTTGTATGCTGTCGCAATTGTTAGTTTCATGCTTGTTTTCCACATCCTCTCCCACTTCTCTAATTCTATCACATGGTTAATGTTTGAAGCACAAAAGATGTGTAACCGACCGACACACTAACTTGTAATTGGAATGGATGATGGATGTTTTTATGTTTTGTTTAAAAAATAAAAAACTTTTTTCAAAAAAACAAAACAACAATCAACTTTGGGGGGGTTTTTTTGTGGCAAAAGAAGCCACCGAAAGAGAAAGAGGCTGAGCTTGGAAGGAGGGTGAAATATGGCTTAGCAAAGGTCAAGATATCAAGCTGACATCTTTTTTCCATTAGTGTCCTACTTCTCGGCAGTGACAAAGCAATGTTACTTCCAGAGGTCTATATTAACATGTGCAAAAGAAACAAAACCTGAGAGCTACCACCCAGCAAGTTGTGTGTCAGAGCCAGACAACAATGGCCCCAGGCAACTGAGCGATGTAAGAGAGGCCTCTTGTCCTAAATCACGTGGAGGCTTCAGACCTCCACTTCCCCCCAAAAATAACTTCCCAAAGCTGTAGATTTCTTTTGGGACAACAGCAGAGATCTTCAAGGGCCGCCTATGTGTTGTTGTAGATCTCGTCCTCCAGACCACATACCTCCAACATCTAGTAAAAAATTAAAAAATAATTACATTTATTGGAGGAGGAATCACAGAAGATTTGGGATTTCTCTGCTGTTCGACGTACAAGAAAAATGTTCTAAATTCCCAAGTCCTGGAATATGAGAAATGTTTACTTCCATTTTTAATTTGGAGTAAGCCGGCTCTAAACCATAGCGAACCAATTAAAGATTAGGTTGCAACACTAAGGTGTGTACTTAACGTAAAACGGGAAACAAAAGGAATAGCTGCCCTCAAGATGTACAATATCTGGCCAGAACTTTATTTTCCTTTTGCAACCCAATTAAAAATTCTTACCCAAGATTGTAATCCATTGGAATGCATTGAATTAAGAGAAAGGTAGAAAGATTTACTACTAAGATGTTATCTCCCTTAAATAATTATCAAAAGAGCTTATTCTTGGAAGAGCGAAAATTATACATATACATGTTTTCTTAAAGAGAGCATACAAATAAGACATTTTTAATGCATTTGTTATTGCTCTTCTATCTTTTCTTTCCCCTCATTTCACAACAAATTTCTTCTCCTTCGTCTTCCTTTCCCTTCCCTTCCCTCCCTCCTCTCCTGTCCTACTTTTTTCTTCCTCCTCTCCTTCCTCTTTCCTACTGCCCCTTCTTTTCCCCCCACTCCTCCCCTCTTTTCCCCCTTCTCTCCTTCTCTCCTAGTTCTATCCCCTGTCCTTTCCCTCACTTCACAACAAACCTTCTTCTCCTTCTTCTTCCTTTCCCTTCCCTCCCTCCTCTCCTCTCCTACTTTCTTCCTCCTCCTCCCCTCCTTCCACTTTCCTACTTCCCCTTCTTTTCCCCCACTCCTCCCCTCTTTCCCCCCTTCTCTCCTACTTCTATCCCCTGTCCTTTCTTTCCCTCCTTTCCCCTATCCTCCCTTCCTCTCACTCTCTCTCCTCTTCATACCCTCTTCATATGTATAAGAGAATGTACATTTACATTATTTGTATAAGAAATAAAAATTAAAAAACTTTTCAACAAAAAAAAAGAAAGAAAAAAGGAAGAGCGAAAATTAGATTTTCCCAGCAGTGAATTAAACTCTAAAACTATTAGGCTCATTTCCACTAACTTAAATAATTTACTGGTTCTGGTAACATCTTTTACATATAGTACTACTAGGATGTGAATGGGCAAATTTATCTACTCGGAGCAAGACTATCGACTTATTTTTCCCAAGCGTAACTTTGTACCACGTTCATACCTGTGTCGTTTTTCCACTTTCATATCATTTGCAGATGAAATATCATGAAAATTGATACACCTTTCCAGGGGTGGGCTTCAAAAATTTTAGCAAGGGGTTCTCTGCTCGGTTGCTGGGAGGGCGTGGCCATGGTGGGTGTGGCCTAGTTGGCCTCCTGCACTACGGCGAGGGGAGGGGGCATTTTTGCCCTCCCCGACTCCAGAGGCTTTCCGGAGTCTGGGAAAAAACAGCCTCCCCAGGCTCCGGAGGTCCTCTGGAGGCTGGAAATGTTTCCAGCCTTCCTGAACTTCTGGTAGGACTGTTTTTCGCCCTCTCCGAGCCTCCACACGCACCCTGCACTTACCTGCATCCAAAACGGGCCACCTGGAGACTCCTGGGAGGGGAGGGGAGGAGTGGGTGGGACCAGCCAGGAGTGGGATTTGGGGGTTTTCCAAACTGCACAGAATCTTAGCTAGAGATTCTCCTGAACCCCTAGCAGCCCAGTCCTGCAGGTTTCCACATGCATTTCTCTAAATACAGGGATTTTTCTGTGTATTTGCCCTAAAATACATTCATTCATTCATTCATTCATTCATTCATTCATTCTTTTTTCTTTTTCTTTTTCTTTTTTATTAGATTTACTGTATATACCGCCCTTCTCCCCGAGGGGACTCAGGGCGGTGAACAGGCAAGAATAAAAAACATAGATACAAAATTTAAAAAACCAATTAAAACCGAATTAAATAATTGCCCCAACAATTCAAAACCCGTTTTTTTTAAAATTTGGATTATGAAATTAAAATTTAAAATTTTCTTACAAAAAGGGGAGAGATTATACCAGGCCTGCCTGATGGAACAAGAAAGTTTTTAACTCACGGCGGAAAGCACGAAGATCCGGGATCCGCCGAATCTCTGGGGGGAGGTCGTTCCAGACAGTGGGTGCCCCCACAGAAAAGGCTCTCCCCCTGGGGGCCGCCAGTTGACATTGTTTGGCCGACGGCACCCGGAGGAGCCCCTCTCTGTGCGAGCGTACCAGTCGGTGGGAGGCTATTGGAGGTAGTAGGCGGTCCCGTAAATACCTGGGTCCTAAGCCATGGAGCGCTTTAAAGGTGGTAACCAACACCTTGAAGCGCACCCGGAAGACAACTGGGAGCCAGTGCAGCTCACGCAAGAGCGGTGTCACATGAGAGCGCCACGTCGCTCCCATCACCACCCGCGCGGCCGCACTCTGCGCCAGTTGGAGCCTCCGGGTGCTCCTCAAGGGGTGCCCCATGTAGAGAGCATTACAGTAGTCCAGGTGGGAGGTAACAAGGGCATGAGTGACCGTGAGTAAGGAGTCCCGATCCAGAAAGGGGCGCAACTGGCGAATCAGGCGAACCTGATGAAAAATCCTCCCGGTCACGGCCGTCAGATGCTCTTCTAAGGACAGCCGTGAATCCAGGAGGACGCCCAAATTGCACGCCCTCTCTGTGGGGGCCAATGATTCGCCCCCAATAGTCAGCGATGGTACCAGCTGACTATATCCTTGGTACCAGCTGACGTCGGAAACCACAGCCACTCGGTCTTGGATGGATTGAGTCTGAGCCTGTTCTTCCCCATCCAGATCCGCACGGCCTCCAGGCACCGGGACATCACTTCAAGGGCATCGTTGGGGTGGTCTGGGGTGGAGATGTACAGCTGGGTGTCGTCAGCGTACTGATGATATCTCACCCCAAAACCACGGATGATCTCACCCACTCATTCATTCATTTACTTATTTATTTATTAATGGGCAGGTTACAATGTCATCAATACTTATTTATTTATTCGATTTATTAAACTCGATTGCAGAAAATAAGACTTAAGCAACAGAGTGGTCAATGCCTGGAATGCTCTACCTGACTCTGTGGTTTCTTCCCCAAACCCCCAAAACTTCAACCTTAGACTGTTTACTGTTGACCTCACCCTATTCCTAAGAGGTCTTTAAGGGGTGTGAATAAGTGCACCAGCGTGCCTACCATCCCTGTCCTAATATTCCTTTTTACTTACTCTTTTCATGTATTTGAATTATGTTTATACTTTTTACCTGTAATCTTATATATGCTTGACAAATAAACTTATGATTATGATTTGATTCTTCTAAGAGAGGAGTGGGTGCTATCTTCCTACACCTGAAATCACTTTACCTATTTTGTAATTATTATTAAGTGGAAATAAGAAGATTTTACATTCTGTGCTCTTGATGTTGCAAAAATAAATCTGGACAGATAAGTGTTTTTTTTTAAAAAAAGAGGTAAACCAATATTAATTCCTTCCAATCTAAGCTGTTTCTTCCTGTCCCAGACAGACGACTCCTCAGTTCCTTCCATCAATCAAACCAGAGTCATCATCAGTCACCAGCATACTGTCAGCACATGATGAAATTGCAAATGAATTGCATTCGGGTCAAAGCTGTAAAATAGGAAATTGGAAGAAAGAAAATTACAAAGGGGGGGGGGACACTTTATTTCATTATGGAGTAAACATGCCTGTCATTGTAGCTTGTTTTAACTTTCTGAAGTTTTTTGATTGGAAAAATATTTTTTATACATCGACATTTTTTCCGGCCCTCCCTCCCTCCTTCCCCCCCTCTCTCTCTTCCTCTCTCTGTCTTTCTCCCTCCCTCCCTCTCTCCCTCCCTTCCCTGCTCTCCCTCCCTCCCTCCAGGAGTGAAATGCTCCCGGTTCAGCCCGGTTTGGTTGAACAGGTAGCGATGATGGCCGGTGGTTTGGAGAACCGGTAGAGATGGCAGCTTGAGGCTCTGCCCATCCGCCCGGTCGTTGTTACTTCCTGGTTTTAATCTGTTTTTTATCCTCTGTGCATGCGCAGAGGGTTGGCGCACACATGTGATGGTGCGTGCACTTCCAAACCGGTAAGGAGGATAAGTAGAATTTACCTCTGCCTCCCTCTGTCTCTCTCTCTCTTTCTTCCTCTCTCTCCCCCTTTCTCTCCCCCTCTCCTTCTTTCCTTCCCTCTGTTCTGGAAGGCTTCTTGCAGGCTGAAGCAACTTCTGTTCCTGAAGAACGGGCACTGAATTTAAATGTTGTCTGAAAAGGCTTAGTCATAACTTGTAAATGCAGGAAATTCTTGTTTGGGCTACAACGAGGATGGAGAACAAGGATTGTATTTGGATGTTTGAAGAGTTGAGACCATCGTGCTTTCTACTACTTCACGCGGTAGCTCTGTGGCATCCAAAGACACTTCTGTAGCCCACATACTAAAGTTGCTTTACTTTGCAAGATACCTTCTTTCTACTTATTCATTCTTTTTCTACATTCCTACAAGAACATTTTTTTAAAAAAAAAGTCAGGCGGGGCAAGGAAAACCCTGGGCATCAAGGAAGCTATTTAGAGAATGTTGTTGCTCATAAAACCATGTGACTTATTTATTTATTTTATTTATATTTATTTATATTTTATTTATTTTATTGCCAGCTGCCCGCAATTAGTGCAAGTTGAAATCTCACCAGGCTCAAGGTTGACTCATCCTTCCATCCTTCCGAGGTAGATAAAATGAGGACCCGGATTGTGGGGGCAATAAACTGACTTTCTATAAAAAAGAACACCGCTTATGGGGGGGCCAAAAGCCCTAATAAGCAGGTATATACAAAAGAATGAAGGCTATTGCTATAAGTGCATTGTAAGCCACCCTGAGTCTC
>WNWU01000075.1:794796-823531 GCA_012654045.1 Ptyas mucosa
GAATAGAATAGAATAGAATAGAATAGAATAGAATAGAATAGAATAGAGCCATGCCTACCCAGCAACTGGGCAGAGAACCCCTTGCTAAAAATTTTAAAGCTCACCCCTGGAGAGATGGAATAAAAGCAAGGACTTTGATTGGGTTTCATAAAGAATTATATTTAATTGTTTATTTAATTTTATTTTCAATACAGTAAAGAGAATATAAACATGCAAATAATTTCATTTAATTAAATTATCTTAGAACCTGGAACTGGCTACTAAACAGTAACTAAATCATTTAGAAACAAATTTCTAAATTTAAGCAGACTAGGACAATTATAAGTGTGTCTGCAAAACAAATCATGGGTTTTATTTCCAGCAAAATAGGATGTTCCAGTAAAATGTGATTTGACAAAAAAAAAATGGGCACAATATTCATGGACTCGGAAATATTTCTCAGCACCAAGATTCTTTGCAAAAATAGCCACTTGGGACTACTGCAGGGAGGATACTATCCCAACAATACATACAAAAACATTAGGGAAAGGTAGAACGTGAAAAGAGGCTTTTGTCCGTGCAATTCAGAATTAGAGTTTGAACATCCATAAAATACTGCAAAACATCATAGAGGTCCTACTAGCAGGATTAGGAGACAAAATTACTCATAATCCAATCCACAAAGGAAGATACGCCAGTACAGGAAGATACGTTAGAAAGAGTGCAGAGAAACAAAGATGATGAGGAGACTGGAAGCTAAAACATATGATGAAGAGTTGCAGGAACTGGATCGCCAAACCGATTGTTCGAAGGACTGGCTGACCCCACCCACCCTGCCCTGCCCCTCCCAGGAGTCTCCACACTGGCCATTTTGGATGCAGGGAGGGCACGCAGAGGCTCGGGGAGGGCGAAAAATGGGCCTACCGGAAGTTTGGGGAAACCGGAAACGGGTTCGTTTCTGGCCTCCAGAGGGCCTCCAGAACCCGGGGAGGCCGTTTTCGCCTTCCTGGAGGCTCGAAGAAAGCCTTACCCTGGGGAGGGTAACCCCCACTGCTGTGGTGCAGGAAGCCAACTAGGCCACGGTCACTATGGCCACGCCCACCCAGCAACCAAGCAGAGAACCCCTTGCCAATATTTTTGAAGCCCACCCCTGGGCGGTATTAATACATCATGTGATTTTGGTTCTACGCCTCTGTTTATACCATCAAAACCTTATATAAGCTTTTTTGGCTGCTGCCTCATATTTAAGTGACTGTTCATTAGGACTCCAAGGCAGGGGTGGGTTCTAATTTTTTTTGCTACCGGTTCTGTGGGCGTGGCTTATTTTGTGGGGGTGGCTTGATGGTCATGTGACAATTCTTTAGGATTTAGCAGAGGTATTGGTCTACCAGGCTTTTAACTGCTTGCAAAGCTGTACCGGTCTACTCATTTGTTTTTGGAGGCACCGGTCTACCCATTTGTTTTTCGAGTGCACTGGTCTACCACCACATTGCCTTTTAACACTGATCAGCTGTAGGGTGGCCCTTTGAAGCCCCGCGGCAAGAGTTTAAACGGATTTTTTCCTTCTAGCCGATCAGCTGGGACTCAGGAGGCAGCGAATAGATTGGGGGTGGGGCCAAATAAAAGGTAAGAATAAAGTGGGGGTGGGAAGGCCTAGCTCCCAAACAAACAGAACTGGTTCAGTGACGTCATATCGTCACCGCTACCGGCTCGGCCGAACCAGGCCGAACCAGGAGGAACCCACCACTGCTCCAAGGTCCCTCTGACAGACACTACTTTTGAGCCAGGTTTCGCCTAATCTGTACTTTTAAGAAGAGATTCGACAGCATGTATCCAGAATGGCATAGGGCCTCCTGCTTGAGCAGGGGGTTCGACTAGAAGACCTCCAAGGTCCCTTCCAACTTGGTTATTCCAAATTAACATACAGCGGGGGGACGTCTCCGTAGAATCCTTGCCAGCTTCCAGAAACATCTAGCAACTGTTGGAAGAGGGACAACCTTGGCCTGATGCAAGCCAGACACTTGAGTTTGGAATGTCAGATTGAAAAGGAAAGTGGGCCGTTCAAATGTGGAAACGTTATTTTAACGTCAAGTAAAAGATCTGCGGCTTACCATCCGTCTTAATCATTCATCACTCATTTTTTTTTCTTTCCAGAAATGGGTTGGAACGGGGCGAATGGGGGTTGGGTGGGTGGATGGATGGGCAAGTCTAGAGGCTGAAAGCATGAGCCCTGCTACACCATAAGAAGCCCTTGTTTCATGTATATTTACACCAAGTTAATAAGAGGCCATTTGAAATGGAACGAAATCCTCTCCAGAAAGAGAACGGAGGCTTTAGCTGATCCATTTCACAAAACTTGTTCAGTGGACCTCATCTGTGCCAAAACAACCTTCCAAAAACTAAACACACTTGGGCTGCAGTGGTGATTAAATCCAGATCCCCGTTTGTACGGGGAGGAGGAGAGAAAAAACCCAACTGACAAGTTAAAACAACTATGGCAGGAAGAGGAGCTGTTTTCTCGAAAGCACCAGCGATGCAGCCTGAGGGAAATTTCATCTTGCGACCAGAAAGGAGATCTTCTCAGCTGGGCGGGTGTTTCTGCGTTACATGTGCATGCGAGCGGACTCTCCTGGCTGTGGCTTTTTTTTTTTTTTTAAATGATTGCAAATAGAGGCCTGCCAAATATCAAGCGTGTTTCCAAGGCGGCTTTTTCTATCAGTGCTTAAAATCTTCACACATGAAAAAGTAGAGAGAGGGAGGAAAAACGAGGGCCCTTCAACTGAAGCCTTCTTCTCAGTGGTGAGATTCACCGGTTGTAACAACTGGTTCTCTTCGCGCACCTTCCGAAGGCCAGAAATGGGCCCGTGTTTGGACTTCCGGTATTTCTGGTAAGCCCGTTCTTTGCCCTCCCCAAGCTCCAGAAGCTTTCCTGGAGCCTCCAAGAGGGTGAAAATGGCCTCCCTCTGGAGGCCAGAAACAGGTCAATTTCTGGACTTCCAGTAGGCCCATTCTTCGCCCTCCCAGAGTCTCTGCGTGCACCCTGCACTTACCTGGCATCCAAAATGGCCAGCATGGAGACTTCTGGGAGGGGAGGGGCAGGGTGGGTGGGGTCAGCCAATACATGGAATAACCGGTTCGGTGAACCAGATTAAAATTAACATCCGGTTTGCCTGAACCGGTGCGAACCAGCTGAATCCCACCCCTGCTTCTTCTCCAGGTGCAACGAGGGGGCAAATGTCCCAGGTCCAGGAGAGTGAATTCTGGGTGTGTCTGGAAGATGTTCAATGTTTGGAGAAAGCAAAGTCTACAATTTGCAGAGTTGTTTATTTATTTATCTGACCTCTGCTCCGACACAAACTTATGCTTTCTCGGCATCTTCCATAGTATGTATAATATAAAAAAACCACATTCTTGGCATGACAAAAAGATAACAGAAAATACCAGAAAGAACAACAAGAAACCAGAAAGCAAAAATAAAAATAAAAGTGATGCTGTTCTTAAACGAAGAGAATGCCTTCTGCAATAACACTGTCTTCTTGAAGGACAACAAAAAAGTAGCCAGACTAATCTTCATTATCACCTCCGTGGTTTTCTTTTAAAACCAATTTTTTTTTAAAAAAAAATACTTTTAAAAGAAAACAAAAGCCTCTGTCGATCAGGCAACTCAGCTGGGATCGTCAGACCCTTTTAAAAGCATTTTTTAACAACCTCTTCAGCTGAAGAGGTTGTAGAAAAAATGCTTTTAAAAGTAAAAAAAAAGTTGGCCACGCCCACCCAGTCATATTACTCCCCCCCAAGCCACGCCCACAGAACCAGTAGTAACTAATTTTACATTTCACCACTGGGAGCAAGTCTCACCATGTAGAGGAGTACAGAGATGGCCTTGAAGAAAATATCTAACAGCTGCTACAGAACCATCACAGTAGAAGTGAGTGAGAAAGAAGCTCAAGATTGCTGTGCCTTGATGCTCTTTAGTATACAAGTCGTATGGGTGGGGAAAGTATCTCGAGCAGGCTTCCAAAAGTCTGCTATATTTTGCAGTAATGAAGCAAGTTAGATGCAAAGCAGAATGCTGGCTAGGGAATTCTGGGAGTTGGAGTCCACCCATCTTAACATTGTCAAAGTTGAGACACTGCTTTAGACACAAAGGAGTCAGGTTTAGGCACTGTATCTCGTGTTCTTGTCACACCAAAGTTGGGATGGACTGGTAGCTGCCAAGTAAGTGCAGTGAAGAGTATTGATTTCCTAAGTAGTGTCCTCCTCCAGCTTTCTTCATCTTCTGCTCTCTTTTTTTTACCATTTTGCTAAAGTGCTTCTTTGGAAAAATTCATTTTTTCCTCTCTAGCTTCTAAAACAGCCAGAATATTTATATAATCTGACATAAATTACAACACAACCCTTCTTCTTTGCAGTGATTATGCAGCCTGTAATTTACATTTAAAATTCTTTCTTGCATGCTAGGGGAGAGGAAAGTAAGCGCTGTGCTTTGTCTGCCCTTTGCTCTTATTCAGAAAGATGTGGAAGAAATCTCAGTTCCAGCAGGAGCTCCGGCTACATAGGAAGATTATCCAAATTCACATCGTCACCAGCCATCCTTAGACTAAGGTGATTCATCTCTACAATCCACTAATTGGGAAAAGAAAGAAAGAAAGGAAGGAAGGAAGGAAGGAAGGAAGGAAGGAAGGAAGGAAGGAAGGAAGAGAAAGGAAGGAAGGAAAGGAAGGAAAGGAAGGAAAGGAAGGAAAGGAAGGAAGGAAGGAAGGAAGGAAGGAAGGAAGAGAAAGGAAGGAAGGAAAGAAAGAAAGAAAGGAAGGAAGGAAGGAAGAGAAAGGAAGGAAGGAAAGGAAGGAAAGGAAGGAAAGGAAGGAAAGGAAGGAAAGGATGGGGAAAAAGTCCCTCCCAGCCAAATATTTGTCCCATCCATTTAGGGACACTTGGGGGTTGCAAAAAAAGATCTTCTCATCCTTGTGGATCCTTCAAAAGACACTTTCTGCAGTCCTGTCAACATCGTTGAAGACTTTAAAGTTTACAACCAACAATTAGAAGACCTCCAAGCAGGAGTGAAATGCTCCCGGTAGCGATGGAGGTGGGTGATTTGGAGAACCGGTAGCAAAAATCCCTGCCCCCCCCACCCCCATGCCCAGCTAAACCGGACAATCATCAGAGGCTTTTTTTTTTACTTTTAAAAGCATTTTTTCTACAACCCCTTCGGCCGAAAAAATACTTTTAAAAATAAAAAAAAAAAAGCCTCTGATGATCACGTGGCTCAGCTGGGATCGTCAAAGGCTTTTTAAAAAAAACAAACCCTTTTTTTCTTTTAAATGCCTCTGACGATCCCAGCTGAGTTGCCTGATTGGCAGAGGCTTTTTAAAAAACTCAGCTGGGATTGTCAGAGCCTTTTGAAAGCATTTTTTTTTACAACCTCTTCGCCGAAGAGGTTGTAGAAAAAATGGTTGAAAAGTTTAAAAAAAAAATGGCGACACCCACCCAGTCACATTACCCCCACCATCACCAAGCCACACCCACAGAACCGGTAGTAACAAATTTTAGATTTCACCACACCCTTCCAACTCTGTTATTCTATAAACTTGCATCGTACTGGGGAAGCAGCTGATAACCAGATCATCCAACACACCATTGCTGTAACAGCCCAGCATCTGACTACCCTTTCAAGACTGACCTATTAATTTATTTATTTGTTTGTTTGTCTGTTTGTTTGTTTATTTGTTTATTTGTTCGATTTGTTCTCTCGGGAGACTCAGGGTGGCTTACAATGCGTTAAGCAATAGCCTTCATACTTTTGTATATACCTGCTTAGTAGGGCTTTCAGGGGCCCCCTAAGCGATGTTCTTTTTTATACAAAGTCAGCTTATTGCCCCCACAATCCGAATCCTCATTTTACCTACCTCAAAAAGAATGGAAGGCTGAGTCAACCTTGAGCCTGGTGAGATTCGAACTTACAGTAATTGCAGGCAGCTGGTGCTACTTAACAGCACTTTAGTCCGTTGCGCCACCAAGGCTCTCCCATAAGGAGAGCCCTGTAATTGATGGCCTTTATCTATGTTTTTTCATGCTTGAGTTTAAGGATTGAATGCATCCGTGCAATAAAATATATTAAAACCGTTCATAAAGTAACAAAAAGCCAGACTGGTTCCTGAAAACAAAGAACATTCAGAATCCACGATTGCGTAGGAGAACATGTCCTGATTCTTGATGTTCAGGAAGAGGGCAGCGTTTGTAGTGTATCCAAAGTTTTTTTCATTAAAAAGGGGAGGATTTGGATTATTTCTCAAAGAACAGCAATAAATACACCTGACACATACATGGCCAAAAATCTGTCCTGTCAACACCATTTTATCCCCATCCTAACCTTTGATATGATGTTTATCCCTCCCACCTATTGCATTGTTCTTCAGCCAGATGTGAAGCTCAACCAGCTGTTTACTCCACTCAAAAACCAGAGCCAACCCCAGACCAAATGGTGGGGTAGATGGTTATTAAGGTTCTTCTCTGCTTCACTTCCAGTTCTTTAGCTCTTTAGTGCAGTGTTTCTCAACCTTAACAACTTCAAGATGTGTAGACTTCACTCTGGCTCAGACTTAACCCAGACAAGACCGAAAGGCTCTGGGTATTGCCCCCTAAAGACTATGTCGATTGTCCATCCTTGGTTCGGGGGGAGGGGAAGAGAAAGTGCCCCCCTCAGAACGGGCTCGCAATTTGGGTGATCTCCCAGACTCACAGCTGAGATTGGAACAACATCTGATGGCTGTAGCTAGAGGGACCTTTGCACAGGTTCTTCTGGTGCACCAATTGCGACCCTACTTGGATCAGGAGGCTCTCTTCACAGTCACTCATGCCCTTGTCACCTCACGGTTGGACTATTGCAACGCGCTCTACATGGGGCTACCCTTGAAAAGTGTTCGGAGACTACAGTTGGTCCAGAATGCAGCCGCGTGAGCTATTGTGGGTGCACCTAGATACACCCACATTACATCAATTCTCCGCGAGCTGCACTGGCTCCCTATCGGTCTCCGGGTGCAATTCAAGGTGTTGGTTATTACCTTTAAAGCCCTACATGGCTCAGGGCCAGGCTATCTTCGAGACCGCCTTCTACCGCATAGCTCCCAGCGACCAGTAAGATCCCACAGAGTCGGTCTCCTCCGGGTCTCATCAACTAAACAATGTCAGCTGGTGGGTCCGTAGGGGAGGGCCTTCTCTGTGGCTGCCCCGGCTCTCTGGAACCAGTTACCTCCTGAAGTCCAGACTGCCCCCACCTTACTGGCCTTCCGGAAAGCGGTGAAGACCTGGCTCTTCCGGCAGGCCTGGGGCCATTGATCTCGCTACGGTGATCTTGCGAGGCCCGGCCACAAATTGGAGTGTATGTGTTTTAATGTTTTCTTTTAAAACTTTTATATGGGATATTGTTTGCCTTGTTTTATTCTTTGTTGTTAGTCGCCCAGAGTCCCTCGGTAGTTAGGCGGCGTAAAAATGCGACAAATAAATAAATAAATAAATAAATAAATAAATAAATAAACAAACAAACAAACTAACTAACTAACTAACTAACTAACTAACTAACTAACTAACTAACTCAGGGGTGGGCTGTTGGAGGTTCGCAGGGGTTCAGGAGAACCTCTAGCTAAGATTCTGTGCAGTTTGGAAAACCCCCAAATCCCACTCCTGGCTGACCCTCCCCGCCCCTCCCCGCCCCTCCCCACCCCTCCCAGGAGTCACCACGCTGCCCGCACGCAGAGGCTCAGGGAGGGCTAAAAACGGGCCTACCAAAAGATCAGGAAGGACGGAAACAGACCCGTTTCCAGCCTCCAGAGGGCCTCTGAGCCTGGGGAGGCTGTTTTCGCCCTCCCAGAGCCTCAAGGAAAGCCTCCGGAGCCCGGGGAGGGCAAAAGTCCCCCCACTGTGGTGCAGGAGGCCAACTAGGCCACGCCCACCACAGCCACGCCCACCCAGCGACCAGGCAGAGAACCCCTTGTTGAAATTTTTGAAGTCCACCCCTGGGTAGATGGTTATTAAGCTTCTTCTCTGCTACACTTCCAGTTCTTTAGTTCTTCAGTGCAGTGTTTCTCAACCTTAACAACTTCAAGATGTGTAGACTTCAACTCCCCAAATTTTCTTGGACTTCTGCAGTAGCTTTAGCTGAGAGAAGAAGAAAAACTCTTCTACATGGGATTGATCACACACAGCCCAAGCTTTGGGTTGTGCAACTTTTTCCACTTTATGTTCCCCTGACTTTTTGGCTACAGGTAAGTCGTATTTTTTACATAATGACCAGTGGATTAATTTAGCAACTTGGTTGTGTCTAGCTTTGCAATCAGTTGGTGCGATTTTGCTGCAGTCACATATTAAAATGTGAAAATGTGCAGTTTGGATTGTCGGTGGATTTTTGTATCTTTGCTTTCCTGGCATTAGTTTGTAGCACTTGTTCTTGAGCAGCGAGTATTAAACCTTTGATTTCTTTCTTGATTTTTTTAAAAAAAATTATTTTTAATTTGATTTATATGCCACCCTTCTCCGGAGACTCAGGGCGGATTACAATGCGTTAATCAATAGCCTTCATACTTTTGTATATTTATACAAAGTCAGCTTATTGCCCCCACAACCAGGTCCTCATTTTACCCACCTTAGAAAGGATGGAAGGCTGAGTCAACCTTGAGCCTGGTGGGATTTGAACTTGCAGTAATTGCAGGCAGCTGATCTTAATAACAGTTAATGACACTGCTTTAGTCTGCTGAGCCACCAGAGTTCCCATCTTAAGCCATGCCCATGTAAAGATGATGATGATGATGATTACAGCACTAGCAAAATATAGGAATGCTTCCATTTCCTTGCAAGGTATTGCTTAGAAGAGCTTTTCAACTGTGGTTTTTGCTGCATCGGGCTCCCATGGACCTTGTCCTTTTACTCCCCCCCTTTTCTGTCTCTTTAACTGGCACAAATACCTCTTGGCAGAAAAGTCTAGACAAGTTTCAGGCCCTTGCTTCTGGAATGGAAGAGAAGCAGAGCAGCAAACCTGTCCTGTCAGAAATCAATTCTTCTCCCTCGTGCCAAAGTCAGCAGATAAGCTCCAATCAGGCTAAAGACGTATCTGCTCCAGCTGTATTTTCATTTCTCAAAATACAGCCTCTTGGAGGCTGTTTCTTAAAATTCGTTTCTCCAAATGCCAGCCTCTTGGAGAGGAAAAAAAAGGTACAGACTACAGTTGCAGGTTTGCACCAGGGGTGAAATCCAGCAGGTTCTGACAGGTTCTGGAGAACCGGTAGAGGAAGTTTTGAGCAGTTCGGAGAAACGGTAGCGGAAATTTTGAGTAGTTCAGAGAACCGGCAAATACCATCTCTGGTTGGCCCCAGGAGTGGGGTGGGAATGGGGATTTTGCAGTATTCTTCCCCCAGGGGTGGGGTGGGAATAGAGATTTTGCAATATCCTTCCCCCAGGAATGGGGATGGAATGGGGATCTTGCAGTATTCTTCCCCTAGGAGTGGGGAGGGAATGGAGATTCTGCAATATCCTTCCCCCCAGGAATGGGGAAGGAATGGGGATTTTGCTGTATCCTTTCCCTGGAGTGGGGTGGGAATGGAGATTTTGCAGTATCCTTCCCCTGCCATGCCCACTAAACCATGCCCACCAAGTCACCCCACGCCCACCAAGCCACGCCCACAGAACCTGTAGTAAAAAAATTTGGATTTCACCACTGGTTTGCACACATTCCCTACTCCTTGCAGTCAAAGAACACGAGGGAACCGGTCCTTGCCTACACAACCAATACCCATCTTTCCTGAAATGGGGGGACAGCCCAGCTTCCAAAACATCACTTCACTTTCCCTCTTCTTCTCATATGCTAATCTGAGTCTTGGGAACCTGAGCAAAGAAGAATATAGAATAGAATAACAGAGTTGGAAGGGACGTTGGTGTCAATCTGTCCATTTCGGCACACTCTTGTTATCTTTGAGATAATTTTCTCTTTGGTTGGAAGTTGGTCTAATTTCCAGTTTTGGGCGTACAGTAATCGTGCTGCTGTCAAGATATGTATGATGAGATATTTCATTTCTTTGTTATATTGTGCTGTTGTCATGCCAAATAAATACAATTCTGGACTGTTTTCTACTTGTAGGTTTGTTATTTCCTCGATAATATTTTTTATGTTTTGCCAATATTGTTGGGCTTTCCTACATTTCCACCAAGCGTGATAATATGTCCTTTTTTTTTGTTTTACACTTCCAGCACAGTGCGGAAGTGTTTGGGTGTATTTTAGCTAATTGGGCCGGTGGTAGGTGCCATCTGTAAAACATTTTGATAAGATTCTCCTTATAAGATGTGGCTCTTGTCATTTTAATGTTCTGTTTCCATAATTTCTCCCAATCTGCCAATTGAATGTTATGTCCTATGTCTCTGGCCCACGTTATCATATTGTGTTTAACTGTTTCTTCTATTAACTTATCTCTCAAGAGATAATTGTATATTTTGGTTATCATTTTTTGGTCCAGGATAAGGAAGAAAGTGATTACTATCTCGTATGGCACCAATGGTATCAATGGCTGGAAAGGAAAACTAGTAAAAACGTAGAAGATAGAGACTAGGGTGAAAGATTTGCAGGAGGAGAAAAAGTTTGAATAAAAAATATTATAGTCTCAGCTATAGAGTTGGAACTAGGAATTTAATAAGTATTTTTCATTAAAGTGTAAAGCTCAATATTATATACTCTGTTGATGACAAAAAACATACGTAGAATGTTGTGTGGGTTTTGTAGGTGGAGGGATTTTGTTTGTCTTTGTATTGTCTTTATATTTTTGTTTATAATAAAAATATATTTTAAAAAAAAGGAAGGGACCTTGGTGGTGTTCTAGTCTAGGCATCTCCAACCTTGGCAACTTTTAAGACTTGTGGACATCAATTCCCAGAGTTCCTCAGCCAGCAAAGCTCCTCCCACCCATTTCTAGGGGACTAGAGGTTAAAACATGAATGGTTGCAGGAACTGGGCATGGCTGGTCTAGTGAAGAGAAGGACCAGGGGAGACATGATAGCAGAGTTCCAGTATTTGAAAAGCTGCCACAGAGAGAAGGGGGTCAAGCTATTTCCCAAAGCACCCGAAGGCCAGACAAGGAATAATGGATGGAAACTGACCAAGGAGAGATTCAACCTGGAAATAAGGAGGAATTTTCTGACAGTGAGAACAATCAACCCATGGACCACTAATATGATCTGCCTAATGACCGGTTGGCTGGGTGTGGCTAGGTGGTCATGTGACTGGATGGGTGTGGCCAACTTGATGTCACTCATGTCGAGGGGCGCCTCGCCGGCCTCTACTCGCCCCTTCCCTCCCAGCCACTCCTCACCTGCCCGCCCGGGCTCCTTAGGGCCCCAACAGGAAGCAGTTGTTGGAGCTAAGCAGCCACCATGAGAAAGAGTTGGCAAAACAGCTGGCTCAGTTCAAATTGGATCTGACCGAGAAGGAGGCTCAGCAGAAGCACCTCACTGAGGACTAGGAGCATAGGCTTTCCAAGTAGAGGGAAGACCTGCGGGAGCGCAAGGCCAGGTACCGAAGCCTGGAGACTCAGCAGGCTGAGATGGTCAGCCAGTTTCAGGCCATGATGCTGTCCCACTGGAACGAGACCCTCCGGCTCTTCGCCACCAGCAGCCCTGTACCAGGAGGCTGAAACAGACCCCAAGTCGGAATTTCTGCCCCCCTCTGCCCCTCACAAAAAGACCCCGAAGGGGGAGACTCTCTGCAGCAACACAAACGTTCGTTGCACACATCTGTCCCAGGGGCCGTAGTTTGAGGACCCCTGATTTAGTGCAAATGCAAATGATTTTTTTCTGTGGACCACCAAAATTTTCTCACAGACCACCAGTGGTCCACGGACCACCAGTTGGTGACCGCTGGACTAAAAGACCTCTAAGTTTCCTTCCAACTCTGTTATTCTCTTATACTGTGGTTCTTCAGCTAAGAACTTGTCACACTTCATCTATTGCCTTGGTGGGGTACTTGGAAGGTGATGGATGGATGGTCCCTCTTGGCTTGCTACCTAAAGAGGCCTTCCAAGAAACCGAGTTGCTGATTAGGTCTGGAAGGATCAACAAGGGAGGTCTGTATTGAGTACAGTCCTTCACCTTTGAGAAAGGAAATTCTGTTGGGTTTGGAAATAGATAAGCATCTCCCAGGCTTCCTTCTCGTCATGCCTGATGGATGTGTAACAATAAACAATGTGTGAGGCTCAGAGCCAGAAAACCCTTTGGAGAAAGAAAGGAAAAAAAAAACCAGCTCGGATTGACTTGGCCAGATTGAAAGCACGAAGCTCTCCCCCAGCATTGATCCTACTGGCCGAATGAACATTGAGATTGTGAAGTGTGGTTCTTAATTAAAGTGTATATTGCTGGGAAACCGAGATAGTGCACAGTGTCCCACGTAAGGTAAGATGTGGTACCCACAGCCATAAATATGTCCTCAGCTCAGAGTTCCCTCGTTCTTTTTTTCAGTCTTAGCTTCTCCAGTTCACGGAGCAGATTTAATTAAAAATAGGAGGAAATGTGTCCGTCCAGTTCGGGATAAATAATAGATGTATTGTAATCATTTTTTTTTTTTTGAAATTAGGAGACTGTTTTCTTCTTACAGTAGAAAATGCCCCATGTTTTCATGGAAGTGCCTGCTCAAAGATAGATGCTTCTTTGCAGCCCTTCCTGAAATGACCCCCTTGACCTTGGTATTTCCAGGAAATACTGCAAAATCTGCAGAACCTTGGTGGCACAGCAGATTTAAGTGCTATTAAGTAGCACCAGCTGCCTGCAATTACTGCAAGTTCGAATCTCACCGGGCTCAAGTTTGACTCAGCCTTCCATCCTTTCGAGGAAGGTAAAATGAGGACCTGGATTGTGGGGGGAATAAGCTGACTTTGTATAAAAAAGAACACCGCTTGGGGGAGCCGAAAGCCCTACTAAGCAGGTATATACAAAAGTCTGAAGGCTATTGCTTAACGCATTGTAAGCCACCCTGAATCTCCGGAGAAGGGCGGCATATAAATCGAACCAATAATAATAATAAATGAAAAAAAAGAAGAGCCATGTAGGGGTGAAATGCTCCCGGTTTGGAGCGGATCAGCCAATCTGTTAGCGATGGTGACAGGTAGTTCGGAGAACTAGTAGCAAAAATCCCTGAGTTCCCGTGCCCATGCCCACCCAATCACCCGGTCGCCCGCTTGCTCGCTTACTCGCTTGCTGCTTCTTTCCAGCTCACTCACTTTTCTGGTCTTGCTTCGCCTGCTGCAATCCCTGCAATCCATTGCATCAGCTAGCAATTGAATCTGCCTGCCGGCGATCAATCTCATCGGTGAGTAACTGAATTTGCCTGCCTTGTGCCTTCAATTGGGTAAGTAACAGGTTTTTTTTTGGGGGGGGGGGGGTTTTAAAAAAAAATTTATTTTGGGGGGTTTTTTTTTAGGAGTTTTTTTTTTTAGACATAGCAATTTAAAGTTAAGGAAGTTTTAAATTTTAGCTGCTTTAATCTAAAAATATAAATAAAATAAAATAATAAAATAAAATAAAATATTTGTGCAGCTTTCTGAGATTCGATGTGTTTTGGTAGTGTTTCACTCTAACTACACAGTCAGTTGTGTTGTCTTGTCTTGTGTGTGTGTAAAGTGTGAAAGTTGGTTTTTGGTAGCTCTTATTGTTTTGCATATTTTGCTTATTATTTTTATTATTTATTATATTGGCCATGCCCACTGGGTCACCTGACTACCAAGCCATGCCCACCAAGTAAGCCATGCCCACAGAACCGGTAGGGAAAATTTTTAGATTTCACCCCTGGAGCCATGCCTTCCATAACGTCCATCTCCACTTTTTCAAAAAACAAAATACCCAAAAACCTGCTTTAAAAAAAATAATCTTATCCCACTCATGAGTTTTACTTTCTTTATTTACTTTGGGAAAAGATTCTATAATAGAGGGATAGAATCAAAACCACGTGAAATGTTACTACTACTACTTTATAATGCCTTGGTAAGGCCACACTTGGAATACTGCATCCAGTTTTGGTCGCCACGATGTAAAAAAGATGCGGAGACTCTAGAAAGAGTGCAGAGAAGAGCAACAAAGAGGATTAGGGGACTGGAGGCTAAAACATTCAAAGAATGGTTACTGGAATTGGATATGTCTAGTTTAATGAAACGAAGGACTAGGGGAGACATGATAGCAGTCTTCCAATATCTCAGGGGCTGCCACAAAGAAGAGGGAGTCAAACTATTCTGCAAAGCACCTGAAGGCAGGACAAGAAGCAATGGGTGGAAACTCATCAAGGAGAGAAGCAACTTAGAACTAAGGAGAAATTTCCTGACAGTGAGAACCATTAATCAGTGGAACAACTTGCCTCCAGAAGTTGTGAATGCTCCAACACTGGAAGTTTTTAAGAAAATGTTGGATAACCATTTGTCTGAAGTGGTATAGGGTTTCCTGCCTAAGCAGGGGGTTGGACTAGAAGACCTCCAAGGTCCCTTCCAACTCTGTTATTCTATTCTATTCTATTCTATTCTATTCTATTCTATTCTATTCTATTCGATTCGATTCGATTCGATTCGATTCGATTCGACTCGACTCGACTCGACTCGACTCCACTCCATTCCATTCCATTCCATTCCATTCCATTCCATTCCATAATCTCAAAATGATCCACTGTGGTCAAATCTCTTAATCTACAGGATCCAAGGTGGAATTCTTTTATGCTTCTATTTTTAATGTAAGTGGATTTGAGCACGTGCTGGAAAGCCCTCCAGCTAAAATCTGGGATCCCTGCCTCTCCAAACATTCCAAAAGTCCCATCTCACATGGCCAGGTTTGAGGATGTTGGAATTTGCAATTCAGCAACATCTGAATGCAAACCTCAGCCCCTCCAAGCTCAGCTTGATAGATCCTCCAAGACTTTTTTCTGCAGCCCAGTCAACATCATGGATCGTGGTATAAGATTGTCCTTGGGCCAAGCCCCAGCTTCTGATATCGAGATAAGCTCTTATTCTCAGGGAAATGCAATCCTCAACAATTTCTAATAGCTTTATTTTACATGGAAAATTGTTGGACGCTTGGTGAGTTTTATTGTGAAACCCAAAGATGAGGGTTTGATCCTGCATAGAAGCATTTCAGGAAGTCAATTTAAGCCAGGGCATTCCAAGAAGTCCTGTTGTGGCCCATCAGTGTCCTGTGCAGCTAGTAGCTGATTCCAACAGCGAGGAGGCTGGTGTGGTGCTGCGCCAGCAGCCTGTGCAGCTGGCACTCGAGTCAGACAATGAGGAGGCTGGAGAAGATGTGGTGCCAGAAACGGGGATTCAGCCAGGGCCTTCAGAACCTCCAGAAGCTTCTATGGGTGAAGAGGAAGAAGAGGAGGAGCCTCTTCTCGATACACGGGTGCACAGAACTGCCAAAAGGCAGGAGTGGCTCCTCAGGAGGAGGTCTCCTCGAGAGTAAGGCTTGGGGCTAATTGGCCACTCCCCTAGCCTATTTAAGGATGGATGACAACTGATGCAATTTGCAGGGAACAACTTCGTTCATTCTTCTTCATGTCTTGATCTTAGTTGTTTTATCAGTTACCTGCAAATTGCTTCTGGGCTTTCTGCCAATCCTAGTAAGATTACAATTATTTATTCTTTGGAGGCTGTTAAGAAAGTTAATTAACAGTCTTTGTTTGAAAAAGACTGATTTAATTTAGTAAACTAAGGTTTGTACAGATTTTGTGTGTGTTGCGTTCTTTGGGGTCCGTAGCTGGGGCAGAACAAGTCCCATCCCTTTGATCCCAAAGGCTTCTTGGAATGCCCAAGTTCTAATTGTTGTTGTTGTTAGTTGCAAAGTTGTGTCCGACCCACTGCAACCCCATGGACAACGTTCCTCCAGGCCTTCCTGCCCTCTACCATCCTCTGGAGCCCATTTAAGCTCACGCTGACTGCTTCGGTGACTCCATCCAGCCGCCTCATTCTCTGTCGTCCCCTTCTTCTTTTGCCCTCAATCGGTCCCAGCATTAGGCTCTTCTCCAGTGAGTCCTTCCTTCTTATCAGGTGGCCAAAGTATTTGTGTTCAGGCTCTAATAGACTCCCTGAAATACTATTTGGTGATTTGTTTAATGCAGGTCGTGATTGTTTAAACCAGTATTTTCCAATCTTGGAAACTTTAAAATGTTTGGACTTCAGACTCCTGGATTTCCCCAAGTCCACACATCTTAAAGTTGTCAAATTTCAAAAACTTTTGATTGAAATGTTTTCCGAAGGATGTTGATTCTTAAGACCGTTGAAGGTGCCTTGTTTTAAACTTTATTACAAAGGGGCATGTGTTCAGCACTTAAGAGTCGACCACGACTGAAGTGGCCTGCAGCAGACCCAAGGAACAGTAATAATAATCAAACGAAGAAACAGACGAGCGTGTTGATCATTTGTGTCGATCACATTTTGAGGGTTGGCAGGTCAGAGACCACAGAATCAAAACATGCCCTGAAATTTTCAGCCCTTAATCAAAATTGTGCTTTTCTGAGCTCGTATCTTATACAGCATCATGGGTGGTGAGATACTTCAGTCATAGGATAAGTAAACATCTTAACATCCCAAGTTGTCAGGCGTGAAAAACCAGAGCTATATGCAGACTATTACGTTTTTGTAGGAGACGTTTTGTGGCAGAACTGGGGTTGCAATTAAAAGAGGGATCAGCTCAGCCGCAAGTCTAACCCTCCTCTTGAATTCCATTGACTTTTATCCAGCTCCAAGCAAGTGCTAATTGTTAGTTGAGAATATTCCTGTGCATAGGCATGAGTAGCCATAAAGGTAAAGGATCCCCTCGCACGTATGTGCTAGTCGTTTCCAACTCTAGGGGGCGCTGCTCCTCTCCGTTTCAAAGCCGAAGAGCCAGCGCTGTCCGAAGACGTCTCCATGGTCATGTGGCCGGCATGACTCAACTCCAAAAGCGCATGGAACACTGTTCCCTTCCCACCAAAGGTGGTCCCTATTTTTCTACTTGCATTTTTTATGTGCTTTCGAACTGCTAGGTTGGCAGAAGCTGGGACAAGTCACGGGAGCTCACCCCGTGACGCGGCGCTAGGGATTCGAACCGCTGAACTGCTGACCTTTCAATCGACAAGCTCAGCGTCTTAGCTACTGAGCCACCGCATCCCATAAATCAGTTTAATTGGGCCTCCATGTTTGGACCTGACCTTTTGTGCCTGACAGTTCTGCCTACAATATAGGAATCTCCAGACTGGCAGCCTTCACATGGGAACAAATAGATAAGGCTCCATGTAACCTGGGAAGAGATCAGTCCTATTCATTTTGCAGTTGCACAGAGAGTCCAGTATGAAGTCCTCCTTCCTGCCAGTTTGGGTGCCTCTCAACACATGTTGTTGTGCTTTCCTTTCTCTATAGGTCAGGGTTCTCCAACTTTCTATTTTTTATTTATTTATTTAGTTTGTCAAACATGTACGAGATAACAGATATAAGCATAAACATCGATATGAGCACAGGAAATGGGTACAAATAAAAGGGGACAATAGGACAGGGATGGTAGGCACACTGGTGCATTTATGCACGCCCCTTACAGATCTCTTAGGAATGGGGTGAGGTCAACAGTAGATGGTTTAAGATTAAAGTTTTGGGGGTTTGGGGAAGAAACCACAGAGTCAGGTAGTGCATTCCAGGCATTGGCCACTCTGTTGCTGAAGTCGTATTTTTTGCAATCGAGTTTGGAACGGTTTTATTTTATTATTTTTTTATTTTTATTCTTATTTATATGCCGCCCTTCTCCGGAGACTCAGGGCGGCTTACAATGCGTTAAGCAATAGCCTTCATACTGTTGTATATTTTATACAAAGTCAGCTTATTGCCCCCACAAACCGGGTCCTCATTTTACCCCCCTTAGAAAGGATGGAAGGCTGAGTCAACCTTGAGCCTGGTGAGATTTGAACTTACAGTAATTGCAGGCAGCTGGATGTTAAATGCTGCCTTGTAGGAGGCATTAGCCTGCTACGCCACTCAGGCTCCTGAACTCAGGTTTACCTTGAGTTTGTATCTATTGTTTGCCCGTGCATTGTTGCGGTTGAAGCTGAAGTAGTCATTGACAGGTAAGACGTTGTAGGGGATAATTTTGTGTACTACGCTTAGGTCAGACTGAAGGTGGCATAGTTAAAGACCTTGGCGACTTTAAGACGTGTGGACTTCAACCCCCAGAATTCCCCAAGTAATATAGCATTTGTGTGTATTTATGTGTCTGTGCGGGTGGGATGTTGATCAAGGAGTGAGTGGCAGTATTTTCTCAAAGCTTCTGCTCTTCCAATCCAGAAGAAAGAAGCCAAAAAAGAGAGAGCAACAGAGGTGGAGTGACCTAACAGCTTTCTGAACACGAGCCATTGTCTATTGCAATTACAGGTAGTCCTGGACTTACAACCATTCGTTTAGTGACTGTCCAACATTACTGCAGCACCAGAGGTAGGCTTCATATAATTTAACAACCGGTTCTCCCAGCACCGAAAACGTTTGCATGCGCACATCTTAGAAAATGTGGCTAAATAGGACGGCATAGCACTGGGGCGAGTGGGTGAGAATGGGCCACAGATCGCTACTACTGATTTGCCCGAACCGGTCTGAACTGGTTGAATCCCACCACTAAGCAGCACTGAAAAAAGTAATAGAAAAAGTAAAATGTTTTCCAAAACTGAAGGAAAATGTAATCTGGTTTTTGTTTTGGTTTTTTTGTTCAGCCCCTGGGATGGGAACCTAACCCAAATTCCTTTCCGTATCACTTTTACCTCCTGAATACAAACAATGGCTAGAACAACACTCCTGTCCTTAGAAAACAACCCTAAGAGGAGTGAGGGGGGGGGCAGGGAAATCCCCCACCCAACTTCCATTCTGGGAACCAGAGACTGACACTTCTTTTCAAAAGATCTTTCTTGACCTCTCTCCTCTCTCTCGCTCTCTTTCAATGTGGCAGCTCTTTTACCCCAAAAGTTCTTTTCACCAGGATCGGCCAAGAGCACACTTGCTATGAGATCGACTCATCTAACGCTGCCTGGGAAAGAAGACAAAAGGGCTCCCAGGGGTGTGGGGGAAGGTAGGGAATAAAATGGGAATGCAAGACCCCTGGAGTGGGGGGTGGGGGGGGCAAGGGAAAGTTGGAGCTTGCAAGATGCAAAGCTCTCCACCTGGCTGAACAAAAATGCAATTGTCCTGTTTGACGTGATGTTGTCAGGCGTTGTGGGAGCTTCGTCACCGGAGGCTTTCAAGAAGAGATTGGACTGCCATTTGTCAGAAATGGTGTAGGTGGGTATCGGCAATGTGTGGCTCCTGAGCCATATGTGGCTCTTTCGTCTTCCTGCCGGCTGGCTTGCCCCGCCCCTCATCTTCCCCTCCCGTCACTCCTCGTGTGGCCTGAGAAGGTCAGGGGTGATGGTGGGGATGGAGACTCACTCCATATTCCAGAGTGAGAGGGAAGCACCCCTGTACTTGCCTCTCATCTCATGGGCGCTTCTTCCGGTGCTAATTCGTGATGCACGCACCTCGGCCACTCAGGGAAATGCGTGATTTTATCTCTGCCCCGCAACACTAACCTGGCCCAGCTGCAGCCAATGCTCCATGTCATAATCAGTAGTGGGTTTCAAAATTTTTTACAACTGGTTCTGTGGCTTGGTGGGCATGCCAGGGGAAGGATACTGCAAAATCCCCATTTCCTCCCGATCAGCTGGGACTCGGGAGGCAGAGAATAGATGGGGGCGGGGCCAGTCAGAATTTTTACTACCGGTTCTCTGAACTACTCAAAATTTCCACTACCGGCTCTCCAGAACTGGTCAGAACCTGCTGAAACCCACCTCTGGTCATAATGAGCTCCAGGAGGAGGAGGGGACGCTGTCCCCCCATTGTGAAGCATGCTAAATTTAAGTGTGCTGTGCAAGGCACTGCAAGAGCAGTGAGCAGGTCATGGAGGCAGCAAGAGCAAGTTGCAAATCTAGAGTACTGGCCTGGGCCGGGCCGCTGCGGCTTAAATTTAGTGTGCAGATAGCCAAAGTGTTTAAGGATGCAGACCACTGATGTAGGGTCTCCTGCTTGGGTGGGGGCAGGAGTTGGACTAGATGAACTACAAGGACCCTCCCAACTCTGTTAATCTGTTTATCTGATGTGCCACCTGTAAAAGCAATACACACATTAGGACTTATTGCCGTTCGGGAAAACATGTGGAAACAATGCCCAGAATTCCCTGGGAGGCTGAATCACAAACTACCCAATCTGGTCTAAGAGATTGTATTTCTACAGGAGCCTGAGCCCCCTGCATTCATACAACAGACCAAGCCAGGTTAGCACTAACCTTGCTTAGGGTTTGCGGCTCAGAGTTGGCTTAATGTGCAGGGTGATTCTATCGGGATCATTTTTATGCTTTCATGCCCAGAATGTGTAATTTGAAATATTTAAGATCAGAGACAAGTTATGTAGTTGTGCAAAGCTAAGCCCTAATTTAAGGGACGCGGTGGCTCATTGGCTAAGACGCTGAGCTTGTCGATCGAACGGTCGGCAGTTCAGCGGTTTGAATCCCTAGCGCCGCATAACGGGGTGAACTCCCGTTACTTGTCCCTGCTTCTGCCAACCTAGCAGTTCGAAAGCACGTAAAAAATGCAAGTAGAAAAATAGGGACTACCTTTGGTGGGAAGGGAACAGCATTCCGTGCGCCTTTGGCGTTGAATCATGCCGGCCACATGACCACGGAGACATCTTCGGACAGTGCTGGCTCTTCGGTTTTGAAACGTAGATGAGCACCGCCCCCTAGAGTCAGGAACGACTAGCACCTATGTGCAAGGGGAACCTTTACCTTTTATCTTTAAGCCCTAATTATAAATCTAACTTGCTGGACCTCTCGGACAATGCGGGAGAGGCACTAGCTACATTTTCTCAGTGTCCTTTAAGCTATGAGAAAGAAAATGTGGAATCTTTTTGGAAATCCTCTCCAGCTTATTAAAATCAACCACTAGATGGAAGACTTCACTTAAAAACCAACGTGCATGTTGAGGCTCTCCTTAAGAAAGAGTCCTAGGATATGTATGCCTCTCTGGATAATCACGTCCTTGAGACAACTGTTCTGACTTCTGTGAATAGTTTTATAAATATTTCAAAAGGAGAAACAGTGGAAGGAAAGCAGATATTGGAAAGTTTATCTGGATTTTTTAAAAACTTTCCTTTCCTTGGCCAAGTAAAGGTTATAAGACCCAGTTTGTGGGTTGCATTAAGCCATTATTTAACCAGGGTTCAGTGGTAGGGTTCAAATAATTTAACAACCAGTTCTCTGCCCTAATGATTTCTTCCAACAACCAGTTCACCAAACTGCTCAGAAAGTTAACAACCGGTTCTCCCGAACTGGCTGAATCCCACCACTGCCAGGGTTTGTTGAATAAACCACATACTTTGTACATGGAATTAAGCTATAGTTTGTTTAAGCTGGATTTGTAAAAGCACTCACAATTGGCTGGGTTCACACAACACATTAACCACAATCTATACAAACTTTAGGGATGTGGTGGCTCAGGGGATAAGATGCTGAGCTTGTCAGTCGAAAGGTCGGCAGTTCAGCGGTTTGAATCCCTAGTGCCGCGTAATGGGGTGAGCTCCCGTGACTTGTCCCAGCTTCTGCCAACCTAGCAGTTCGAAAGCACGTAAAAAATGCAAGTAGAAAAATAGGGACCACCTTTGGTGGGAAGGTAACAGCGTTCCGTGCGCCTTTAGTGTTGAGTCATGCCGGCCACAGGACCACGGAGACGTCTTCGGACATCACTGGCTCTTCGGGTTTGAAACGGAGATGAGCACCGATCCCTAGAGTCGGGAACGACTAGCACATATGTGCGAGGGGAACCTTTACCTTTATACAAACTTAATTATGGCTTACTGAAATGTGTGAATCCAGCTGTATGGGCTATATTGTATAAATTGAGCCCGGCTACATCTAAAGCGGGTTGGAAAGATTGAAGAAACAATGTGACAACCAGGTAACATGTCACTGAAAATAGAACAAATGTGTCCCTAAACAAGAAAACTCATCCGGAATGTCCAGGGGAGTGAGTCAAAAAAGTCAAGATGACAGTCACCACTTGATGAAACCCTCCATTTTTGCCCCCACCCTTCACATGGCTAATTTTGACCTGAAAAAATGATATATATCCTAAGTCAGGGGTCTCCAACCTTGGCCACTTGAAGACTTGTGGACTTCAACTCCCAGAATTCCTCAGCCAGCAAAGTTGCCAACTTTGGCCACTTTAAGATTTGTGGACTTCAACTCCCAGAATTCCTCAACTAGCAAAGCTCTGGCTGGGAGTTGAAGTCCACAAGTCTTAAAGTTTCCAAGGTTGGAGACCCCTGTTCTAAGTAGAGTTACAAATGAAGAAGTCATGGTTATAATTTAAATAAAATACAAGTGGGTAATCTGAAGACACTATGTACTTCCTCAAGAGTTTACTTGTGGCTCTGTGGACTCTCCAAAAGTTTTTTTTTTTAAATCAAAAGGTAATTTTTCACATAATTGGAAGGGAATATGGTTAAATGCATGATTAGAGCAATAACTTTGGCTATGTGTAATTTTTATCACGTACAATTTTAGCTTTTCTTTGGCCTTGCTTTTTACCTGTTTGGGTGCAATCTGAGATTGCACCGCAAAAGAGGCTGAAAAAAGTTGCTGAATTCAGAATAAGAAAAGCATCTTCCCAGAATGCGGAAGCCTGAAAGCAGGTGAGAAGTTTGCCTACTGAGCTTTTGCTTTCTGCTTAGATCAGAGCTGTCCAATCTTGGCCATTTTAAGATTTGTGGACTAAAACTCCCAGAATTCCACAGTCAGCATGGCTAGGTGGGGAATTCTGGGAGTTGAAGTCCACAAGTCTCAAAGTTGCCCATGGCTTAGCTATTCCCAACTTATGGGTGGTTTCCAGCTTCTGAAAGTTCTTGTGGGGAGATGACACATCAAATTCAACTCCAGGATCCTTTTGAATAGAGCAGGGTCACTAACCTTTCAGACTTCAGGGACCACTAAATTCATAATTTTAAATCCCGCGGATCACTAATATGATCTGCCTAATGACTGGCTGGGTGGGCATGGCTAGGTGGTCATGTGCCTGGGTGGGCATGGCCAACTTGATGTCACTCATGTTGAGGGGCACCTCACCAGCCTCTACTCACCCCTTCCCTCCCAGCCACTCCTTGCCTGCTCGCCTGGGCTCCTTAGGGCCCCAACAGGAAGAAGTTGCTGGAGCTAAGCAGCCACCACGAGAAAGAGTTGGCAAAACAGCCTAGTTCAAATTGGATCTGACCGAGAAGGAGGTTCAGCAGAAGCACCTCACTGAGGACTAGGAGCATAGGCTTTCCAAGCAGAGGGAAGACCTGCAGGAGTGCAAGGCCAGGTACCAGTTCCTGGAGACTCAGTGGGCTGAGATGGTCAGCCAGTTCCAGGCCATGATACAGTCCCACTGGAACGAGGCTCTCCGGCTCTTCGCCACCAGTAGCGCTTCCCTCCAGCCTTCACCCAAAGCCCCACACCAGGAGGCCAAAGCAGACCCCGAGTTGAAATTTCTGCCCCCCTCCAACCCCCACAAAAAGACCCTGAAGGGGGAGATTCTCTGCAGCAACACAAGCATTCATTGCACGTATCTGTCCCGGGGGCCTTAGTTTGAGGACCCCTGATTTAGTGCAATATAAAAAATGCAAATAAGTTTTTTGTGGACCACCCAAATTTTCCAGACCACCAGTTGGTGACTGCTGGAATAGAGGATTCCCATCTATGAAGTCGGTCACAGGGTCTTTTGCTGGCTAATGCAATGCTTCATAACTCAGATTCCCCGTCAGGAATCTCTGGAATTAGGCTGTTTTGCAAATAACTCCAATCTTATTTTTTCCCGCCTCTGGGGAAGTGCAGAAGCAAACCATTTCTCTTTGACTGTGTTAGTCGGAGCTGATTGCATTGTTTTCGATAAATTACACGGCACGGAAGTGACTTTTGCATTTGAACCTGCTACCGTAAAACACAAAGGGGGAATATTTCATCTCTGCTTCTGACAACTGCATGGCATATTTCATTGATTAAGCTGAATCCGGAGACTCCCTGAGGCTTGAGGAAATGATTGGTCTTTTCACACTCGGGCTTTAGGCTGGCTTCCCTTAACTGACAGCAATGCAGCCCAACTGTTTAGATTTAAGCCTAAACAAGCAATTGATCTCATTAGCCAGTTTGGTTGAGAGAGATGGGAACTGGGTCACTCACTACAGCTGGGCATAATGGAAGTCCAAAGGCATTATTGGAAGAGGCTGATGTATGAGAACTGAGCCAGAACGTCAAGGAAAGGTAGGTAGGAAGGAAGGTCAGAATTTAATTCCTTGGGTCAAAACTGGCCTAAGCCATGATTTCTCACGTTTGAAGGTTTAGCTCAGGGGTCCCCAAACTTGGCACCTTTAAGACTTGTGGACTTCAACTCCCAGAATTCTCCAGGCAGCTATGCACAAAAACAGAGGGATAGAATCAAGATCACGTGAAGTGTTAATACCACTTTATAAGGCCTTAGTAAGGCCACACTTGGAATATGGCATTCAGTTTTGGTCACCACGATGTAAAAAAGATGTGGAGACTCTAGAAAGAGTGCAGAGAAGAGCAACAAAGATGATTAAGGGACTTGAGGCTGAAACAGATGAAGAACGGTTACAGGAACTGGGTATGTCTAATTTAATGAAAAGAAGGACTAGGGGAGACATGATAGCAATGTTCCAATATCTCAGGGGTTGCCCCAAAGAAGAGGGAGTCAAGCTATTCTCCAAAGCACCTGAGGGCAGGACAAGAAGCAATGGGTGGAAAGTAATCAAGGAGAGAAGCAACTTAGAACTAAGGAGAAATTTCCTGACAGTGAGAACAATTAACCAGTGGAACAACCTGCCTCCAGAAGTTGTGAATGCTCCAACACTGGAAGTTTTTAAGAAGATGTTGGATAACCATTTGTCTGAAGTGATGTAGGGTTTCCTGCCTGGGCAAGGGGTTGGACTAGAAGACCTCCAAGGTCCCTTCCAACTCTGTTATTCTATTCTATTCTATTCTATTCTATTCTATTCTATTCTATTCTATTCTATTCTATTCTATTCTATTCTATTCTATTCTATTCTATGTCTTAAAGCTGCCATGTTTGAAGACCTCAGTCTCTTTCCTCTCAGTTTAGTCTTGAAAGGGGAAGAATAATAAAAGGCTTCACATGTAGTTGAAACAATGTGTTAGCATGCAGTGTAATTTGGACAGATTCAGACCTCGGAAAAGCCATCCCAGGTTTCAGCCAGCTAGCTATATTCTTTTTTAAGGATACTCCATACACCAATCTCAGGTTATTATTACCTTTTTCCTCATTCAGCAGCCTCTCAACTTTCTGTGATTATTATACCCATTTGGATTCTTAAATTTTTAAAAAATAATAAAGTCAAAATCGGAGACTTCTGCAATGTGCAAGTCCTTGTCTCCTATTTCCTAAAGCTATCTGGAGAAATGAAGATTCCAAACACAAAGCTTACTCAGAGTAGTAAGCCCTTTTGTATAATGGATGTGTCTGGGAGAAAGCATTTATTCCCCCATGCCTACTTTCCCAAAGGGCCCCAATTGTGTAATCCAGTCGTGGGTTTCAAAAATTTTTACTACCGGTTCTGTGGGTGTGGCTTGGTGGGCGTGGCAGGGAAAGGATACTGTAAAATCTCCATTCCCACCCTACTCCAGGGGAAGGTTACTGCAAAATCCCCATTTCCTCCCAATCATCTGGGACTCGGGAGGCACAGAATAGATGGGGGCGGGGCCAGTCAGAATTTTTACTACCGGTTCTCCGAACTACTTAAAATTTCCGCTACCGGTCTCCAGAACTGGTCAGAACCTGCTGAAACCTACCTCTGGTGTAATCCTAACATGTTGTTTATTGATGGTTTAGCATGTCACGAAAACCCAGAGAAGTCTGGGAGTTCACACAACACATTAACCAACCTAGATTAGTCTTTTGGATTCTCTGTAACCTAGAGAACTAGGTTAATCAAGCTATGGTTGAGTTAATTACAGAGAAAGTTTGCGTCTTAGTCATATTCAAAGTATCCTTGACTTCTGCCACTTTATTTTAACAAAAGAAATTGACTATAAGAGCTGTGATGGCACAGTGGTTAGAATATAGTTTTGGGGGCTAATTCTGCTGATTGCCAGGAGTTCGATCCTGACCAGCTCAAGGTTGACTCAACCTTTCATTCCATCCTGACCCTTTCTTTCTTTCTTTCCTTCCTTCCCTCCCTCCTTCCCTCCCCCTCAGTGCTTCCTCTCAGTGGTTAGAACACAGTATTGCAGGCTAACTCTTCCCACTGCCAGGAGTTTGATCCTGACCAGCTCAAGTTTGACTCAGCCTTCCATCCTTCCAAGGTCAATAAAATGAGGACTCAAATTGTTGGGGGAAGAGGCTGGCTCTGTAAAGCACTGTGAAGTGGTATATAAGTCTAAGTGTTATTGCTATTGCCATAAGGTAAGGAAACTTGGAACTGTTATTTTTCCCCCTGTATAGTGATTTCTTTTGTTATTTTTAGGAGTGCCACGTATCTGATTTCATGTCTTGTTTATCGCAGTTAGACAAGCAGGAAAGGATGAGTGACTTGGACAGTTGAATCAGTTCAGTTCAGATTTCTAAATCCGTTTGGAAAATAAATTTTTGTCCATGCCCAAGCAGCTGTCAAATCATCAAACAAATCTCAAGCTTGGCAAACAAAGTTAGAGGCATCTAATTTGACTCCATGTTTCAAATGGTTTCATGACACATTTTGGAATTTGAAACTAAAGAGGAGGGGCCAGTCTCCTTTTTTAAATAATGAGAATGTTATGGGATACCTGAGCTGAGAAGAGTGATTGACATAAAATCATTACAAGAAGCTCCAAGGTTCAAAGGGATTTTTACCTGGGTCTCCTCCATCCAGATCAAACATCTTCAGAATTTCATTTAGTGAGGCCACACCTAGAATATTGCATCTAGTTTTGGTCACCACACTATAAAAAAGATGTGGAGACTCTGGAAAGAGTGCAGAGAAGAGCAACAAAGATGATTAGGGGACTGGAGGCTAAAACATATAAAGAATGGTTGCAGGAACTGGGCATGGCTAGTCTAGTGAAGAGAAGGACCAGGGGAGACAGGAGAGCAATCTTCCAATATCTGGGGGCTGCCACAGAAAGAGCGTCAAGCTATTTTCCAAAGCACCCAAAGGCCAGACAAGGAATAATGGATGGAAACTGACCAAGGAGTGATTCAACCTAGAAATAAAGAGGAACTTTCTGACAGAACAATCAAGCAACGGAACAGAAGTTGCCTTCGGAAGTTGTGGGAGCTTCATCACCTGAGACTTTCAAGAAAAGATTGTCAGAAATAGTGTAGGGTCTCCTGCTTATGCGGGGGGTTGGATTAGATGATCTACAAGGTCCCTTCCAATTAATTAATTCTAATTAATTAGTCGTATTTCTATGCCGCCCACTCTCTGAGGACTCTGGGCGGCTTATACCAAAGACAGTATACTAAATAGCATATTGCCCCCCAACAATCTGGGTCCTCATTTTACCCACCTCCGAAGGATGGAAGGCTGAGTCAACGTTGAGCCGGTGAGATTTGATCCGCTGATCTGCTGAACTAGCAGTCAATCTCTGTTAATCTGTTATCTGTGATCATTTCTATAGTTGAACGCTCAATATCAACTATGCTATTTCTGCTCCCGGGAAACATGCAGGATTTTAAGTCCTTAGGTGGCTTTCAGAGATCCAAAAGACTACACAAAATAATAATATTTGTTCCAGAGTTTACGGTAGTGTACAAGCCAGAAGGTCCACTACTGAATGCCTCTGTCCTCAGTTCAGCAGATGTGAGATCTTTGGCCAGCCAGGTCACTAGCCAACCAGCTAGCTTATTTTAGAGATTTGCCAGATCTTTGTGTGCTGTGATAGAGAAGAAGTTGACAGTGTCTGCATTACAGAGACGACAGGCAATCTTTCCTGAATAGTTAGCTTGAATTAATGCTGCAGCTCTTTCATTAGACATGATTGTTCATGACAAACTTTGGGGCATGATCTTATTGACTCTTGCGAAGCTTCCACGATCTTCTGAGGATTTGTGCATTTTTCAAGTTAAGTCGCTTTACAGGTTCCGGGGAAGTCAACTGCAGCAATAAGATAGGCTGACTTTGTTTCACCATTTAAATCAAACCGTGTGTTGAGTTCCAACTTCCTCTGTGCTAAAAGAGCTCAAGCCAAGAATTATAGGGAACTCTCCAGGGTCCTGTTTGCTATTGTTCCCCCCAGTCTGATTTTAGTTTGTCTGCCCTGCTTCCTCTTCCTATCTTGAGGATTTCAAGTGGTGGAATTCAATTTTTTTTTACTATCAGTTCTGTGGGCGTGGCTTGGTGAGCGTGGCAGGGGAAGGATACTGCAAAATCCCCATTCCCTCCTCACTCCAGGGGAAGGATACTGCAAAATCCCCATTCCCTCCTCACTCCAGAGGAAGGATACTGCAAAATCTCCATTCCCTCCTCACTCCAGGGGAAGGATACTGCAAAATCCCCATTCCCTCCCCATTCCTGGGGGAAGGATACTGCAAAATCCTCATTCCCTCCCCACTCCTGCGGGAAGGATACTGCAAAATCCCCATTCCCTCCTCACTCCAGGGGAAGGATACTGCAAAATCCCCATTCCCTCCCCACTCCTGGGGGAAGGATACTGCAAAATCCCCATTCCC
>WNWU01000075.1:901101-922659 GCA_012654045.1 Ptyas mucosa
ATAGAAGATAGAAGATAGAAGATAGAAGATAGAAGATAGAAGATAGATAGAAGATAGAAGATAGAAGATAGAAGATAGAAGATAGAAGATAGAAGATAGAAGATGATAGAAGATGATAGAAGATGATAGAAGATAGAAGATAGAAGATAAGATAGAAGATAGAAGATAGAAGATAGAAGATGGAATGGAATGGAATCCCAGTGATGGAGCACCCAGGATTTCTGAAGGCAACTTCTGAACACGTCTCCCAGCCCATCTTGTACCTCTTTCCTACGCCTTGGGTCATTTTTCTTTCCTAAAACGTCTGTTTCCTACATTTCCCCAGGGGTGGGTTCTAATTTTTTTTACTACCGGTTCTGTGGGTGTGGCTTATTTTGTGGGCGTGGCTTGATGGTTATGTGACAATTCTTTAGGATTTAGCAGAGGTACTGGTCTACCAGGCTTTTAACTGCTTGCAGAGCTGTACCGATCTACCCATTTATTTTTGCAGGCACTGATCTACTCATGTATTTTTGCAGGCACCGGTCTACTCATTTGTTTTCTTTTACCACTGATCAGCTGTAGGGCAGCCCTTTGAAGCCCCATGGCAAGAGTTTAAACAGTTTTTTCCCTCTAGCCATCAGCTGAAACTCAGGAGGCAGCAATAGATTGGGGGTGGGGCCAAATAAAAGGTAAGAATAACGCGGGGGTGGGTGGGTGGGGGCGCCGGGGGGTAGGTGGGGCAGAACCGGTTCGGTGACATCATATCATCACCGCTACCGGCTCGGGAGAACTGGGCCGAACCGGGAGGAACCTACCACTGCATTTCCCTTGCTAGCAGTTCTCATTCCTTCGGCTGTAAGCGATGCTCCTCAAAATGTCATTCAAAGGACAAGAAACTTTGAGTGATGTTTTCATGAGTGGTGTGTTCCATTTCTCTAGCGATGGGTGAATGAAGAATGAGTGCAGAGTCTTTGTCTTGCCTCCTGCAATCCTCTTGTTGGCTGGCTGGAGCTCCCTGATATCTCTGGGCTTCTGAGTAATTCTTAGAGGCAACCTTTTGAGAAAACCCTTGCGATGTGCCGAGGGGATGGAATCGTATGTAATGGGGGGGGGAGAGAGATTGCAGCAGCCATTGTCACTGCCGGGGTAAACAACATTTTAAAAAACTTAATGCGTGAGAAATATGAAATAAATTCTCAGGCACCCTGGGGCATCCCTGGAAAAAAAGCGAAGTTTTTCATTTTTTTGCAAAAGGAAGAAAAATGTGAGGAAATTACAGGGAAGGGACCTAGACAACATTATTTTATCCAATGAATTCAAGTTATATCAACTCTATTTTAAGAATGCATGAGTTAATCTGTTTGTTTTTTTTCTTCCATGCTGGTTTTGTAAAAAGTGATTGTTAAGCTTGGTATTTTCTGTATTTGCTGGAGTGCAATTTTCCCCCCCCTTAGCCAGCATGGTGATTGTAAGCGCTTCAATTCCAGATATTCACTGGAGTTACTGTTATGGATTGTAGTCTGGATTCCCAGGAGGGAGGGGTTCATTCAGGGCTGATATTCACTTACCTTCCCTACTGGTTCGCAAATGTGAGCACGTGTGCGTCCATGTATGTGCCCAGCCTTCCATGCATGAACTTTGCTGGTATGCACATCTTCCACGCATGTGTCTGGCCCCACAAAAGTGACTAAATGGGATGGCATAGAGCTGGGGTAGGTGGTCGGCCCCACCCGCGACCACTCGTGATTTCCGCTACCGGTTCGGGCGAACTGGTCCGAACTGGTGGTGAATACCACCTCTGGGTTTATTCCAGAGGAGCAAGAGACAATTTAGTTCAGATAGTTTGTGTAAGAGAAAGAGGGTGAAGACACCTCCTCCCTAATAGTTCCCAGAGTATAAGTTTGATGGGGGTGTTAGCATGCTTTAGTTTGGCAAGATTCTATCTGTAAGCCAGGAACAATAAAAAAAACTGCCTGGACGAATTACAAGATGTCTTTCTTGGTGTTTGCAGCGAAGCCTGACCATCAAGATGGGAAATGCTACTCCAGAAGTTGTGCAAGATCTTCGCTAGCCTAGACGGCGTGTGACTGTGAGCGTATGTGTATGCATGTCATGATCCTAATGGACAATGATGGATGTCCCTCTTGCTCACTTTTTATGGCAGGACTCGCATTTATCCCTGACCTTAAGACGGGCTGCGGTATAATTCTCATTTCAATATGTCATTTCTAATTTTGGCTTATAGTTAAGTACGTAGCAGTCTTCTGACATATTTATTGGAAGAAGATAGATAGCAATTTAAAATATGTAGTATGTTGTGCTAGTGAGTGGATTAAATTAAGTTGAGTAAATATTGGAGATGGAATGTAAGACCGCTAAACCGGGTTGGATGACCTACTCAGCTTCTGTGGACCTTTGAACAGAAGAGAAGAAATGAGATGAGACGAGACGAGACGAGACGAGACGAGACGAGACGAGACGAGACTAGACTAGACTAGACTAGACTAGACTAGACTAGACTAGACCAGACCAGACCAGACCAGACCAGACCAGACCAGACCAGACCAGAACAGAACAGAACAGAACAGAACAGAACAGAACAGAATAGAATTTTTATTGGCCAAGTGGGATTGGACACACAAGGAATTTGTCTTGGTGCATAAACTCTCAGTGTACATAAAATAAAATAAAATAAAATGATCGCTACAAGTGAGATATCGTAGGCATCAATGAAATCAAGAACGGTTGCAGGAACTGGGCATGGCTAGTCTAGTGAAGGAAAGGACCAGGGGAGACAGGATAGCAGTCTTCCAGTATTTGAGGGGCTGCCACAGAGAGGAGGGGGTCAAGCTATTTTCCAAGGCATCCGAAAGCCAGACAAGGAATAATGGATAGAAACTGAACAAGGAGAGATTCAACCTGGAAATAAGGAGGAATTTCCTGACAGTGAGAACAATCAACCCATGGAACAGAAGTTGCCTTCGGAAGTTGTGGGAGCTTCATCCCTGGAAGCTTTCAAGAAGAGATTGGACTGCCATTTGTCAGAAATGGTGTAGGGTCTCCTCCTTGGGCGGAGGGTTGGACTACATTACCTCCAAGGTCCCTTCCAACTCTTGTTAATCTGAAATCAGGTGGTTAGAGAGTTAGAGAGAATTTTTCTTCTGCAATCCCCCCCCCCCCACACACACAATTTTGATTCAGTTTGTTAAGGGAAAATTAACAAAAATGCTTTTTCCAAAGGATGTTAGTGAGAGGAAATAATTCCACTGTGGAATCTGTGGCAAGCAAATTTGGGGATTTTCATTTATTTCATTTCATTTCATTTCATTTCATTAGATTTGTATACCGCCCTACTCCCGAAGGACTCAGGGCGGTGAACAGGCACGAGATAAAATACATCAATACAAAAGTTAAAACATAATTAAAACCAAATTAAACAATTTAGCCCGCGACAGTTAAAAATCCCAATAATTTAAAACGAATTAAAATTTCACTTTAGAAAATTTAAAAGATATTTAAAAGAAAAGGGGAGAAAATTAGGCCAGGCCGGCTTGCTGGAATAGGAGGGTCTTAACAGCACGGTGGAAAGTACGCAGATCTGGGATCCTCCGTATCTCCGGGGGGAGCTCATTCCAGATAGTAGGTGCCCCCCACAGAGAAGGCCCTCCTCCTGTGGGCCGCCAGTCGACATTGTTCGGCTGACAGCACCCGGAGGAGCCCCTCTCTATGAGAGCGTACTGGCCAGTGGGAGGCTGTTTGTGGTAGTAGGCGGTCCCATAAATAACCAGGTCCTAAGCCATGGAGCGCACTAAAGGTGGTAACCAGGACCTTGAAGCGCACCCAGAAGACCACCGGGAGCCAGTGCAGCTCGCGCAGGAGGAGCGCCATGTTTCTCCCATAACCACCCGCGTGGCCGCACTCTGCGCCTGTTGGAGCCTCCGGATGCTCCCCAAGGGGAGCCCCATGTAGAGAGCATTACAGTAGTTTTTGTCCTTAATAAGTTCAGGATTTTGTCCTTAATAAGTTCAGGATAGAGTGAAGGTCTGGCTAACTTTTGTTCTTTCCTGGAAAAACAGAAGTGTTGTGGTCCACCAGCGGCCAGCAGAGCTGGCAGCAGATTCAGACAGTGAGGAGGTTGGGGAGGAACGTGGGCCAGTCCTGGAGTCTGGGGAGGGCTCTGTGTCAGAGGCAGAGAGGGGGCCAGGGCCATGTACTGCCTCCGGAGCCTCCGGAATCTGACATCAACGAGGCAGAAGAACAGGGGGAGCCTGTTCCCAGTGCGTGCATGCGCAGAGCTGCCAGGAGACAAGAACAGTTAAGACAAAAGGGGTGACTCGGGAGTAAGGCTTGGAGATGATTGGTCCCTCCCATAAGACATAAGAGAGGAGCAAACGGATGTGAGCCTTTGCAGGAAGCAACTTTGTTCATTCTGGTCGGTTCAAATTCTGAGAAGCTCCGTTTGACTCTGTGCTCTGTTTGGCCTTGCAAAACTAATTGGCAATTAGGTTTCAAGGGAGATAAAGGTGGGTGCTTATCAGCATTACCTTGAGAGACTATGGCAGACATCTGTCAGACTCTTCACAGAATGTTTGTGAATTATTACGGGCTGTGAATGACCATAATTCACAGCCGTTTAAATAAAAGAGGTTTTTTTGGGACTAAGCATGTGATTCAAGCTTTCTCAGGGAGCCTAGCTCAGAACAAGAAGCTTACATAAAAAATCAGCTATCTCTTTTAACCTGTTTTAGTCATGGTTGGATAACCAACCACAGTAGCCTGAATAATTCACAATGTCACTTAACTATGATTTACAAACTACACTGTCTGGGTTAGATCAGTGGTGGGTTCCTCCTGGTTTGGCCTGGTTCCACTGAGCCGGTAGCGGTGACGATATGAAGTCACCGAACTGGTTCTGCCCGCCCCTTGCCCCCCCTACCCCCCGCATTATTCTTACTTTTTATTTGGTCCCACCCCCAATCTATTGCTGCCTCCTGAGTCCCAGCTGATGGCTAGAAGGAAAAAAACTGTTTAAACTCTTGCGGCGGGGCTTCAAAGGGTTGCCCTACAGCTGATCAATGGTGAAAGAAAACAAATGAGTAGACCGGTGCTTGTAAAAATACATGAGTAGATCAGTGCCTGCAAAAATAAATGGGTAGACCAGTGCCTGCAAAAATACATGAGTAGATTGGTACAGCTCTGCAACCAGTTAAAAGCCTGGTAGACCAGTACCTCTGCTAAATCCTAAAGAATTGTCACATGACCATCAAGCCACGCCCACAAAATAAGCCACACCCACAGAACCGGTAGTAAAAAAATTTAGAACCCACCCCTGAGTTAGATAGCATGTAAGGTTGAAACTAACCAAACATGGCATGATATCCGGATTACTAGAATGGGCCATGAGCGATTTCTGAAAATTCTCCACCAAATGTATCAGCAGTGAAATTGCTAAACAATGTGTGTGGGGGAAAATAAAATATCCCACCAGTTCTCAAGAGCAAGACTGTCTTGTAATGGAGACTGAAACATCACTGTTGAGGTACTAAGTCCTCTTTCATTTGGGATTGTGGTGGAATGTAGTCTGGATTCCCGGGAAGGAGGGTTTGCATTCCAGAGAGCAAAGAGACAGCAAGTCTGATTGTGTGAGAGAGAGTTAAGAAGGGCTCCTCCCTAGCCATTCTCAGTGTGTATCTATAGCGATGCAGACAGTTGTTTTAATTCAACAACATCTCTGTTTATAGGTTAGGGATAATAAAGGAAACTGCTCAGAAATAATTAAACATGTCTGTCAGAACTGCCACCTCACGTCTGCATTCTGCTATCGTTCGGTATGAACTCTTGGGGAGCGGGGAAGCTGGATGGGAGGGGGGGAAGGCTTCACTTTATCATCATACTTTCTGGAGACACAACTTCAAGGTCACACATCTGGGAATGGAATGCAGCTGCATGCCATCCTACACTTAAAGTGACTATTCCACCAAAACATCTTCTTTGAATATGATTGGACGGTGGAGGACCAGCAATGAGAAGTACCAAAGAGGGGGAAAGTTACACATTGGGGTAATTAGGCACATGACTTTCAGCTCTAGATTTGCTCTACTGTATTTCACTTGACTTTTAGTAAACTATACCTTTCTCAACAAAGGGACACAGTGGCTCAGTGGCTAAGACGATTGAAAGATCAGCCGTTCAGCGGTTCGAATCCCTAGTGCCACATGACAAGGGTGAGCTCCCGTTCCTTGTCCCAGCTTCTGCCAACCTAGCAGTTCGAAAGCACGTAATAAATACAAGTAGAAAAAATAGGGACCACCTTTGGTGGGAAGGTAACAGCGTTCCGTGCACCTTTGGCGTTGAGTCATGCCGGTCACATGACCACGGAAATGTCTTCAGACAGCGCTGGCTCTTCGGCTTGGAAATGGAGATGAGCACCGCTCCCTAGAGTTGGGAACGACTAGCACATATGTGCAAGTCGTTACCTTTCTCAACAAGCGGAGTTAAGGATCATTCTTGTTTAAAGGTTCAAGCTGAGGCAGGATTGAAAATGTCTTTCTCGGTTCTTGGGGTCTGCCAGGGACTGAATGAAGTGTGGGATGCAGACTTCAGGATAGCTGAACATCTAATGAACAACGGGGGCCCCGACACACATCTGCCTTCCTTCATAATCGGCACCATCTCAGTGCAAGAACACCAGCCTTCATTGTGAGAATTTCCCGGAATTTTTCATTCCCAGAGTCAAGTCTCTTTCAACAAATGGAACCAGAATTGCCAGAGGAAAATGTGCAAGCAAATTTGTCTGCCTCCCTCTCTGTAAATGAATTGTTCACAAGCCCAGAAAGCATCATTCTATGCCTTTCTATTTAAAAAAAAAACAAAAAACCACACCCCTTCTCGGTTTACAGTAAAGATAAAAGAAAAACCCAGGCTAAATTATTGATATTATTTGGGTGACATTTTAATTTAACACCACTTGGGACGTCTTGGTGACATTTGTCTGCCTGAAGCCCAAGAAAAGTACCATGTACCGTGAAGTGGGTGGTGTTGGCTTCTTTAATGGCACTCAGAGCTGGGGGTGCCTTCTGATCTCTGTTTCCTCCCATTGTGGGCTGCGTCATGCAGCCTAGTGACTCATAACTGGGACCTGCAGTTGAGTCCCTGCAGCTCTGGTGTCAAACAGCATCCAGGATCATTAAACTGTAGAATGCTCAGGAAGATAAATCTATCTCAACATCTACTTCTGTCCTACTATCGCAGCACCATTGAGAGTGTCCTGACATACGGCATTCTTGCATGGTATGGGAGCAGCTCTGTAGCGGACAAAAAAAAAAAAAACCTCTACAGAGAATCATTAAAACTGCCCAGAATATCATCGGACTCCAGCTACCAGCCCTGGACGACATCTTCAAATCTCGCTGTTTGAGAAAGTTGCATAACATTCTCAGAGACTCTTCCCATCCTGCTTACAATCTTTTTGGACTGTTGCCTTCTGGCAGAAGATACAGAACAATTAAAACTCGGACCACACGTCTTCTGAATAGTTTTTATCCCAGAGCTATAATTGCACTCAACAAGGAACTAAAGGGCCACCATCAGTGAGCTGTTGGACAGCATTACTTGGTCTGTTGTGTGGATGTTTTGGTGGTTTAGGGGTGGAGAATTGTGGTGGGTGGGAGTGTGCTTGGGGATTGTAATGTATGTTGGACCTGGCCTTTGGGTGTTAAGTGAATTTTGTTGTATGGGTATACTGTGTATACACATGCAATGACAATAAAGTTGTTTAATTTAATTTAATTTATTTAATTTAGAAGCTGGATGTGAGACTTGTAGCTGCTGCCCAGCCCCGCATCCTAAAGCCAAGCAACCAACATTGTGGATGTGGATGTTTAGTTCTTGCTTTTACATTGATTGTCTCTCCAGTTTACTTTACTTTATTTATTTATTTTGTCAAGCATGTATAAGATAATAGATATAACTATAAACATGATTATGAATACATGAAATGGGTACGAATAAATGGGGACAGTAGGACAGGGACGGAAAGCACGTAGGTGCACTTATGTACGCCAGTGGTGGGTTACCTCCGATTCGGACCGGTTCGCAAGAACCGGTAGTAAAATCGGCGGGAGGCCCCGCCCACCACCCCGGATGTCGTCATTGGTGATCTGCACATCCCATTGTGAACCAGTAGTAAAGGGAAGTAGAACCCACCCTCGATGCATGCCCTTTAAAGACCTCTTAGGAATGGGGTGAGGTCAACAGTAGACAGTCAAAGGTTAAAGTTATGGGGGTTTGGGGAAGAAACCACAGAGTCAGGTAGCGCATTCCAGGCATTGACCACTCTGTTGGTGAAGTTGTATTTTCTGCAATCGAGTTTGGAGAGGTTCACTTTTAAGTTTGTATCTGTTGAGTGCTCGTATTTTGTTGTGGTTGAAGCTGACGTACTCATTGACAGGTAGGACATTGTGGCAGATAATTTTATGTACTACGCTTAGGTCAGACCGAAGGCGGCGTAATTCTAAGTTGTCTAAGCCCAAAATTTCAAGCCTGGTGGCCTAAGGGATTCTGTTGTGAGCAGAGGAATGGAGGACCCTTCTCGTAAAATATCTCTGGGCTCTCTCGATTGTATTAATGTCCGATATACAGTGCGGGTTCCAGACAGATGAGCTGTATTCAAGAATTGGTCTAGCAAATGTTTTGTATGCTCTAGTTAGCAGTACAATATTACCAGAGAAGAAGCAACACAAAATTAGGTTAACAACTCTTAATGCCGTTTTGCAGTTCTGGAGTTCATCCTAAATGTTTGCAAAACAGTGTGCATTTTGGAATCAATTCAATTTGGGGAAGCTATGATCTTGTCAGGTCCCCAAATGAAGAAAGACAAATAGAGTTATTTCTGAGCAGTTTCCTTCACCTAACGGATAGAATTCTTGTTGAATGAAAGGAACAATTTGCATCGCCATAGATACCGTATTTTTTTCGGAGTATAAGACGGACCAGACTATAAGACGCACCTACCTTTTTTGGTGAGGAAAACAAGAAAAAGAAATCTGCCTCTGCCTCCCAGCAATTTTGCCTTGTTGCAGCAAACAGTTTGCTTTACTTTCATTTTCGTTTTCAGCATAGCTTGATTAACATAAGGGGAAAAAAAAATCTGCTCCCAGCAATTTACCTCCTTGCAGTAAGCAGCAGAGCCCTGCGCAAAACAGCTGAGAGCAAAACAGCTGAGAGTCGGGAGGCTGATCCAATCAACTTGTGCTAATTAGGCTGTGCTGAAGCTGAAAGGAGCTGTTTCTTCTTGCTGCTTGCTGCAAGGAGGTAAACTGCTGGGAGGCAGAGGCCAAAGGGTGGGGGCCAGTGGGTGGGCGGGGCTACATTCGGTGTATAAGACGCACCTAAATTTTCACCCCCTTTTAGGGGGAAAAAAGGTGCATCTTATACTCCGAAAAATACACTATAGCCTGAGAATTTCTTGGGAGGAGCCTTCTTAGCTCTCTTCCTCCCTACCAAACTATCTAAACTTCACTGTCTCTTGGTCTTCCACCCTCCTGGGAATCCAGACTACACTCCACCACAGATCTTCAAGAAAACAATTAGGAATTTCTCGAAAAGAGGTCTGTGGCTAGCTAATTTTGAATATTGCAGGATGGCTATTGAAATGGGACTTGAAAAGAGACACTAGGACCAAAACAAACCATATTGTATTTAAATTGTCTTCATTAATTACCTACAGCGCTAGGGATCCTTCCCTAATTGCTAGGTGAGCTCGAGTGGCAGGGACAAGTCTCCGGAATTTCACTCAATAAGGAGTTTCTTTTGTTGGGCAAATTTTATAGCTCTCCATCTCCAGAGTTTCCTGGTTTAAGATCAGCAAGGGAAGGATTTGGATTAAGTGTCTAGCATTTATTGGGCGCCTGCTTCGGCAAAGGAGGAAAGTAATTATCTGACTGGAGTAAGAGCGAAAGTTTGTTATGTCATCACTTGCAAAAGTAAATCGGAGAAGCTAGCTTGTCTAAGCAGTGTCTCTTCCAGCTGATGATTGAAAAATGCAGGTCAGTCACAAGACATAAACCAAACTCCATTTCCATCTCTGTAACTGACCTTATGGGGTCTCAAGTGTCACACGTCCTCTTTTTTCTTTTTTCTTTTTATACATACTTTATTGAATTTTATATACATACATAAAATAACATTTCTGTTGACATCGGATATGCGGTGTTTATACATATATACATAGTATATACCTGGTGTCACTTATGCTATTTGTTGCTGTTTATTTAACGCACCTTTTACTCCTTCTTTGATTTTATCATTCATCCATTCATTCACACAAGGGATTTGTCTTTGGTGCATACGCTCTCAGTGTACATAAAAAGATAAGATACATTCGTCAAGAATCATAAAGTACAACCCTTAATGATAGTCATAGGGAAACAGTCAATATAAATCTTAAGGATACCAGCAACAAAGTTACAGTCATACAGTCATAAGTGGGAGGAGATGGGTGATAGGAACGATGAGAAGATTAATAGTAGTGCAGACTTAGTAACTAGTTTGACAGTGTTGAGGGAATTATTTGTTTAGCAGTGTGATAGTGTTTGGGGAAAAAACTCTCACCCCTCTTTTAAAGTGAGCTTTTGAAAAAAAATGATTTTTTAAAAAAAATATAAGACATAGATAAAGACATAGATAGGACTCCGAGCTTCCACCTTTCATTTCTCTTCTTTGTCCAACAGCCGATAGTTTTAAGTATGGGGAGAAAAATGGACTTTCTTATATGCCGTGGAACATATAGTGCCAAATTTCTTTGGCTGTTTACCTGAAGAGAAAGGCACCGAATTGTAAGGGATCTATGATATATGATATCATCCTGGCTCATCCTAGACTCATCTCTTTGCAGAGATGCCATTCTTTTAAAAAATTCCATTTCCCCAACATTTTAAAGAATAGTTGTGCTGTCTTTAGCGCTGCTAAAGGCTTTATTTTATTCCTGCGCTCCAATTTATCTCTGGGGATGCTCAAGTCAGCAAGGATAGAAGTTACAAACAGTTGAATGCTCCCAGCTGGCCTCCCAGCAAAGCCTTCGGTGGCAAATTTATGGTTTGGCTTGTGAGTGCTTGTTAGTAAATTTCAGAGAATTTACTAACTTCCCTGATATGACAGAAGTAGGCGCAACAACCCCTAAGAATATGTTCTTAGACTGATAAGGCTTCAGAAGAAGTTTTTTTCCAAATGCAGTCCATTATCAATTAAATAAGCCAAATAAATAGGGACGCGGTGGCTCAGCGGCTAAGACGCTGAGCTTGTCGATCGAAAGGTCGGCAGTTCAGCGGTTCGAATCCCTAGTGCCGCGTTACGGACTGAGCTCCCGTTCCTTGTGCCAACCTAGCAATTTGAAAGCACGTAAAAAAAAATGCAAGTAGAAAAATAGGGACCACCTTTGGTGGGAAAGGAACAGCGTTCCGTGTGCCTTTGGCATTGAGTCATGCCAGCCACATGACCACGGAGACGTTTTCAGACAGCGCTGGCTCTTCGGCTTAGAACCGGAGATGAGCACTGCCCCCTAGAGCCGGGAACGACTAGCCCATATGTGCGAGGGGAACCTTTACCTTTACCTAAGCCAAATAAAACTTGTCTGCTCACAGTAAAGCCATCACAAAGAAATTACGAAAGGCCCCGCCTTAAGGTATTTGGAGATAAATAAGTTCCAATGGAAAACAGTTTAGTTGCTGATATTCCTGCAGCTCAACTTTCACTTCAGTAAATTAGTTAAGAAGATTTTGGACAGTCTGTTACAGGACAGATGATTACTTTTACCTTAAGTCTGCTGCCTAAGAACCTGATCCCGCATAAGCAGTTATCCATAACCAAAAGGCTTAAGGCAGAAAAAGTGCTGAGGGAAAAAGGAGAGCAAAGCTTGAAATAAGCGTGAAACTTTATGCCTTTTAATAACGTTCGTCGGTTGGAAAAGGTGGCTATCGGACCCCTTCGGCTTGCAAAATTCAGAAATTGCTTCATTTGCAAACGCTCTGAGCTCAGATGAGTATTTCGGATCCCGTGGTTGATGGATATTAATTCTCTGGGTCCGTGGAAAAACTAACAGAATTGCCTGCAATTACTGCAAGTTCGAATCTCACCAGGCTCAAGGTTGACTCAGCCTTCCATCCTTCCGAGGTAAGTAAAATGAGGACCCGGATTGTGGGGGCAATAAGCTGACTTTGTATAAAAAAGAACACCGCTTGGGGGGGGCCGAAAACCCTACTAAGCAGGTATATACAAAAGTATGAAGGCTATTGCTTAACGTATTGTAAGCCGCCCTGAGTCTCTGGAGAAGGGCGGCATATACATTGAATCAATGAATGAATGACTAACTAACTGAGTTGGAAGGGATCTTGGAAGTCTTTTAGTCAACCCTACACCCTAAAACCATCCCAGATGAATGGTTGTCCAGTCTCCTGTGAGGGAGCACCCGCAACTTCTAGTGGCAAGCTGTTCCATGGGTTAAAACCTTGGAAGGTCATCTAGTCCAACCCCCTGCTGAAGCAGGAGACTCTATACCATTTCAGACAGACAGTTGTTTTCTTAAAAACCTCCAATGTTGGAGCACCTACCACTCCTGGAGATAAGTTGTTTCACTGATTAATGGTTTCCACTGTCAAGACATTTCTCGTTATTTCTAGGTTGCTTCTCTCCTTGATTAGTTTCCACCCATTGCTTCTTGTCCTGCCTTCAGGTGCTTTGGAGAATAGCTTGACTCCCTCTTCTTTGGGGCAGCCCCTGAGATATCGGAAGACTGTTATCATGTCTCCCCTAGTTCTTCTTTTCATTAGGCTAGACATACCCAGTTCCTGCAACCGTTCTTCATATATCTTAGCCTCCAGACCCCTAATCATCTTTGTTGCTCTTCTCTGCACTCTTTTTAGATTCTAGGAAGGTGAAGGTAACAAATCAAAGTCCTTCCTTATCAGTTTTGCTCAAGGTACAGGCAGGGCTGGAGAGATCCAATCCTACAGGCTTCATAGAAGCTCTAGATCCAGGAATGTAGGACCAACAGAGGCTAGGATGATGGAGCCATGGGTTCTAGCAGCTTCCTTCTCCGTGACAGCAGTTGATCTGTTATCTTGGAGCAGGCTTATTTTTGTGACTTATGGGAGGGAAGCAAAGGTGACCTGTTTTTTTTTTTTGTGTTGTTGTTGTTGTTGTCCTGGTCTCCAAGAACTACAGAGGCATGGCATCAAGGGCATGATAACGGTGGGAGAACTTTTTCCTTGTAAGAGTTATTGATCACAGCAAAGATTGGTGCACTTAGTGTATTTTGTTTTAAAAAGGAAAGCCGAGAAACAGTGCCGTGGAGTTTCAACGCGTCAATGAAAGAACACTAAAACAAAGCAACCAAGCAAAAACTCAACTCAACGGATAAAACAAATGTGTTGCACGGGAGGGAAAAAAACTCCCATCCACTTGACCTCACAACTGACCTCCCCTTAGTCATTTATAATCTTCTTTAGAACCCCTGGTTCAGGGGTGGTATTCAGTGGTGGGTTTAAAATTATTTTATTACCAGTTCTGTGGGCATGGCTTGGTGGGCGTGGCATTGCTTGGTGGGCGTGGCTTGGTGGGCATGGCAGGGGAAGGATACTGTAAAATCTCCATTCCCACCCCACCCCAGGAGAAGGATACTGCAAAATCCCCATTTCTTCCCGATCAGCTGGGACTCGGGAGGTAGAGAATCGATTGGGGGTGGGGCCAGTTAGAGGTGGTATTTACCGGTTCTTGGAACTACTCAAAATTTCTGCTACCGGTTCTCCAGAACTGGTCAGAACCTGCTGAAACCCACCTCTGGTTGTATTCACTCTTTCGCTACAGGTTCACAAATGTGAGCGCATGCGCAGAGTATCAAACAAGGGATGTAATGACATCAGGGCGGGTGGGCGGAAACCTACCAATTCGCCCGAACCGGATAGAAACAGCTGAATACAACCACTGCCCTGGTTCCTTTTCTCAACCTCCCAACGAGCCCAGCTTAAAACAAATATATTAAAATCTCCCAAATGAAAATGCATTATTTATTGGGACATGTATTTTCTTGGCAGAATTCTGGGAACAAAGCAGTTGATGATTCTTTGAAGGACTGTGGTGGGATTCTTCCTGACAGAACAACAGTCTTCCAAAAGGCTCAGGGTTAGTTGATAGTTCAGTGGGAAGTCATGCCCTTCCTTAGGAATTTGCAAATGGAATAGAACAGAGAATACAGAATGCAGAGAGGAGAATACGGAGAGGCCTTCTTTTCGGAGGCAGGACGGAAAATTTGGAAAATTTCTTTAGCAAGGAAACTGCAAACCAAAACCTTATAAACACCTTATCCTATTTTAACCAAGTACAAAGATCCATCTCAAAATAAGGCTGGACTAACAACCAGCACAAAATATTGCTTGAAGTTACAACTGAATAAACCTATTTTAAAAGAAATGAACAGGGAAGATAATTTGGAGGCAGGCAATGGGCAATCTGTTTCGTTTCGTTTCAGTTTTGTCTTTTTTTTAAAAAAGTGAAACAATAACTCTTCATTTAAAAATGATTTGTATCCTGTTTCCCCCAGAATAAAACATCCTCTGATAATAAACCCAATCAGGTTTTTGAGCGCATGGCAATAAGACCAAGCGCTTATTTCAGGGTTCAAAAAAAATATAAAACAGGGTCTTATTTTCGGGGAAACATGGTACTTTTCTACCGGTAGTACACTTATCTAGTTTTGGGGGAAGCGAGAGGACATTTTGGGACTTTAAAGGCAAAAGACACCCCCATATCCTCCAAATAGAAAAAAATCACAGAATAAAATTTCAACACTGCCTCTAATAGTTGTACATTAGGTCTCACTCAAGGTCCATTCATTGCCTGCTTCTGACTTCTCTGAGACTTCAACAGCCAGCATGAACTTCTAAGGCCAACTCAACTCAAGATCCCCATCCAAATGGATTTGGGGAAGTAAAAACACAACCCCTCTCCAGTGGTGGATTTCTACTGGTTCAGCCCGGTTCGGGTAAGCCAGTAGCAACGATGGTGAGCTGAGAGAGAATCGGTTCTCTCTGATGGTTAGGTTGGCCCTCCCGCCTGTTCCTGCGTTATACATACCTTATATTTGGTCGTTTTTAGCCCAGCTGAAAGCCGTGGCAGAGCGGATTGCCGTGTCTCAGTTGTTCCGTAATACACTGTGCTTGTGCGTAGCGCAAGTTTGGCATGCACAAGTACGTGCATGATGCGAACCGGTGCTAACACCGGTTGGAAACCCCCCCCGCCCCCCCCCCCCCAACCTCAGGGCAAAGTAGCATCTGAGAAAGGAAGATTTGACGGCATAAAAAAATTACACGGACTTTCCCGCTGGTTACATTTGATTGGCAAGATGTATTTTTTCCCCCTGTCTTGAAATGCGTGTGGGTTGACACGAAACTTAACATTCAACTTCAAACGCATTGTCGCTTTTGCTGCGCTGAATACTTTTGCACTTATAACTTGTCCTTCTCTGTAAGTTCTCCCGAGATTGACAAGACTTCTAAAAGCTCCCTGACAGCTGAGGCTTCAGGGAGTTTGACAGTCTACATAATTAAGAGGCATTTCTTCTTCCTTGTATAGTCTGATTCAGTTAGAATGCCCATTTTGACGTGCTCTAATTGTGACATACACCCCCCCACCCCAAAAAAATTTGGTCAGAGCTTTTCATGGATTGATGTAAACCGTAGTTAATATCGGCCGCCTTTTACATGCCAAGGAGGTGATCGTAACAATCCCCAATCGTTTTTATTTCGTTGTTCTTTTATTTTAAACAGATGAAGTCATCGGAGATCGATCAAGAATTATTCACAGAAAGTTACTGCCGGGTATGCAGTGCTCAGCTAATATCGGAATCACAACGTGTGGCTCATTACGAGGTAAGAGGTGTGATCCTGGAGGGTGTGGGAAAACCTGATGTCTGCTTTGTTGGTTTGTTGCGAATTGGTAATCTAACAGTGGGCTTGAAGGAAATATACAAAGCAGGCGGGTCCTCATTATATGTCAGAACATAGAAGTGTTGTGGTCCGCCAGCAGCCTGAGGAGCTGGCAGCGGAGTCGGACAACAATGAGGCTGAGGAAGAACAGGGGCCAGTCCTGGAGGCTGGGGAAGGCCCAGATGAAGCCTTATGGGAGGGGCCAATCATCTCCTGGCCTTACTCCTGAGTTGTCCCTTTTGCTTTAGCTGCTCTTGCCTTCTGGCAGCTCTTCGCATGCATGCACTAGGAACAGGCTCCTCCTGTTCCTCTGCCTCTCTGATGTCCGACTCTGGAGGGTCCGGAGTCTGCGCATCACTCCCAGATGGCCCTGGCCCCATCTCTGCCTCCGACGCAGATCCCTCATGTGGGCCTTCCCCAGACTCCAGGACTGGCCCATGTTCCTCCCCAGCCTCCTCACTGTCCGACTCCGCAGCCAGCTCCGCAGGCTGCTGGCGGATCACAACATAAGGAGGATGTGAGAGTCTGAATAGCCCTTCAAAGTCCATGTTTCATCTTCTGAAATATTTAACTTGTGATATCAAATCAAATCTTTATGATGGTCATAGGCTGGCATAAACTTAACATACTGATTTTTATGAAGCCACTATCAAATCTTTCAAACTTGCAAGAATGGTCTGACATTTTTATCTCCATCATCCACTCTGGTGATATTATTTTTTGTTTTCATCATCATGTCTTCCGCAAAGGATGAGAATAATAAGGAGGAAATTGTTAGTGTTGGAAAAATATTCACCTATCCCAGCTGAGAAGAGATCTGACAAATGGAATTGGAGACCCTTGGCTAAAACTGTATAATTAATGCTGATCAGTTATCCAGGAAAGGGAAGGGAAGGAAGAAGGGTCTTTCTGCAAACCGATCTCTGAGAATTTCAATACGCATTGATATAATGCATCATCTGATAAATTAATGTAGCGTTTTATCATCTCGGCCAGATTTTAACACATTCTCTGCTGATGTTTTTTTTTTTTTTTAAATTTGATTTATATGCCGCCCTTCTCCGGAGACTCAGGGCGGCTTACAATGCGCTAAGCAATAGCCTTCATACTTTTGTATATTTATACAAAGTCAGCTTATTGCCCCCACAATCTGGGTCCTCATTTTACCTACCTTAGAAAGGATGGAAGGCTGAGTCAACCTTGAGCCTTGGTGAGATTCGAACCTACAATAATTGCAGGCAGCTGATGTTAATAACAGGGCTTTAGACCACTGTACTATCCAAGGCTCTCTTCCTCATGTTTTCTTCCTCATGTTATGAATATGGGTCTTACAGGGGTGGACTTCAAAAATTTTAGCAAGGGGTTCTCTGCCCAGTTGCTGGGTGGGCGTGGCCTAGTTGGCCTCCTGAACCACGGCGGAGCGAGGGGGCTTTTTGCCCTCCCTGGGCTCCGGAGGCTTTTCTTGAGCCTCCAGGAGGCTATTTCCGGCCTTCCCGAACTTCCGGTAGGCCCATTTTTGCCCTCCCTAAGCCTCTGCGTGTGCCTGCACTTACCTGAATCCAAAATGGACCTCATGGGGACTCCTGGGAGGGCGGGGCTGGGTGGGCAGGGTCAGCCAGGAGTAGGATTTGGGGGTTCTCTGAACTGCACAGAAGCTTAGCTAGAGGTTCTCCCGAACCCCTGTGAACCCCCAGCAAAGCACCCCTGGCGTCTTAGCTCAAAAGTGTAGATTAAGCAGGCATCTTTAGAGATCAAACACATTTGGAAGGGTTCCCTTTGAGAAGAGACACGATGAAAGAACATATGTTTAAGATTAAATGTACTTTCTCAAGAAGCTTTCTTTAATCTGCAGCGTAATGCAGAATGGGTCATCATATATTTATACAAGGATCTGAGTGAAAAGTAATACAGCCCCCATAAAAAATACTTTTCTGTCCGTCTGTGAAAAAAAAAGAAGTATACATAATAGATCCCATTTGTTGTGGAGTGTGACCTTAGGCATTCCTGAACTTTCTCAAGCTGTAAAGCCCTTGTGCAGGGGTCAGCAACCCGCAGCTCCGGAGCCGCATGTGGCTCTTTCATCCCTCTGCTGCGGCTCCTTCGTCGCCGGTCGGCTCCACAATTGATAGGGCTTTCGGTTAGGACAGGTAGAGGAAAAAGGACGCTGCGCTAGGAGGAGACTTTATGGTGGAGGAACTGGACTTCCGGTCGGCTCCAGAATTGAACGGGGGGCTTCCGGTTAGGAACTTTGCAGCTCTTTGAGTGTTTAAGGTTGCTGACCCCTGCCCTTGTGGTATGGTTGGTGAAACAAATGCAAGAGAAATATGGAAAATCCCTGCTTTTCAGATGTCGTGGGTTGCCCATCTCTGGCGGCTTTCAAGAAGAGACTGGACAGACATTTGTCTGGAACGGTATAGGATCTTCTGCACAAGCAAGGGTTAGACTAGATGACTTTCAAGGTCTTTCCAATTCTGTTATTCTATGTCTTCTTCTTCTAGTTGTGACTGATCACTTACCATGTTGCATCCCTTCATTACCCGTTGTGGCCAATGGCTGAGAAAAGATGGGCCCACCTTAATATATAGAATTTTAGGTCATTCAGTGACTTTGCTTTTTCTTCCACTGCTGTTCCTCCTCTTCAAATTACTCTCCCCAAATTTATTTTCTTCTGGAAAGAGGAAAAAGGGAGGGACGATGAGAAGATTAATAGTAGTGCAGACTTAGTAAACAGTTTGACAGTGTTGAGGGAATTATTTGTTTAGCAGAGTGATGGTGTTCGGGAAAAAACTGTCCTTGTGTCTTGTTGTTCTGGTGTGGAGTGCTCTATAGCGTCGTTTTGAGGGTTGGGTAAATAGGATTAGCCCTCTACCCATCTAGCAACAGAACTCACCACATGGCACCTGGGGAGATTGCATCACCCAGCAAGGCTCAACCAAGCCTGGGACTCAACCTATTTTATTTATTTATTTATTTATTTATTTATTTTTAGATTTCTATACCGCCCTTCTCCCTGGGGACCCAGGGCGGTGCACAGCCAAGTAAGAAACACACAATACAAACAATTAAAAACCAATTAAAAAGAATATCTAAATTTGGCCCAGAAATTTAAAGTTATCCCTGCATGGCCCCATGGGAAAAGAGCCAAGGTGGCACAGTGGTTAGAGTACAGTACTGCAGCTACTTCAGCTGACTGCTAGTTCAGCAGATCAGCGGATCAAATCTCACCGGCTCAAGGTTGACTCAGCCTTCCATCCTTCCGAGGTGGGTAAAATGAGGACCCAGATTGTCGGGGGGCAATATGCTATTTAGTATACTGTCTTTGGTGTAAGCCACCCAGAGTCTTCGGAGAGTGGGCGGCATAGAAATATGGCTAATAAAATAAAATAAATACAATAAATCTCACAACCAATCAGAAGACAAGCTCAACTTCAAAGCCCAACAGAGGGTATAAATCTCTCTCTCTCTCTCTCTCTCTCCCTCCCTCCCTCTCTCTCTCTCTCACCCATGTGCCTTTTTGCCCATGACCTCGAAACCATGTGGTCCTGTCCACCATTAAACCATCTTTTCAAGCAGTCTCCATGTTTCCAGTGTCTTTCTCCCCACTTGGAACTGAACCCAGATGCACATTTCTTCCAACACCGGCATCGTATAGCGGTGAAGGTGCTGGCCCAGGAGTGATGCCACCCCTCATTGCATTTTCGCCCTGTCCACTGCAGGTCTCACACCTCCCTGGGTCCCTTGACTGCAGCTCTTGATCATGGCCATGTTCCCCACCCCTTCAGTGAAGGAGAACCTTCATTTTTCACTTCTCGAGAAAAAAAGAGAGAGAGAGAGAAATCAGAAACGCTCCTCATTCTCAAACGTGGCAAGCATAGAAAGGAGATAGAAAGAGCCTGGCACAGTCACTTGACTTGGTAGGAGCTGAGCCGATCAAATGCAAATCGAATGAACAAAACAGAAAAACAAAAGGATAATTTTTTTTTTATAGTATAATTTTATTGCCAAGCATGTTCTCTAACTGCATTACACGCTACCGTCTTGAATTGCTGTAATAAGATTGCATACTGCGCTTAGAGTTTTTTTTCCCCCCACGCTGCTTGTTTCCCGATCCCTGCCCCGGTAAAAAAACAACACCACTTATGATAAAAAAATCGTTTTATAATAATTTGTTGACTCCTTTCGAATGAAGAACTTAACCGTACCGGAGCTGGAATTCCTCTAGAAATGTTAATAATTTCATCCACCGCTTTTCTTGATCCAAGCAGTCTTCTGCATCAGAATAGATCCGTTTTATAGGCTATCGTTTTCTTTTTTTAAAAAAAAAAAACCACACTAATTGCTTCGTTGCTGTTTTTCAATGCCAGTTTCCTCATCGCTCAGCCTTGTTGCACTTTTTGGGAGGCCGTAATGGTTACAGTTTGGGCGGGGTGGAAGGGAGTGGAAACACAAATGAAGATTTGCTCCATTTATTAATGATGGAGGCAAGGATCGCTCCGGCTCATCTCGATTTGACTTTCATCTCATGGCATCAAGGGTTTTGATCCACTTCTCAGAGGAGCAACTTGGATGGATGGGTAAGGAGTCGGGTTAAATTCAGTTAAACAGATTAACAGAGTTGGAAGGGACCTTGTGGGTCATCTAGTCCAACCCCCACCCACCCACCCAAGCAGGAGACCCTACACCATTTCTGACAGATGGCAGTCCAGTCTCTTCTTGAAAGCCTCCAGTGATGAAGCTCCCACAACTTCTGAAGGCAACTTCTATTTCATCGGTTGATTGTTCTCACTGCCAGAAAATTCCTCCTTGTTTCCAGATTGAATGTTTCCTTGATCAGTTTCCATCCATTTTTCCTTGTCTGGCCTTCGGGTGCTTTGGAAAACAGGTTGACTCCCTCCTTTCTGTGGCAGCCCCTCAAATATTGGAAAACTGCTCTCCTGTCTCCCCTGGTCCTTCTCTTCACTAGACTAGCCATGCCCAGTTCCTGCAACCGTTCTTCATATGTTTTAGCCTCCAGTCCCCTCATCATCTTGGTTGCTCTTCTCTTCATTCTTTCTAGAGTCTCCACATCTTTTTTTATAGTGTGGTGACCAAAACTGTATTTTAGGTGTGGCCTTACTAAGGCTTGGTTGCTTGATTATAGTTGCAGGGCTTAGGTCATAGTAACAACTATGCAGAGCAGGTTTAAAACAGGAAAGATGGTAGATTTACTGTTGCAATGCCCTGCACGTGGACAACAGGGATATATAAAGGTAGTCTTTGATTTACGGCCATAATTGAGCCCCAAATTTCTGTTGCTAAGTGAGACCTTTGTTAAATGAGTTTTGCCTCATTTTACGATTCTTTCTTGCCACATTTGTTAAGTGAATCACTACAGCTGTTAAGTTATTAAAAGTAATAGCAATAGCACTTAGAGTTGTATACCACTTCACAGAGCTTTACAGCCCTGTCTAAGCAGTTTACTGAGTTAGCATACTGGCCCCCCCCCAACAATTTGGGTCCTCATTTTCTGACCTCAGAAGGATGGAAGGCTGAGTCAACCTTGAGCTGATCAAGATCGAACTGCTGGCAGTCAGCAGAGTTAGCCTGCAATACTGCATTC
>WNWU01000075.1:964070-977278 GCA_012654045.1 Ptyas mucosa
ATGTTTTTAAAAGGAAAAAAAGCCTCTGCCGATCAGGCAAGTCAGCTGGGATCGTCAGAGGCTTTTAAAAGCATTTTTTAAACAACCTCTTCAGCCCAAGAGGTTGTAGAAAAAATGCCTTTACAAGTAAAAAAAAAAAAAAAGTTGGCCGTGCCCACTCAGTCATATTACCCCTCCCCCCCACCAAGCCACGCCCACAGAACCGGTAGTAACAAATTTTACATTTCACCACTGTCCAGTATGTTCATTTCAGGTCTTAATGCAGTGCAGCAGCTGTGCGCACACATTTTGCCACAGATTCAGCTATATAGGAGAGTGACAAATGACTTTAAATTGTCCTCTCTTTGGTCTTTTTTTTTATTTTTTTAACGATGCTAGAAATTCTCGTTTTTAGCAGCTCTCTTTAGAAGGGGAAGAAATGCATGACCGTTACTGATGCAACTGAACTTGCACCTATGGGAGTGGAGAGATACGGCCGTGTTATTCCAGAAATGACAGTTATCAAACCCGAGGAATTGTTCTTCTTCCCTCTGGCTTCCATATCTCCTTCCATGCTCCATTTAGTGCCAGGCAGAAATTCTCCTGCATATAATTTTCTCCTTACATTTTCCTCTCGTTCCGTTTGACGAAAGGCAATTTGCTTTTTTTTTTTTTTGAAGTTTTGTAGAAGAAGCAGACAAGCCTGATGACATTTCCACAGTGAAAGTGTCGTGTTCCTAAGCTGCTTTAGTGATGAAGGTGACCCCACCACAGGAAGAGGGGGGGGGGCGATGGGAGTAATCAGGCTTTTTCTGTGGTCTCGCTGGCTTCTCCTCCTTTACTTCTAAGAACTCATCTGTGGGGCTTCATCTGTTGAGATATTCTTTTTTTTTTTAATTTGATTTATATGCCGCCCTTCTCTGGAGACTCAGGGCGGCTTACAATGCGCTAAGCAATAGCCTTCATACTTTTGTATATTTATACAAAGTCAGCTTATTGCCCCCACAAACTGGGTCCTCAATTTACCTACCTTAGAAAGGATGGAAGGCTGAGTCAACCTTGAGCCTTGGTGAGATTCGAACCTGCAATAATTGCAGGCAGCTGTGTTAATAACAGAGTGCTTTAGACCACTGTACTATCCAAGGCTCATTCTTGGCACTAAAGAGGAGGAGTCTTGCTTTTTAATATGTATGTAAGTATGTATGTATGTATGTATGTATGTATGTATGTATGTATGTGTTTTTGATCGAAGCAACCTGGTCTACCCAAATATGGGAAGGATCATACTGCTTCCTTTTACTTTTCAGCCCCAATCCAGGAGCTCTCAGGCAGTCGCTTTCACGACAAATTATTTTGTGTTACATTTATATTTACTGACAAAGAAATAAAAGGAGATTAGTACAGATCGTCAGAGACTTTTTAAAAATTATTTTTAAAAGCATTTTTCCTACAACCTCTTTGGCTGAAAAAAATGCTTTTAAAAGTTAAAAAAAAAGCCTCTGATGATCGCGCGGCTCAGCTGGGATCGTCAGAGGCTTTTAAAAGCATTTTTTCTACAACCTCTTCAGCCGAAGACGTTATAGAAAAAAATGTTTTTAAAAGGAAAAAAAGGCTCTGCCGATCAGGCGAGTCAGCTGGGATCGTCAGAGGCTTTAAAAAAAAAAAAAGAAAGAAAGAAAAAGAAAAAAAAGAAAGCCTCTGCCAATCAGACAAGTCAGATGGGATCGTCAGAGGCTTTTAAAAGCATTTTTTTAACAACCTCTTCAGCCTGTGGTCAGCCTGGCTTCTCCTCCTTTACTTCTAAGAACTCATCTGTGGGGTTTCATCTGTTGAGATATTCTTGGCACTAAAGAAGAAGAGTCTTGCTTTTTAGTATGTATGTATGTATGTATGTATGTATGTATGTATGTATGTATGTGTTTTCTATCGAAGGAACCTGGTCTACCCAAATATGGGAAGGATCATACTGCTTCCTTTCACTTTTCACCTTTCAGCCCCAATCCAGGAGCTCTCAGGCAGTCGCTTTCACGACAAACTATTTTGTCTTACGTTTATATTTACTGACAAAGAAATAAAGGGAGGCTAGTATAGATCTATTTCAATCTATTTAGCTCTCATCAGTTAGAAATCCCAGCTTAAAATACTCCAAAATCCCAACAAACACTTTGTAAGATCTTTTGACATTCTGGCTAAAATCCTAACCAACACTTTAAAAGTTTTCTTTTTGGCAACGTTTCGACAAGCTCTCTAACTTGTCATCATCGGGCCCTTACTTTCAGTTTAGAAGCTGTGGGTAAACTGAAAGTAGTGGCCCAATGATGACAAGTTAGAGAGCTTGTCGAAACGTTGCCAAAAAGAAAACTTTTAAAGTGTTGGTTAGGATTTTAGCCAGAGTTTCAAAAGACTTTACAAAGTGTTTTGTTGGGATTTTGGAGGATTTTAAACTGGGATTTTAGCCAGGATTTTAAGTATTTCAACTAACAGATTTTTAATAACATGGGAAAACACACGAGATTTTAACTTTTTACATACACACACCCGTGAAAACTTGAGAAGACACACATGCACACACACACACACACACACACACACACATATCCCTTTATTTTATTTTTTATAAATAACTCAAGGCAGGAATATAGCAATAACAATAGCACTTAGACTTATAGCCACCTCAGAAGGATGGAAAGCTGAGTCAACCTTGAGCCAGTCAGGATCGAACTGCTGGCAGTAGGCAGAGTTAGCCTGCAATACTGTAGTCTAATCACTGAGAGGAAGGGAAGGGAAGGGAAGGGAAGGGAAGGGAAGGGAAGGGAAGGGAAGGGAAGGGAAGAAGGAAGGAAGGAAGGAAGGAAGGAAGGAAGGAAGGAAGGAAGGAAGAGCCCTTAGACTTATATACCACTTCATAGTGCTTTACAGCCTTCTTTAAGTAGTTTACTGAGTCAGCCTATCGCCCCCAACAATCTAGGTCTTCATTTGACCCACCTCGGAAGGATGGAAGGTTGAGTCAACCTTGAGCCTGGTGAGATTCGAACTGCCAAATTGCAGGCAAACCTCCTGCAGCCAGCAGAAGTAGCACTCTAACCACTGTGCCACCACGGCTCATGTACCTAATATGATATATATATATATATATATATACCTAATACTCTTCCCTCCTCCTATTTTCCCCCCAACAATAATCCTATGAGGTAGGTTGGGCTGAGAGAGAGTGACTAGGCCAAGTTCACCTACTTGGCTTCCATGCCGAAGGTGGAACTAGAACTCACCGTCTCCTGGTGATTGGCCCAAAGTCACCCAGCTGGCTTTCATGTCTAAAGTGAGACTTGCAATCTTCTGATGACTTGGCTTTGGAACTAGAATTTACAATCTCCTGGTTATTAGCTCAATGTCATCCAGCCGGCTTTCATGCCTAAGGAAGGACTAGAACTCACAGTTTCCTGGCTTCTAGGTCAGTGCCTAACCACTGCACTAAACCGGCACTTTCTCCTTCGTTTGATACATCTGCTTAATCAGTCTTTTTGTCTCACAAGTTGGGTGGAGAAATTTGAAATTCGTCTCACTTCTGGCACGACAATAGAACAATGCCATTATTTTCAGCCTAGTTTATAGAGTACACTCTAGATCACTTGCCTTTAAGAAATGGAATTGATTAAACCCTGAGGGCATCGCTATGCCGTCAAAGAGGCAGAGCATAAACGTTCTGTCAATTGGGTGTGTACGTTGCATTTTTTAAAAAAGTTATTTTAAGAGCAAGACACTGTTTTTTTTTTTTGATTTAAACAGTTTTTCAAAAATACAAACATTTTCTCCCACCCCTCCTCCCTCCAGCCTTCTCTCTCCCCTCGCCCACCCATTCCCCCTCCCCCTTCCCCCCTCCCCGGACTTCCCAGAAGAAATACAGGGTATAGCATTTAACAATCATAAGCTAAAATAAGCTAGCATTTTGTAGATTCCAAATTCTCGCTAGATCTTTAACTCCACATAGTTCAAATAACTATAATCATAAGCTAAAAATTAAATTAAATATTTTATTCATAGGCTATTTGGAACTTTTTTAGTACTGGTACTTATTTTGAACATAGTCAATCCATCTTCTCCACTCCAGTACATATCTTTCAGGAGCAAGACACTTTTAATGCATCTATTTTGCATTCTCTTGCTTTCTTTTTCTCTGTGTTTCTCAACTTTGACAACTTGAAGATATGTGGACAACAACTCCCAGAATTCCCCACCCAGCATGCTTCCCATCATCAGCCATTTTATTTACTTACTTACTTACTTACTTACTTACTTATTTATTTATTTATTTATTGGTTCGATTTATTTATTGGTTCGATTTATATGCCGCCCTTCTCTGGAGACTCAGGGCATCTTACAATGCGTTAAGCAATAGCCTTCATACTTTTGTATATACCTGCTTAGTAGGACTTTCGGCCCCCCCTAAGCGGTGTTTTTTTTTTAATATACAAAGTCAGCTTATTGCCCCCACAATCCAGGTCCTCATTTTACCTCCCTCGGAAGGATGGAAGGCTGAGTCAACCTTGAGCCTGGTGAGATTCGAACTTGCAGTAATTGCAGGCAGCTGGTGTTACTCAACAGCACTTTAATCTGCTGCGCCACCAAGGCTCTTCTCATGTATGTTGGCTGGGGAATTCTGGGAGTACAGAAATCTTAAAGGTACCAAAGTTGGAAATTGCTTTCTCTATGTAAGTATACTACTTGCTCTTGAAAGCTACCACTTTGTTGGGGTTCTCTTGGAGTTGAGTACATCTTATGATCCTAATTCTGATTTGGCAAAAAAAAAAAAATCTTTTATTAGAATCTTGAAAAACACCCCCATTAAAGAATCAATTAAAAGTATGAAAACATTAAAGCCTTCATAACATTAAAGCATTAACAGAGGGATACAATCAAGATCAAGGGAGGTACTAATACCACTCTATAAAGCTTTAGTAAGACCACACCTAGAGTACGGCATCCAGTTTTGGTCACCACACTATAAAAAAAGATATTGAGACTCTAGAAAAAGTGCAGAGAAGAGCAACGAAGATGATGAGGGGACTGGAGGCTAAAACATACGATGAATAGTTGCAGGAACTGGGCATGGCTAGTCTAGTGAAGGGAAGGACCAAGGGAGACAGGATAGCAGTCTTCCAATATTTGAGGGGCTGCCAAAGAGAAGAGAAGGCCAAGCTATTTTCCAAGGCACCTGAAGGCCAGACAAGGAACAATGGATGGAAACTGATCAAGGAGAGATTCAACCTGGAAATACAGAGAATTTTTTCTGACAGTGAGAACAATCAACCCATGGAACAGAAGTTGCCTTCAGAAGTTGTGGGAGCTTCATCACTGGAGGCTTTCAAGAAGAGACTGGACTGCTATTTGTCAGAAATGGTGTAGGGTCTCCTGCTTGGGTGGGGCTGGTGGAGTAGATGACCTACAAGCAGGAGTGAAATCCAGCAGGTTCTGACAGGTTCTGGAGAACCAGTAGCGGACATTTTGAGTAGTTCAGAGAACCAGCAAATACCACCTCTGGCTGGCCCCAGAGTGGGGTGGGAATGGGGATTTTGCAGTATCCTTCCCCTGCCATGCCCACCAAGCCACGCCCACCAAGCCACACCATGCCCACCAAGCCATGCCTACAGAACCAGTAGTAAAAAAAATTTGAATTTCACCACTGCCTACAAGGTCCCTTCCAACTCTGTTAATCTGTTAATAAGCCCATAAAATAGACTTGAATAGCAAGATGGAATGTCCATTCACACTTGAATCGACTCTGGGTTGGAACATGCTACGTTTCCTTCATTTAGCAGGGGAAAATAAGGCAGAAAAAAAATGAGAGATTCTGCAGCTGCTCTCAGCATTGCTCAGAAAGGCCAGACACTGCCAGACAAGCTAAGATAGCAGACAGTGTTCTTTTCAGACCCCAGATGCTAACAATCAAAAGTAGGCAAGCCTAGTGAGATCCCCAATAATCCGGCCAGATTTCAGCCATCTCAATGGCAGGATTTGATATGATGATTTCAGTTTAGGATTTTATAATCTTATAAGATCGGGTGATTTCATGAAATCGATAGGGGCAATATCATTTTTTGATACACGGTGGCTCAGTGGCTAAGACGCTGAGCTTGTCAATCGAAAGGTTGGCAGTTCAGCGGTTCAAATCCCTAGCGCCGCGTAACAGGGTGAGCTCCCATTCCTTGTCCCAGCTTCTGCCAACCTAGCAGTTCGAAAGCAGGTAAAAAATGCAAGTAGAAAAATAGGGACCACCTTTGGTAGGAAGGTAACAGCGTTCCGTGCGCCTTTGGTGTTGAGTCATGCCGGCCACATGACCACGGAGACGTCTTCGGACAGCGCTGGTTCTTCGGCTTTGAAACGGAGATGAGCACCACCCCCTAGAGTTGTGAACAACTAGCACATATGTGTGAGGGGAACCTTTACCTTTATGTGTATCTTTATGATTTTAACATAGACGCCAACTCTCTCTTTTTTCCTGTTGGGTTTTTTTAAAAAAAAACACACGTTGTTGATGTATGCACATGTGTTTTAGAAGTTTTTGCTTTAATTCCTGTTGTTGTTGCTTGAGTCCCTACAATCTTCAGGGTTTGCTGTGGGAATAAAAGGTAGATGAATCATTTGAGGATGGAAGTTTCTGTGCATGGAAAGACCATCCTCCACATCTCCCTCAGCTCTCTTTTCAGATTCCAGATGCCTTGGAAATCCCAGTTCAAAATCGGGCAACCGAAAATCAGATTTGTCTGGACTTTGCCTGCAATTCCTACTCTGCCTGTTGGTTCCCAATAAGCTAATCTCCCTGCTTCTTCCTTCTTGTCTTCTCCAGGGTAATGATGATGATGAGTCCGTGGACAAGAACAAGTGCTGTACACTCTGTAACATGTCCTTTACCTCAGCGGTGGTGGCTGAGTCACACTATCAAGGGAAAATCCATGCCAAAAGATTAAAACTCTTGCTAGGAGTGCAGCCGACTTTAAAAGCCACCGGTAAGTCCAACGACCCTGGTAAGAAATTGTCTTATGTGTAGCAGAGGTGGGATTCACTTACCTTCCCTACCGAGTTCGCAAATGGGAGCTCCACGCATGCACACGATGCTCGCACATTACGTCCCGGTGGGTGGGCGGAGCCTCCTGCAATCGCCACTACCGTTTTGCCCAATCCGTCGAGAACCGGATGTGTAGGCACCCCAAAAGAAGCCAATCAGATATCATTACTCTTTGCTACAACAGCTTTTTCAAAATAACTATGCTGATTAGGGAAGGAACCCAGTCTGGTTATTACCCTCTGATGAAATTGTGATAATAGCCATCTACTTAGATGATTTTTAGAAGAGAATGGAGAACTTCAAGGGGGGGAGGGTCAACTTATCAACAATTCTCAGCTTTGAGGTCTTCAAAGAATTACAGAGAGTAAATTATAAGAACCAGCTACTAGAAGAGAGTATTTTACCCCCGTTTTCCTCCTTATGAACTCCTCAGTGCATCTGGTTGGCTGCCATATGACCCAGAATCCTGGCTTGCTTAGGCCTAGTAGTGGGTTTTAATTTAGTCCGTGACCGGTTCGCTTGCGGGCACGCGCGCACTTCTGCACATGTGGAGAGATGTCCAGGCGGGTGGGCAGAGCCTTCCGCCACCGCCACTACTGGTTCACATGAACCGGTAGCAACCCACCACTGTGTAGGCCTTTGGAGCCTCAGCACTCTTGCTATGCTCTTAGGAATAGGAACCTATTTGGAAAGTAATGCTGGTCTGTAACCAGAGGTGGGTGTTACATAATTTAACAACTGGTTCATCCAGCACTTTGCTTGTGCACGCGGTTTGCACTCATGCACACGGCTTAGAAAATGTGTCTAAATAGGACGGCATAGCACTGGGGTGAATGGATCCACAGGTCGCCATGAACCAGTCTGAACCGGCTGAATCCTACCACTGTATGTAACCTTTGAATATTAGTTGCTCCGATTGGTAGTTACATTGTGGGTGTCAGGTCCCAGATATTTCTACAGGGACTCTGACATTTTTGTGGGAGGAAGGGGGAAGGAATGGAGTGATCTGTATATGAAGTTTCTGTTTCCCGCTAATGATGTAGTGTGGGAGGGGTTTGGTTAGCATTGCTTTAAATAGCTGGTTTTAAGTGAGAAGCTTCAGTTCTTGCCTAGATCTCTTGTTATCACAAACCTTTCAATAAAAGCACCTTTTGGAACAACTGCAGTTTCAAGATTCCTGCTTTCTTGGGAAGATTGGAGAGGCAAGACCTTACAGTTGGTTTGAGCTCCGAGCTTGGCAATTCGATTGCAAACAAACAATACCAGCACTAATTTACATCACACGGATGGTATTTAAACCCAAGGACTATGACTCAGCAACTACAGTCAACCAACCACACAACCCGAAATCAGTCCAGGACTCAGCAAGGTACAGTATTTAAAACCCAGGGCTCCCCCAGACAAGCACAATCCAAAGCGCACTGAAAATGTCTCCTCGAATGGGGCCGAAACATTTGCAACCAAATTGCCATGCTCGGAGCTCAAACCGACAACATAACTGGTCTGTAACTGCAGTGAAAATGGATTAATTGATGTGAAACGGAGAAACCTGGAGTAGGTGCCGACTTCTGAATTATATATAGAAGGAAGTTCTTCTCCACTCATTTTTAGAACGGGTGATTATGGGGGTGACTCGGTGCTCCCATGTAACACCATTCCTGTGCGAGCTGCACTGACTCCCAGTTGTCTTCCGGGTGCGATTCAAGGTGTTGGTTGCCATCTTTAAAGCGCTCCATGGCATAGGACCTGGGTACTTACGAGACTGCCTTCTGCCTCCGATAGCCTCCCATCGACCAGTACACTCCCACAGAGAGGGTCTCCTCAGGGTGCCATCAGTTAGACAGTGTTGACTGGTGACCCCCAGGGGGAGAGCCTTCTCTGTGGGGGCACCTGCCCTCTGGAACGAGCTGCCCCCGGAGATTTGTCGGATTCCCGACCTTTGTACCTTTTGCCGCGCCCTTAAAACACTATTATCTCATCAAGCAGGGCTGGCCTAAAATATTATTTTAATGGGTTATTTTATTTTAGATTATTGGCCAAACGATTTAATAATTTTAAATTGTTTTAAACTTTTATATTGTTGGTTTTTTATCTTGGCTGTACATCTCCCTGAGTCCTTCGGGAGAAGGGTGGTATAAAAATTTAATAAATAAATAAATAAACTCGGGGTCATCCATTAAAACTAAATAGGGAAAGTGGTTAGGACACAGTTGAAAAAGTACTTCTTTCCACAATATCAACTAGAAACTTCAAGCTCATCCCCTTTAAATGGTTTTAAAAGTAGACTGGGCAGGAGAATCTGGCAATGCATGACTACTAGACACAGGGAGCATCTCTGAAATAGTAGCTCTTAGGGAAGCAACAACGGAAGGGGAGAAACCACTCTCCAATCCATACGTGCGAATTTCCTTGACTGCATCTGGTTGATTTGATTAAGAACACTCGTTTAGTTAGTCATCAGCTGGGACTTGTCTAAAAAACTTAGGTACACCTCCCAGCATTCCTGGCTTGTTTGTAGATAATGAGAAATGTAGTCGGGCAGATTTTGAGGGCAAGAAAATGAGGAAGGCTGATCTACATAACCATCCATCTGGTTCTTTCGTTCCAAAAGTAACTCCCATTTCTTTGAAACGGGCTCGTAAATTTGACACTCCTCTCTCTGACAATGCGTAACCGGTTCTGGAATTGCCTTTAGCTCAGCGAATGCATCGATATCTCCTTCCAGCATCCCACAGAGTAAAATATCATTTTACTTTTAACTTTGCAGAGATGTTAGGGGAGAGAGAGAGAGAGAGAAATCCTTCTTAAAAGAGTGTTTTTTTTGGTTGGCTGGCCTCTTGAATTTTGTCCGATGTTTTGGCTTCCTCCTCTTCCTCCTCCTCTGCTTAGACTATGTAGCCATCATTAATTTTCACATTTAAGAAGTTCAAGTGTCAGTAGCAGATAATTTAGCCATTGGAATGTCAAGTGCAAAACTCCCTGCAAAGTTCTTACACAAAGAGCAGCTATATTTTTCCAAGGCTGTCACTCAAAAGCTCAAATAGAAGATTAAAAGAATAAGCAGGAGCGGCAATAAAGTACACTGCATTTTACATTTGCATTTCATACTTCTAAGTAAGGGGGGAAATCTGATTATTACAATCGACTTAAGACTAGCACTGTAAAATATATTGTGTTCATTCCCCCTTCTTTGCGTTACAGCTGCAAATCTGGACTCCCATTTTGGGTAAACTAAAAATAGTTTACATCTGGGTGTGGTAGTTTGGGATAGAAATCTCTCATCATTAGCCTCTTGGCTAGGACTAATGATAAGTGGTGCTAAGATATCCACTGTGGTGGAATGCTATCTGGATGCCCAGGAGCGTGAAAAAAACCGCACTCCAGAGGAGCAAGAGATAACTCGGTTCAGATAATTTGTGTGGGAGAAAGAGTGTTGAGATGGCTCCTCCCTAATAGTTCCCAGAGCACCGTATTCCCAGAGTACCATATAAGACACTCTGGAGTTTAAGATGCACCTTAGTTTTGGGGGAGGAAAATAAGAAAAAAAAATTCTGCCTCTGCCGAGCAGCATCCATCGGTATCCATCTGGCTAGCATTCTGTCAGTGTGTGAGAGAGGCGAGGGCTGTTTGGAAACTGAAACAGTATTTGCTGTGTGAGCAACAAGGAAAGAGCAAGGAGCCTGGGCGTGGCTTAGCCCTGCAACTCTCTGAGTCTGTGCTGAGCTGTAAACTAGTCTGCTGCTCAAAACTGAAAATGAAACTTCTCTCCTCTGCTTGTGTTTTGCTTGTATTCACTACCACATTGGAAAACCTGCTTTTGGTATTGCATATTTACTTCATGTGTTATATTATATATAAAGAGAAGTTATTGAATCCTGCTGAATCAGTTACCTGTGTGTGCTTTCTGGATGTGATTGCTGCTGCAAACTTTGACAGTCCTTGCAGCAAATAGCGAAAAGCCAGGTCAGCTTCAGCACATTATTGCAGCTTGATTCAGCACGAGCAGCTGATTGTCAGGTGGATCAGTCTCCTGGAATACTCCCAATCAGCTGTTCCAGGCTGCAGGGATTGCTACAGACCATCACTGCCTCCGTGCCTCGCGTTTTGGGCTATATTTGCTATATAAGACGCACCCAAATTTTCACTTTCTTTTAGGGGAGGAAAGTGCATTTTATACTCCAGAAAATATGATATATTTTTTATGGTGCGTGTTCTCTGCTTTAGTTTGGCAAGATTCTGTCTATAGGTCAGGATCAATTTAAAAACTATTGCTTAGAATCATCTCAACATGTCTTTGATTGAAATTGGGCTCCAAAAACAAAGGCAGACATGTTGATACCCTTCTAAGTGGTTTCCTTCATTGTTCCTCACCTATAGATAGAAATCTTGCCAAACTAAAGCTGTCTACTTGCACCATAAAACATATATGGTATTTTGGGAATACCTCCTCCTCCTCTTCTTCTTCTCCTCCTCCTCCTCCCTCCTTCCCCTCTTCTCCTCCTCCTCCTCTCCTCCTCCTCCTCCTCCTCTTCTTCTCCTTCTCCTCCTCCTCCTCTTCTCTTCCTCCTCCTCCTCCTCCTCTTCTTCTTCTTCTCCTCCTCCTCCTCTTCTCTTCCTCCTCCTCCTCCTCTCCTCCTCCTCCTCCTTTTCTTTTTATACTTTATATAATAAAATAAAATTTTAAAGATTAAAAAAAAAAGAACTACGGTGCTCAATTAATGTAGATCATTGGAATGTATCGAAGGCTTCATTTCCGGAAGGGGCATCTGCTTTGAAGCCCCTTTCCACGTGTTTTCCCAAACTGAGATTGTTGATGTGGTCTAGTGAGGAAAGTAGTAAAAATAAATGAGAAGCGCCGTATTAACTCCATTCATTTAATTGAATTTTTATTCCACATAATTAAAATCTATTCTTTTGGAGGGGAATGTGGTTTCAAATGTGGAAGGAGATATCGACTTTAGGAAACACATGGAGGTGTGTGGGAAGGGCTTGGAATTTCTACTGGGTTGCAGAATAGACTGAATTACTTTGGAAATAAGTGGAACCCTTATCTTTCTCTCCCCCCCCCCCAAAAGCGGCTTAACTTGTCTGGAAGGCAATTTTATTCAAGCTGGGAAAATGCTTATAATGTTAATTAACGAGTGAGCAAAATTCAGTGATAAAACTTTCAGTAATTTCAACGAAACGCTTCTTCCCTCCCTCTGGCCCCAAATCCTTGCCTTATGACTGCCTTATGATGTTAAGTGACTCAGAATAGTTTCCTTTTTTTAAAAAAAAATTTTTTTGTTGTACATTTTTCTTCATTTTACATCACAACTTCAGTTTCGCAACAGAGATATACTGGTTGTATCAGCACCTTTTTAACAGTATCAACAGTAGAGACCTTCAAATGTCTAGGTTCTACCATATCTCACGACCTAAAATGATCACCCAACATCAAAAACGTCATCAAAAAAGCACAACAAAGAATGTTCTTTTTTTGCCAACGCAGGAAGCTCAAACTGCCCAAGGAGCTGCTGATCCAGTTCTACAGAGGAATTATTGAGTCTGTCATCTGCACCTCCTTAACTGTCTGGTTTGGTTCTCCAACCCAACAAGACAGACACAGACTTCCGAGGATAATTAGAACTGCAGAAAAAACAATGGCTACCAACCTGCCTTCCATTGAGGATCTGTATACTGCAGGAGTCAAAAAGAGGGCTGGGAAAATATTTACAGACTCCTCGCATCCTGGACATAAACTGTTTCAACTCCTACCCTCAAAATGATGCTATAGAGCACACCAGAATAACTAGACACAAGAACAGTTTTTTCCCAAATGCCATCACTCTGCTAAACATATAATTCCCTCAACACTGTCAAACTATTTACTAAGTCTGCACTACTATTAATCTTCTCATCGGTCCTATCACCCATCTCCTCCCACTTATGACTGTATGACTGTAACCTTGTTGCTGGTATCCTTAAGATTTATATTGACTGTTTCCCTATGACTATCATTAAGTGTTCTACCTTATGATTCTTGATGAATGTATCTTTTCTTTTATGTACACTGAGAGCTTATGCACCAAAGACAAATTCCTTGTGTGTCCAATCACACTTGGCCAATAAAGAATTCCATTCTATTCTATTCTATTCTATTCTATTCTATTCTATTCTATTCTAT